>JAZEWU010000025.1:3055960-3083509 GCA_036362915.1 Geotria australis | reverse complement strand
CCCCCCCCCACTGTTCGTTTGGCTTAACACTCAACTTGAACGCAGCTTGTGAGATGCAGAAGCCCGCCACGCTTCGTTATATTTTTCTCGTTTGTTTAAGTTGCTCGAGAGTACGGTACTGCGTTTGCAATTTTATTCCAACTGTGCTATCGGCGTCGCGGGGAGGAACGCGCTCTCGTTGGGAACTCGCGCAGTGAGCGGCGTGCCACCTTGTGTCTGGGAAGATGACATCGCAGAACTATTTCTGAAGTCACTTCTTTAGGTCTTTATCCACACTATGGGGGCATGACTTTTCAGTGTCCTGCGAATAGTGTTTGCCGCATGCAAACACTATTTTCAGAGCTTGGATCAGGTGAATCATGTGGCAGAAGCAAATTTAATGTGATGGCATTTTTTTTGTATTTGCCTCGATTGGGAACTCGGTCGAGACCTTCAACACACTGTGCTTGAGAAACCGGTTTCATCACCACCGGTGGCTGAAACCCAGATTCGAAGCGAGGACCTACAGGGTGGTACAGATGTCGTTTGTAACCTTTCACGAGCCCGTACCATCACTACAACCCGCTCTTCACCAGCGCACAAACTCGTATCGGCCATCTGAAATAAATAAGTATTATATAAAACAGAAATGAATGGGTAGCGGAAAAAAACAGAGATCAATTAAATGTGGGTCGGGCAGCACGGTGGCGCAGTGAGTAGCGCTGCCCCTCACAGTGACCCTCGGGTGAAAGACGCTCTATAAATGCCATTATTATTATAAGAAGGACCCAGGTTCGTATCCCGGCTCGGGTGCCGTTCTGTGCGGAGTTTGCATGTTCTTCCCGTGTTCACGTTTGTTTTCGCCGGGCACTCCAGTTTTCTCCCACAGTCCAAAGACATGCTGCTGCATAGCTTAATTGGCCTGCTGACTAAATTGCCCCCCGGTGCCCTGTGACGCACTGGCGTCCTATCCTGGATATAGCCCTGCCTTGCGCCCTCTGTCTGCCAGGATAGGCTCCGGCTCGCCGCAACCCCTGTACAGGATTAAGCGGTTTCCGATAATGAATGAGTAAACAGGGGTCACAATACATCTGCACCCCCCTGTATAAGGGTACCAGCGTAATGTGGTCGAGATGGTTTCAACCCTTTGAGCCACCGAACCGCCTCCCATTGCAGCGCGTGCAACCGTTGACTGAGCCGTCTGTACGATGGGAGCGGGGAGCGAACCTGACGCCGGCGCTGCTTCATCTCAGCTGTGAGAGACGCCTGCCTAACGCTTTGATTAACGTGCCGTGGCGTGCCGTGTTGCCCATGGGTGAGCCACGAGTTGCAGGCGCGTCTGTCGATTTTAGCGCCTTCCGTGGTGAACGTCGCTTTTTTTTCATTTAAATCAAACGTGCTCTTTCACGCGCTGCGGTAAGGTGCGCGCGTGTCGGTAATCATACGCGGCGTGGGAGCGTCGACTTTGACGGCGTGAGGCACAATTTCTCCCCGCGAGGAATTGCGTAGTACAAGTATTTCCGTGTGCATTAACGTTGCGTGCGTTTTGATTATCGCCGATTTGCCGATCGCTGACACGAGAACTCTTAGCGCATCACTTCGCAATCGAATGTGATTGCATTGTTGTATCATCCACAACTCGAGTTGGCTAACGTTTTGCCAATGTATAGATGTAGGTCTTCACGGCTCGATGTACGATGAGAATTGCTCGGGATAGCCGCGTGTCGAGCGTTCCTCCTCTCTCCTTCGCGACGTTGCATTTGATAAAACCACGCGGAATGCACCAGATTTCATCAGGTGTCAGGAGCTGAGCCGATGCAGCTGTTGGACGAGTGACCACCAGAGCTTGTCGTATGTTTTAGATTCGACGTGGCCAGGCGTTTGCGGTGCTGTGTCGCCCCTTTCGTTGCGAATGGCTGCATTGTCTCCCCGAGTTCCCCAGATTTCTCCAGCTTTCTCCAGCAGCCAAATCGCATTATGGCCCATGAGCAGCCATGCAGTTGTGCCACCGACACGCTCCGCAGCTTTAAATTGGAAACAAATTAAAATAGTGCTCGTGCTCAGGAACATCCAGAAAGAAGAGGAATTATTTTGAATTACTTGTCAGATTCAACGGGTCTGCGATGCTCTCTATGTAAGCTGTGGAAGGAAACTGTAGATTGCGCGTATTAATTTCACCTCGTACATTTATTCAATTTGCTCACTAATCACTTTCTTGATTCCAGAAGTTGATGACCGGTGGCTTCCATGTACCTCTTTCCTGGGCCATGATTGCAGTATTTGATGTCCCTCCTGCCGAGATGATATTCTCTAACAAACTAATTTCCTTGGGTGCGTGGTTTGGAGCCACTCAACAAACGTCCACATATGCAGCCGTCCTTGAACAAATTTCATTCAGCAGAGTTGGGACTGAGATGAGTAAAAAAAACTTGGACAAATCATGGGCAGGATACCAGGAAAGGAGATAATTACATGTAAATGCATTGTCGTGAAGTGGTGTGTTATTACGCAGCTGAGAATTAAATGGGATTTTCAATGTCCCGGGAAAACTTACAGATTTCCCAGGACAGCTACCTCAAATAGAGGACAATCCTGGGAAAAGCTGGACAGGTGGCAACCATAGGCAGAGTGCTTGAGGCCTGTGTTGTCTGCGGTGACTTGCTCATGTGCGATGCGTCGTCCTGACACTTGTGGGCAGAATGTTGACATCACGGACTAAAAGCTGCCAGGCCAGGGCACCGCATTTCCAGAGAAGGGGGCTTCACCTCTCGCAGACACACACCTTTATTTTTTGTACAGTGTTACGGGCCCCTGCGGGGCCACGCTGTGGGCAGGAGTGCAGCAATATCCAATGTCGCACTGAGCTTCTATGCTCCCATGCATTTCACCTTCGCCAACCCGCGCTGACCAGTGTGGTGAAGAATGATCAAATGACCCCCACGATCGCAAACGGTGGTGGGGATGCCCTCATACGTGGTACTTCGAACCGAGCGTTACACTCCATGAAAGGTACTGCGATGCTGCGATTCAGTGCAACTGACTGTTGGCAGCAGTGAGAGTGAGACTCAGACCAAACGCACCACTCCACCGTTGTCATCAACGCGTCTTCGGTTGCGTACTCTCCTAACGACAGGCGGTGTTCAACGGTGGCAAGTGGCGTGGTGGCGTTACACTGCACGCGGTTGTGTTTTGGTTTGGGTTGTATCGTCGTGTTAGGTGCCTTCCAAGGGCAGCCTCATCCAGTGGCAAGACTTGTGGCCATGTGGAGGTGGTGTGCCAGACGGATGCAGATGGTCTATGATGTACGGGAATTGGGCAGGCAACAAGCATTTCAGGTCCAATTGAGCGGTTGAAGTGACCAACACGTTAAAATTACGTTAAACGGTAACTTGATGGACCGCACTGCGCAGCGCTGCACAAGAGCGAATATTAAAAAAAAAAACCTCACCACGGTTGTCATTAACAGTGCCAACCAGTCATTCGTGGAACTGACCAAACATCCCAATGTGGGACCCTCCTGCAAACAGAGAGTCTGAAAACTCAGCGATGCATTCCTAGATATATAAAGGGCATTATTATTGTTGTCATAGTAGGAAATGATGTGACGGGCGAACGTGTCATGCAGTGGGCCTTCTTGACAGCAAGTGGGGCGATACTAATGTGTAGGTGTTCTCGAATGTGCTGCAAGGCTGTTTGATGTGTTTTCAGGTGAAGCCGCGTGTTGTTCGGCATTATGCTCGATAATCTGTATTCCTGAAAACGCACACGGAGCAAAACGTCGGACATCATGCCGAACAACACACGGTACAATCAAACACACATCGGAGAGCTGTAGTTGCCATTGCTCAGTACGTTAGCCTCTTGCTGCGTGTACGGCAGCAGCGTTAACGGAGAATACGTGGTGAGGTTTATTTTAATACCGTGTACGCGTGTGCGATGGTTGGTGGTCCCATCAGAGTCCACCGGTGGCACTGACAACTCAAAGGATTGCTGCCCGTGCTTTCATTGTGCATCGCCCAGTGTTGTCGGAACGGAACTTGACCTCCTGCAGTTCGAGTCGGGGGGTCAAGCCACCGCGTGCTTCCGTGACTTGTGGCAAGATGCACCAAACCTGCTCCGGATTATGAAGGATCACGTCGCGGGTGGAGAGATGTTCGTCGGAACAAGCGCATGAGTTTTTGTCAAGGCGTTGGTTTAAACCGCACGGTTCAAATTGGACTCTTACCGTTTTGCTTCAACCCGCGTTGAGGTTTTCCTGAGTGAGCAATCAGGGCCGCCCTGACGGGTAGGTGATTGGGGCAATTGGCCCGCGGGCCTCACACAGTAAAATTCCCCGTATCAGGCATGTTTTCTTTGTCGCTGATAGGTAAAGTAAGGGGGGCCCAGAGTGGAGTTCTGCCCCAGGCCTACACCGCCAGGCCTCTAGGAGTCTCTGGGTGGCCCTGCACACTTACCATGAAGTATCGAGAATTGAACTCTCACGGTTATGTTATGCTACACGCTGCACGTGCGAACTGTATTCTGTTGCTGCATCAGATTTTTATTTTTTAATACATAGCAAAATATATAAAGGTTTGCTTTTTTATTTTAAGTGAGTGGAAATACAAGTTGGTCCACTCTTTGACCGACAGGTCTTTACCTAACCACGTTCTTATGATAATGGATTTAGTGATTAACAGTATTTCGAATTGTATCTGTCAATGTAATTTTTAATTGTCATTATATACAAATGTATTTGCGGTGAGTAATGTTGAACAAAAACAAATCTTCCAATATTTAGCTCGCAACCATTTTACATATTCATGACACTAAGACTTTGAAAAAGACACCTGTGCAGCTGTTTTTATCGAGGCATATCATTTTTCACATAATATCACTTTTGATTGTGTTAATAATACAGTATATCATTACATTGCATAAATTGCACATTTTAAACGGTGGAATGTAGAACGTTGAAGATTGTAATATCAATCAAACCTGTTGAATCGTGTTTGTGTTTTTGCCAGACTCCCTTGCACAAAAATCGTATGGTATTGCAGTAAATACAACTCTCAATACAGGGACATGATACTTAGGGCACTAAGTGCATCTTACATTTTTGATTTAGAGACTGTTTTGGAACTTCCCTCTCTTTTCACTACATCCTGGAGGATATTTGTAAATGGACAGAAACGTTTCAGGATCATTGTGAAATTTCCTGTAACTCATAATCAGTTTCAATTGGGTTGGATCGTGTTGGTATAATATCCTCTCATCTCATTATCAGAAACCGCTTAATCCTCTACAGGAGCCTATCCCGGTAGACACAGGGCGCAAGGCAGGGCTGTACCCCATGATGGGACTCGAGTCCATCACAGAGCACCGGCAGCAATTTAGACCGCAGGTGGGGTACAATGTAAACAAATTATCTCAACGATAACCCTTCACCACCCGAAAAGAGACAATCACACAATGCAGTCACGATGGCTAGATGTGCCAAAAAGCATGTCAGAGTTGAACTTCTGTTGACACGTCACGAAGCTTGGTGTAATCTCCAGCGAAACGTCAGGCGAAATTGTTAAAGTCGCGCCTGATTTTCAACATTCCACCGGCTTGCTGCTAAACCAAATCAGTTGGCACATCTGCCCACGTAACAGCTTGATTGAATTGGCTTTATCAGGTGGAGGTTTATGGCTAACGAAGCGGGCATTGTACCTGCACTATCTAACGCAAAATGAATGCATTATGAATCGTGGTATTGGTCGTGAGAGCCTATTTAAAAAAAGACTAGTCCTTAATAGATCATATTGTGATCTTTAACAACTAAAACAAATCGATCCTCAAATCAAATTATGACGCCATGGTAGGGACGAATCACAACAAGCCCCAGTCTGGGTTCATTTACTCACAGTTTACACTTTATTCTAGAGTCTAGACCAGGGGTGTCCAAACTACGAAACATCAGACCTTCACGTCCTACACTGGCGTAATTTACCTGCATTTGATTGATTTTACCAAAATTAGTGCATTAGAAGTGAGGCAGTATACCTCATGTCTAGTGAGTGGCCCAGTCCTTCGTATATTTTTCTGTATGTGGCCCTCAGGAAAAAAAGGTTTGGACACCCCTGGTCTAGACGATCGTTCAGGATTGGGAGAGGGTTTTATTTGCAATAACACAAGAAGGGGTTTTTTTTGCAAGGGAGCAAGATAAACTGGATCAATTTTAAATGAACCTTAAGGGACCGTGTTGGCAATAGCGTAGCAGCAAGAACTGAAAATATTCTACCACTGTCATCATTAACAACAAACACTGCCTGTATTAACTGAAAAGTATGGCAGCTGATATTGTCAGCTGTTTTCACAGACCTCGCATAATTTCGTTTTTCAGATTGAAAGCGACGCGTTTTATTGATTGAAATATTTTATCTTGATTATTATTGCGTCCTATGTTTATCTAGCACCGCGTTACTGATTCTCAAAACTCCTTTTCAAAAGGGTCCAGCATTCGGAGGTTTGACCCATTCCATTCGTTGGTATTGCCATCTAAGAGGAAGCTGGAGTACTTGAAAACAACTCGCGCATCTAACAAGATAACTCTTAAAGCTCTGCACAGATGGAGCCAATAATCGATTGCTCGACTGAATATGCTGGTCACACCTCGCAGCACAAGGCTACATAAGCCTGGTAGTTCTACATAGCTAGTGGCTACCTGAATTTAAACCCAGGAACCTTGGAGTAGCAGTTCAGTGCTCTGACCGCTATGCCCTCTGACCCCAATGCTCTCTGGCCATCACTAGAGGCAATGTTGCTTAGTGATGAGTGGTAAGTTATTTTCATCTCACGAGCCAGGCCTGTGCGTTTGTGGATTATGCAAATGCCCTGCTTATGATCGGGGCCTTATCTGAAGGTTGAACACTTTATTCTACTCGCTTGTCTGCTTGGTATATAGCGTACGATCTGTGAGGTTTTTACACATTCGGTGTTGAAAGGATGTACAAACCAATTGATTTGCACCGCTTCTGTGAATGTTTATACCCGTGATTATTTAGGTGTTAATCCGTGTTTGTAAAAAAAAACTAAGAGAAAACAAACAAACAAAAACAGACACTTGTTTTCGGTCCCACTTTTAATCAGCTTGTTATTAAACGCATACACTTATCACTCTATCATTTATGACTGTTTTACTAAGCTGACGTTTTACAATTAATTGTGAACTTTTGGTATGTGATGTGAAACAACCCTTAAGAGAAAAATCCTGTAGGATTAATTTTTTTAAACATCCTTTGAAATTCTACTGGAATTGACGTTTGAACTTGCTTTTCTGTTCCCATTGAATATCATCACCGTTTTGTATCGTTTTACAATTTAGGGTGCTGCCCTCGCGTAATGATTAGAACACTGTTCTGCAATCCAGAAATTGTTGCTTCCCATTTAACTGGTGTCCACTCAGCAGTACGACAGGGTTCACCACAGAAATCTGATTAGCAGGTCCGGGGCTTGAGCGTGGGTACTACCACCTCTTCCAAGATGTTTGGCCAGCGTGGAAGAGTAGGCCAAATACCGTCTGAGAGGGGGGTTCAATAGCTCTTTCTATTGGCGGTCCATCCACCAGCAGTGGCGTTAATGAGTCATTGCATGGCTGCACTTTGTCCTTTTAAATGAACGATCCAACTGGATGTTTTACTCAACGAAACACTTGTATTAGAAAGCATTTTGAGGATTTTCCTAAATTTAAGAAAGCGTCCAATTTACTATTTAATGGTATCGGTGGTAATTTTAACATGCTGTTTTTCATGACCAATGTTATCCATAGTGTATCCCTTTAATGGGTTGGGTCACGTAAAAAATAAGTGTCGTAAACCCGCCTCCATCAGACACAGCCAGTGAGTACGATTTGTCACGTCAACAAAACGTGACAATTCTTTACTACTTTGGTACACCGATTTACTGGTTCTCCAGAACCTTTGTTCCTGATGAAGCTGATTGCAACTGTCAGCTACACGTTGTGGGTTTGCTCTCCAACATACCGGTGTGCTGAAGTAGTAAAGAATTGGCACGTTTTGTTCACGTGACAAACCTTTTCCAATTGGCTGAGTTGGGCCGAGGCGAGTTTACTAAAACCCAAAAAAAATTGTTGCTGATTTTCCGTTCCCAAAAAAAATTGTTGCTGATTTTCCGTTCTCTGTCGTTATTGACATGTCGTTCTCTCCGCAGCCTTGTGTGAAAGGCGCAATATAAATGCTATTATTATTATTACTCAAATTATTTTTAACGTGACCTAGCCCATAAAAAGGCTATACTATGGTATCAATGGTGCAGTTGATCGCACACTGCACTAAGGACCCAGAGACCTGAGCCTAGATTCCTGGTCACAGCTAACGCTAGAGTTGGGTGATAACACAACCAGTCGTGGCCCTTCTGTCCCAATTCACCAACCTAGTCAAACAACCTCGCTAAACTGCCACGGCATGGGACAGCCTTCATCCAGAAGTGGATTGGGAAAATATAGCTGTAAACTGTTATTGTAAAATATTCTGAAAATTCATAAAGAACCAAATTATAAGTCATAGAACGTTTAATTCCATGAGCGGTTTTTACATTTTAAAAAATGCGTGGCATGTTTTACAGGGGATGAGGATACTTAACTGTGATTATACTTTACAGATGGTTTTATTGACTCTCAAAAGGAAAGAAGAATTCCTTTTAAAGACAGTATTTTATGAAGACAGACATCTCAATATTGCCATTTATGATAAATGGTTTAATGTCACGTCTCATGTTTCACCCTCTTGTCGTGCCTACAACGTATTGTTTGTATCGTAACATTACTGACCACGCTTGCCAGAAGTACTTAATATCAAAAATATTTAAAATTCTTGTTGTCAATGTATTTTTTTTAAATCTTGTAACCAAATTACAGTACGGTGTATCCTAAACAGAATGTTAACCTTGAACCTGATGTCATTAAAGGAACTAAAGTATATTGGTGTTATTTCGCAGTGGTATCTTAAACACAATATTCTGTTGTCTTTTTAATCGCAATTATGGTGACACTTTTATCTTCATATACATGCTAATAATAGTAATGATTTCAACTTGTATCGCGCAAAGTGTTCGCCAACTCTCGTAGAGAGAGAACAACTCAGAGGTTTGCGGAACCACAGACAAACAAGAAGGCAGCAACGTGATGAGCCAGTGCCAACAATTGCCCCTGTTCTGTGGTGCATTATATATTCATGTGCCGGATAATTGGTGAGTGTTGTTTACATGCTGCTCCAAATCAGTAAGGAAGTCGGTTGAGTGGGTGATCGAGCTGGGATAATCCACCGATCCATCCATTTTCTAAACTGCTTGTCACGGTGAGGGTCGCGCCGGCAGCAGTCCAATTAGGGTGGACCAGACACCCCTTTCTTCAGCAACAGATTCCAGCTCTTCCCGAGGGATTCCCTCCAGCGTGTCCTGGGTCGCCCTCTAGGTTTCCGCCCCGTGGGCCGTGCCTGGTAGACTTCCCGGGGAGCCTTCCAGGGGGCATCCTTACCAGATGCCCGAACCACCTCAACTGGCTCCTCTCAATCCAAAGGAGCAGCGACTCTACTCTGATGCTCTCCCGGATGTCTGTGCTCTTCACTTTGCCACGGAGAGTGAGCCCAGCAACCCTGCAGAGAATCGTCATTTCTGCCGCTTGTGCCTGCGATCTCGTTCTTCCGGTCATTACCCAAAGCTCATGACCATAGGTGAGGATAGGGACTTAGATTGACCTGTAAACCGTGAGCTTCGTCCTAGGACCAAGCTCCCGCTTCACTACCACGGACCGGTACAGTGCCCGCATCAATGCAGACGCTGCTTTAATCCGCTAGCCAACCCCACGTTACCCCCTACCATCACTCGTGAACAGGACCCCACGATATTTAAACTCATCCACTAAGGGCAACTGTTCTCCCCTCACCTTAACAGGGCATCCCACTCTTTTCCGGGTTTGGAGGTGCTGAAATCTTAGAAATGTCCATTAGAAATAAGTGATATTCACGGTCCGTTATAGAAAAAAAATAGACACGTATACCATAATAATAATAGTAATAATAACAGCATTTATATAGCGCCTTTCACCCGCGACCCTGTACAGGCCGGAACCTATCCCGGCAGACACAGGGCGCAAGGCAGGGGCACACCATATCCGTATATCCCGCAGATAATATCGGTTCTGGGATGATCCGTAAAAAAATAACTTTGGAGACGTTCTTAACTTTGCACTCCAAAAACTGTACATGATACGGTGCCCAAGCTGCATGCCCACGCTGTGCGCACTCATCATGTGCAGACACACCACACGCCAGTTTAATACTCGACTCCACGGGAGCCGACCTAGCGTTGGAATGTGTAATGCAAAATGTGTTTGAGATTGTGGTGGTTGCAATATATATTCTTAATATGTATTCTTATGGTGGCGCGGTGAGTAGCACTTCCGCCTCGCAGCAAGGAATCCCTGGGTTCAATTCCCAGCTAGGGTGCCGCCTTTCTGTGTGGAGTATGCATGTTCTCCCCGTGACTGTGGATTTTGACCGGGTACTCTGGTTTCCTCCCACAGTGCAAAGACATGCTGCTGCCTAGGTTAACTCTCCTGATTAAATGGTCCCCGGTGCCGTGAGATGTTGTAACTTGCTTACCACTCTCCGCATTATTTATAACCTATACATATTCATTCAATTTAGAGGGTAACTTGCAGAAGGGGGGAGTCAAGCCACGTGGTTAGCTGGCGCCAACCCACCAGACACTGTGTTCAAAATGTGATGATGTTATCGGTCAATTAATCCGGTTTTTATTTAGTTGTGGGAGGAAACCGGAGAACCCGGAGGAGAACACAAACTGCACACAGAAAGGCGCCTAAGGTGGTAATAGAACCGCCTCGGGCAGGACATTCTTTCTCGGAGGCGCAGATGTTACCACTGTGCCATCTAACCATACATCGACCCATGGAAACTTACACCGATTCATTGAGTTGTTAAACCCCTTTTTAAAACAATATTTTATAGTTAGTCCTGTATGATTTCCATTATCTTCCTTTGGTGTGGACATATAACAATAAAAAAAAACAGACAGTCCTGTCTCCTCGAATTTAACTGACAGCTCGAAATAAAAAATACGAGACAACTTTCTCTCTGTTTGGAAACGATTCAACACTAGTACTGTAATTGGGATTTATTATATCGTCAAAAAATTACGTTTCAATTTTATTGCAAGATGTAAATTGGACCGCTTCCAAGTGTTTATAGACAAGTGTTTTATTGAAGACATTACAATCACAGCTTCATTCATGATGAATGACTCAATAATTCTCACCAGGCAAGAACGATCTGTAACAATGCAAAGTACCTCTTACATTTCAAGATATAAAAGTGGATTAACGCTTTATCTTCATGCCTTTCATCTTGAGCCGCAGATAGGCGTACTGTAGTTTGTAAATTAACATGCCTTGCGTCCTGTGTCTGCCGGGATAGGCTCCGGGTCCCCGCGACCCTCTACAGGAATAAACGGGTAATGATAATGATGATCATCTTCATATTGTCTGCTAGTGCGTGAGGCTAGATGGATTGGTCGATATCACCTGGGGCGGTAAATTCTACCAGTATCCACCGTGGGCAATATCAACCATTGGCATAATACACCTCGAGCAGAATTCTCAATGTAAATAATTCCATTATATATTCACTTGCTGTGTATTTCATTTCTCGTGATATGCAGCAGCGTGTTTTTGGACTGTGCGAGGAAACCGGAGTACTCGGTGAAAAGTATCGCGAACGAACGTAAGACGCGGGGAACTCTTTTTCTTCCCCTAAGCTGCCAGCAGAAAGCACTATTGAGCCACGCAAAACCCTCGGCGCAGTACAACCAGACCATTGAGAACAGAAGCCTGCTTCCAGCTTCTTCTTTGCGATTCTTCGAAGCACGATGGTCAACCTCTGGACATCGTTGTCTGGACATCGTTGTCTTTCAGCTCGGCCTCGAAGTGTTTGGTAGAATTCGCAGGCAATACCAAGTATTACCTGACAGGGATCGCGACGTGAATCGTCACGTGCCCTTGGACACTGGTTCATGATGTGAACATTTCATTCATTCCTATTTTTGTCTCAAACAAGTTTCTAAGAAAAAAAAATAAGGAGAAAAAAAAACCTAGACAGATCTGCGCATTATGGGGGCAGATAAAAACAATCCTTATCAGAGCACGGGATGAATATTTAACTTTGAGAGCCAATAGGGGCGGGGCGGCGTGACCCAGCAAAGGTCGTGATCATGAATGCCGAGAACACGGAGTTGTTTAACATTTACAGCAATGTGTGTGTGTGCCAAGCGCCACTCCCAGCGTTGAAGGTCAGTAGTGTATACCCAGCAGCTTGACTCACCCACCCACCCACCGGTTCTACACGCGACAAAAGACACCCTGGATCAACTTCCTTTGTTAATCATTACAGGAGCGTACAGTGCACACCTGTAAGATGATGTCAGAGGGGTGTGCTGTTTAGCGCCACTGGAATTCATCGCATCTCATTGTCAGAAACCGCTTAATCCTGTACAGGGTTGCGGTGAGACGGAGCCTATCCCGCCAGACACAGGGCGCAAGGCAGGGCTATACCGAGGATGCGACGCCAGCCCATCACAGGGCACCGGGGGAAATTTAGTCAGCAGGCCAATTAAGCTACGCAGCAGCGTGTCTTTGGACTGTGGGAGGAAACCGGAGTGCCCGGCGAAAACCCACGCGGACACGGGATTTACATAATGTGTAAAACAGACGATTCGAAAGGATGATCGCCCGGCGCGGCAAGTGAAACGATTATGAGCGAGTTTTTTTTCTCAAATCCCACCCCGACCGCCGCCCCAGTTATGCAGCTGGACGAATGGGTTACGCCGCGTCTAGTGGGGTAAAGTGTGGGCTAAAGACACGTCCCTCGTGTGCGATGACAGTCGGTACACTGACATAGCGCATCATCAACACGCATCTCAACTTGTTCTGAGGATGTTTAACACATTCCTTAAATGCTTGTGTTCTGCCAGCTACCCGAGTTTAATTCCTGACCGGTTTCCTCCCACAGTCTAAAGACATGCTGCTGCATAGGTTATTTGGCCTGCTGACTAAATTGCCCCCGGAGGTCCTGTGATGGACTGGAGTCTCAGCCCTGCCTTGCGCCCTGTGTCTGCCGGGATATGCTCCGGCTCACCGCGACCCTGTACGGGATTAAGCGGTTTATGAAAACGGATGGATGGACTGACTACAGTATAGTGCAATACGTAAGATGTTGGTGTTGATTGCCCCCATTTACATTAGGCGGCTGTCTTCACATCCTGCCTCCCCGAGGGGGGAAACCACCCAGCGTGACGTGGCGTCTGATGGTGCCGATGACAGTACGTCCCCAGGCTCGGACCGTCAACATCCGTCCCGCCGCAGATGAGACCAGAGGTGAGCCAGTTGCTTATTTTGTTATGCGATTAGTCGAGCCCCCGCTTGGATCCTAACCGGGGTAGAGGGACTTGCTTGTTCCAATGAATCCCAGAGCTATGTCATCTGGAGTCTAGGGCTCTTGCTAGGGTCTCCCTCGGTGAACAGGTCTGGAGTTTAGCACTCCTGCTAGGGTCTCCCTTGGTTAACAGATGTGAAGGGGGAAGTTGCAGGCAAATAACGATTCCCAGAGACTCCGACTAAACGCGGTTGGCGTAGGGAAGGGCATCCGGCCGTAACATTCTGCTCCAATATCACCCTCATTGTGGGGAGCAACCGGGCGACCCGGGTCAACCTGGATAGCGGCTGTTTAAACGGACAACAACAATGTTGTCTATCGATCCAACATACAATCGTTCGAGTAATCGGGGTTGGGGGGGGACCTTGAGTCCGTTATCCCAGCTGCGGTGATGATGGTGTTGGCGAGCGTGCGGGCCTGTGGACCCCTCCCTTGGTGGCCCAGGGCGTTCACGCAAACAGAGCCCAGCTCCTCATGCGTGAACACAGCAGCTGAGTGATCGATGTTACAATGAGCGGCACTCCAGATCCCACGCAATAAATGAGTGGATGAGTTACGTCCAGAGAGAGAGGGAGGGAGAGGCTATTTCCTCAATTCCCCACGCACAAGAAGCCTGGTTTTAATCAGCTCATTCTGTGTACTTTATGTTCGTGTACAGTGATCAATTTATAGATATACCACTTTAATAATAATAATACAAAATATTACAATTTATAACGCGCGCAAATTTCACGCCTCGTCAGGGACGAGACGCATACTGAGGCGCGGAGCCGAGCTCGATGCGGGAAAGCCAGACGACTTGAGTTTGTTCTTTAAGTAGTCGTTTTAATGTCGAGGTTGTTGTGGTGGTCTGCGGAAGTTGCAGAGGGAAGCTGTTCCAAGTTGAGGGGGGTTAGTTAGTTAGTCAGTGAGTCGGTTACTCAGTCGGTTAGTCAGGCAGTCAGAATGCTTTGAATGTCGAGGTTGGGTGGTGGGCTGCGGAAGTTGCAGGAGGGGAGGCTGTTCCAGCTTGTTGTGGGTGCGCAGATAGAGAAGCTTCAATCTGCGTTTTTTTTTTGAGCGAGGAGGGATGGTGAGTGAATGTTGTGAGGAGCTGCGGAGAGCGCGTGAGCGTGTTGCGGGTGAGAGGTGTAAGTATTCATAGTGAAGCTCTGTTTATGAGTTTAGGTCATGTGATAAGGTGTGTAAGTGTTGTGCACCCGTCGATATGTTGGAGAAAACGAGCGAGCACACACAGCACATACCTTCAAAGATGTTACCGACGTTCCGCTGAATCTTCCACTCAGCGTCATCAGGGTATAAGTATGTTAGCAGGGTATTGAGGGTGACCTGTCTGTATTGCTCGGTGACTTTAAAGATGGTTACGCAGAGCGGTGACTTACGGGTTTTAAACGTTGTACGACTGTTTTAACTCGTCGACCTGAGTTAAATTCGCGACCGTGGTTAATATCATCGGGCGAGATCTGAACTCGTTCCGGGCTCGCCTTTCATAAACTCTCTCTGGCCAGGGTTGTGGAGTGTGCTTCAACTACTTTCATAACCCTCAAGAGCGTGTGGAGGTGTTTTCCAGCAGTGGACTGACAAAGGGATGGTAAACTCAACCTTGCAAGTAACACAATCGAGTGTTGGGAAGGACTGCTCCTCAAAGCATCAAGTGTTCTTCATCCCAGGAAATCAATGTCCTCTATTCGTGACAGACGTCCAACCACATTGTTTGATGATGTGAAAATGATAGTAGAAAACAGCCAAACGTATTGTAATTGAATTCTAGAGGTAATACTGTGACGCGCTGATTGTATATAGGTGTCATTGTTTTGTCATTTTTATCAAATCGATAACTGACGCATTGACCATGAAAATGGAGTTAGTAAACACTACAGTTTCGTCCGAGCAGATTGATGACTTGGAAATAAAAACGTATTGAAGGAAGCAATGGGTGGCATGGTGGCACAGTGAGTAATAATAATAATAATAATTTAAATGTATATAGCGGGCGACACGGTGGCGTAGTGGGTAGCGCTTCCGCCTCACAGCAAGAAGGTCCCGGGTTCGAAACTCGGCTCGGGGTGCCTTTCTGTGTGGAGTTTGCATGTTCTCCCCGTGTCCGCGTGGGTTTTCGCCGGGCACTCTGGTTTCCTCCCACCGTCCAAAGACATGCTGCCAGGTTAATTGGCGTACTGACTAAATTTCCCCAGGCGCCCTGCAATGGACTGGCGTCCCATCCTTGGTGTTCCCCTGCCTTGCGCCCTGTGTCTGCCGGGATAGGCTCCGGCCCACTGCGACCCTGTATAGGATTAAGCGGTTTCTGAAAATGGATGGATGGATGGGTTTTCATTGTGCAGTCCAGGCTCAGACCATTAATGCACTGCACTTGAGAACCCATTTAATCACAGATGGCTGAACACCAGGTTTGATCCCCACAATCTTAGCAATGCCAGCTCAGTGTCTCTGACCCCCCTGACCTACCCAGTCACCTCTATGGATTTGGATACGTTTTCATAGCACACATGTTCAGCTGTTCTGTCTATGAGCACAATCCGCTGGAACATTTAAAAATAATAATTTTACATTTATAACGCGCACATATTCATTCACTGTCAAAGGTACGCATATCTGCCTTTGGACTTGAACATGTTGGGCTTCTGTGAGAGAGTTTGT
Source organism: Geotria australis (assembly GCA_036362915.1). Lineage (NCBI taxonomy): Eukaryota > Metazoa > Chordata > Hyperoartia > Petromyzontiformes > Geotriidae > Geotria > Geotria australis. The sequence continues at coordinate 3,067,385 of JAZEWU010000025.1, read as the reverse complement.
GTGTTGTTTCCAAGACCGTTTGAGTCAAAACACAAGCTATCACTGAGATCTCGGTCCATGTTATTGGAGAAGCCAACCTTCCCCCCCATTCACATGTAAATTATGCAACGTACATTTGAATACATATGTTGAGTGCAAGAGGCAGGGAGGCCTGGATTGAGTTAAGCTCACTAAGCTGGCCGATAACACGCACTGGCATGAAGTCAAGTGCGGCAGTCATACGTAGGTAGAGACAGGGCATCGCAAATTAGGTGGTTAGGAATTGTAACGAGGGCGGCACGGTGGCGCGCGGGTGAGTAGCGCGGCAAGAAGGTCCTCGGTTCGAATCCCGGCTCGGGGGCCTTTCTGTGTGGAGTTTGCACGTTCTCCCCGTGTGCGTGTGGGTTTTCGCCGGGCAATCCGTTTTCCTCCCACAGTCCAAATACATGCTGCTGCATAGGTTAATTGGCCTGCGGACTAAATTGCCCCTGGTGCCCTGTAATGGACCCTCTACACTTGCACAGGATTAAGCGGTTTCTGACAATGGATGGATGGATGGATTTGTAACGGAGACACTTGGCAGTGTGGAAGTCTTTGAAGAGATGAATAGGTAGGTTGCTATTAAAATTTGATCCGGTTGAGTATGCTTGTTCAAAGAAGACTAATAAGCTGCAGAATTTAATAATAGCAATGAGTCGTTTTTTTGCTCGTGTTTCTCTTATGAGTGTGGCTCTTACGTAAATGCTTGAGACGAGTAGGCGGGTAGAAAGGGCTTGTGGTACAATTGCTGGAGTACTGTATTGTGAAATGTGCCCACAAGTGTGTGCTGTTGACAAGAGTCACGATAAATTCATAATGTGTTGCCGGCACCTCTTGTCGTGTCCTGGTTCTGTGTCGATAACACAGAGCTGTTAATTCATCACGGCCAATGTCACAGCAGTTACCGTGCTTACCTCTTCCTTAAGAGGCACATTAGGGAGTTATTTTAATATGCATAGTTCAATCTCTTTCTCGGCAAAGCTAATGCGCTCACAGAAAAGCTAATGGAATACCATAATAATGCAGTAATGGAAAACCGCCAGATATTTAGGTTAGGGATAGTCATGTCCCGAGTTTGTTGGTTTTCGGAACGGAGGCCATGATTAAGAGGGACTGCCGGGGGCATTCGTATTGCGCCGTTTCAGAGGACAGTCGGAGATTTGCCCTCGTTTGGAGGAAAGCCCACCGTGGTTGTAACTGTGGTTGTGGTGCCTGTGATAGTATAGTCTTAGTGCCCTGTGATGGCCTGGCGTCCCATCCTGGGTATACCCATGCCTTGCGCCCTTTGTCTCCGGGATAGGCTCCGGCTCACCGCGACCCTGTACAGGATTAAGCGGTTTCGGAAAATGGTAATGGTGTCCCGAGGCAAGATGACTGAGCATCGCGCGTTTACCTATTCACGTAACGTTCTCTTCCCCTCTTCAAGGCGAGCAGAATGAGACCAAACATGACCTTTGTCCGACGTTCCGTTTCGGGGATATCCGCTACTGTACTGATGTAAGTTTTCGCCACTCGATTCATGATGGTTGCTTTCCGAAGCTGTTCTTTCGGGATAGCCGTGTCAAGTGATCCGTCTCTCTCCCTGGCAATGTTTTGCCTCCCACGTTGGGGGCATCCTCAGGCGTTGAAGATGCCTCCAACTTCTCAACGCCTGAAGATGCCTCCAACGTGGGAGGCGAAACGTCGAAAGGGAGATTGCTCGACACGGCTATCCCGAAAAAAACAGCTCTGAAGAGCAGCCATCGTGGATCGAGCCGTGAAAACCTACGTCAGTACAATCTTTATGTTTTACAAATAGAGCGTGATGCCCCATACCAGCTCTGTCTGGGCACATACGTGTGTTGATTACACGTTTCAATGCACACATTTCTTTGTGAGGTTGACTCCTACGAAAAAATGCAGCCTCCTTCAATGGACTGAGTTGCCGGCTTGTTATTCGGCTGTTGGGTGGAATTGCTATGCCAGAGAGCTTATTTGGTCGAATCTAGACTAATAAGGTGCCTGAGCAGGTGACTCCTACGAAAAGATAGATGTTTATTATTACATTTAAAAAATACCCAGTGAGCTTGCAAGCTCTGTACGGAACTCCTGCGACACAAAAAAACATGTGACACATTACGAAAAAATGCAGCCTCCTGCAAATGGACTGGGTTGCCAGCTTGTTGTTCGCTGGCTGTTGGGTCGAGTTGCTGTGTCAGAGCTTGTTTGGTCGAATCGCGACTGATAGGTGCCACAGCAGGTGACTCCGACAAAAAATAAGGCTCACTCAATGGACTGGATTGGCAGCTTGTTGTTCGCTGGCTTTTGGGTGGAGTTGCTCTAAGTCTTGTTTGTACAAATCTCTAGGCTGATATGTGCCTGTGCATAAGCACTGTTTCCCTTGTGTAACACTGGCACGAAGGATTAAGAAGGCCCTTCCCCATTTCTAACATTTCTAGCGTGTTTTAGTTCCTGCTAGAGAATGTCAAGAATGTCTAGCTGATGGCTGGGGGAAGTACGCTTAATACGGAAAGCTCTCATCCTGCAGGCTTGCAAGGAAAAAAGAGAAAAATATAAAAAATAGTCATAATAGCAATAGTTCATTCTTTCCATTGCAATTTTTTAAAACAGGAAATTTCCTTTCTCAGCAAGTCATCGCTTTTAAAAAAAAAAACAGAAGCCTTAGCAGCCAGAGTTGCTGCTGAATTGCTTTTCTGCATGATGTGCCACAGATGTTACCTGGTTAATGTGCTTGGCGATGCTTTAAAGTCTTGCTGCAATTACCATATCCTCTAAGTTGGAAGACGCTCCGGAAAGTAAGATGTACCCAAAACTTTGTCCCGGTGTTTATAAAGTCATACACAGTTGGTCACACACACACACAACTTTTGCTTTGAAATTACAGAGCGGTGCGGACATTGTCTTATAATCAAGAGAATACGATGAACCATACTTATAATTCTACACGTTGCAATCGAAGTATAAGTGTGTGATTTAACATATTCTGCACCCATTTAATTGCACACTCACAAAATTAGGAACGCATTCCAAATGCTAAACAGTGCTCGTTTGAGCATCTCGCTCGATCTGTTTAGTGTCTGCGTCGTGCTTAATTCACATTTAGAGCCATCATTCCGTCCTTCCTGTCTTTAAAGTGGGCTCTAATTGTGCATGTTTTGTCCCCAAAGAAAAGTGCTCTCTATAAGTCTTGTCCCATTACTCTCCATCCGTTTCTCCAGTCTCGTAATGAGAGCACAAGACATTCTTATTTGGCCCTTTTTTGCCCAAACGTGTACTGCTGATCTCTTGCACAGTCAGCGAGCCAGCATTACCACCCAGCCTCTTCTGAACGTGCTTCTTTCATCAATGCATCCATCCATTGTCAGAAACCGCTCAATCCTGTACAGGGTCGCGGTGAGCCGGAGCCTAGCCCGACATGTGCAAGGCAGGGCTATACCCAGATGGGACCCCAGTCCATCACAGGGCACCGGGTCCAATTTAGTCCGCAGGTCAATTAACCTATGCCGCAGCATGTATTTAGATTGTGGGAGGAAACCGGACTGCCCGGCAAAAACCCACGCGGACACGGGGAGAACATGCAAACACCACACAGAAAGCCACGCGAGCCAGGATTCCAACCCGGGAACTTCTTGCTGTGAGCCGGAAGCGCTACTCACCGCTAAACCGAGGACCGGTTAAGATATCACTCAGAATTTTTTGTGAATGAGGACTATCAGCTTCCACCTTGTTAACTACACACATTTGACTTGATGTGACTTGATGTTGGCCATGGCTGGGGGAATCAAACTCGGGGCGCCCGGATTACAGTTCGCAGAGAATTGCAATAACCACTGCGTCATTGCCGCACCATGAGATTTAAATCTCGTTATGGTGCATGAAGCCCTTGGGATGCTTATTAATTTCACATTGCCTTTGCTCGCCCAGCAATAAATGTGCACGCATGCGTGAGCAAGAGCCATTGCATTATATCGCCATAATTTAGAACTTCATATTAAGGTTGGAAGCTGCATACAGTGCATGTACCTCGTATAGCGTTGACTGATCGTTTGAATGAATTGCAATTCCAGGGCTGTTCTTTCGGGATAGCCGTGTCGAGCGTTCCTCCTCACTCTTATGAACGACCATTGTGTAGTCTATGAGCACCTATTTGCCGGTGTACAGATAATGGAAAAGATATACAGGGTTTCACCTTTTCTGGCAATGAGACAAGTTTTAAGATCTTAAAACAACAAATGGACACCTTTTAACAGGTAGACCCGACCTACTAATGCATTGATATTTGCATTGTCCAAAACAGCTTGCCTTTCAGCAACACTTGGATAACACTGAGACTAGGCTATAAAGAAAGCTGTCACTGGTGTGGGCCAATCAGTTTCAAGGACAATGCTTATATTATCTTAGCATTTTGTTTGCATGCTTTTGCCACAAGCATGTGTGGCATCTTGCAAACTGGACACTGTAAAAAGGTGTCTATTTGGTGTTTTTAAGAGCACTGTGTAGGTTTGTCACAGCTTGCTAGCTGTATGAGATTTGCTCTCCATAGCTGTTCTTTCTGAATAGCTGTGTCGAGCGTTCCTCCTCCCACGTTGGAGGCATCATCAGGCAGACGGGGGAGGCAAAGGAGAGACGTAACGCTCGACACGGCTATCCCGAAAGAACAGCTCTTGAGAGCAATTCTCCTACAACGAGCCGTGAAAACACACGTTATTGAGTTGCAATGCAAATATGCAGTGCAGGGTGGAGCGGTGGCACAGTGGGTAACGCGTTGCACTGCTATGAAGCTGGCAAGCTGAGTTCAATTCCCAGCCAAGAATAATAACAGTGGTGAGGGATATCTTAACCGGTTCTGCTACACACCCCTCTCCCCTCCCTCCCCACCTTGAACCCGCAGCGAAGCGAGGTCAAACAACCGGTTGAGTTTTGAATCCGGTTGCGTTTTAAATCCCCCCTCCTCTGTCCACTCAGCAGTATACATGGCTAGACCACAATTAGTCGATGAGCTGGTCATGTCTGATGGGGTACAGGGGCACAGTAAGCCGGAGCCTATCCCGGCAGACACAGGGCGCAAAGTCGGGCTCTACACAGGATGGGATGCCAGTCCAATGCGGGACACTGCGGGAGATTTAGTCAGACAATTAACCGAGGCAACAGCAGCAGCATGTCTTTTGGACAGCTGAAAGACAACGATGTCCAGAAGCTGACCATCGTGCTTCGAAGAATTGCAAAGAAGAAGAAGCGGGAGGAAACCGGAGAACCTACTGTAGATTCTAAGAGACCATAGATTCTACGAGTCAAATGCTGGCCCCATTGTATCACCGCAGATGTTGGAGTTTCACAGCCCTCCGTGATCCATCAACCCCGGCCTCCAATGTTGCTGTTTTGCAGGCGTGCACCTCCACGCTTCTGATCTAGCGGGAGTCTGGCTTGCCCTGCCGACAAATCGTGATGGACGTGAATATTTAAAGCACATGGTTAAACAATGTCAGGATCATTGCATTAACAAGTACTCGTGCGTCCTGCCAAACAACCTTTCTCAGGCTGAAGAGGCAGAGAACATGTGTAGATATTTAAAAGACGCATCTGCTGTGGAAAATAATTCCCAAGCCAAGACTTGCACTGTACCGGCAATTACTAACAAAAAAATACATAATCCAAGCGAATTATGTCGAACAGCATTGGCGCGATGACGGTTTACATTTGTAAAAAAAGTGTTCAAACGCGAAAGAAACACCGTCATGACAGTTTGGTGATTAGGTGATTAGGGAAGAGCCCGTTATTGTCATATTGGAGGATCTCTGCCTACATTGTCAGACAACCCAGCAACATTTGTTTCAAAAGCCTGCGGTTGCTGATCTTCTACTTTGCGATTCTTCGAAGCACGATGGTCAGCCTCTGGACATCGTTGACTTTCAGCTCGGCCTCGAAGTGCTGATGAGACTGCGAAAATTGAGGCCGGTACAATGAATTTAGTTTTAACGCAGTGAAACATAACATCGAAGGCAAATCAATTGTTCAATCGTAACAATATAATAATAATAATAGCATTTATATAGCGCCTTTCACCCGAAGGTCACAAAGCGCTGCACAAGGCTGTGGAGAGAACGACATGTCAACAACGACAGAGAAGGGAAAATCAGCAACAATTTTTTTGGGTTTTTTTTTTATAATCCGAGATGGATGGAGCCAGTGTCTCTGACTCGAAGTAGAGTCACGGTTCCTGTAGCGGGTTCTCAGAGGGAGCATGCGACGCGAGACAAACATCTAGTCCGTAATGCAGGTGGCGATCGCTGGTAGTGAAATCAACTACTCTGCAAAATCCCGGCCATTGTGTTGCTGCTCAGCGTGAAATAAGTGCACTCGCTTCACACATCAAGTAGTATTTGTCTGCTCTCTCCCACACTGGCCAGACGTCTTGAAACCTGAACTGGGAGTAACCACACTTTACTCCACCACACGTGGACTGCCGATGACTAAGTGTGGTTATGCTGCTGCGTTGACTGAGGCAGTGGAATTCACTTGCAGAGCAAATCAGTTCCGTCCAGTTCATCGGCTCGTTCAAATCTCGTCTCAAGACACACCGGTGTCTAAAAGCGAATGGACTTTTTTTAGTTGGAGTTTTAATTTGTTTCATTTATTCAGTAGTTATCGGGTTACACCGTTGATCAGGCTGCGTGCTGTGTTGATCAACCTGCATCTTATTTTTTCAAATCGTAGCTTGAAACGGCGCTTTAGGTGAAAAGCGGTTAAAAAATGTACATTATTATTATCATCGTTTCAACTGGTGTGCACAGAGGTGGATTGCAAGTCCAGTGTGTTAACCTTTATACCACGCCTGCGTCGGTTCACACTGCTGCAAAGCGTAAGCATAATAATATTAACATAATTTGTTTATCCAGTAAAGGCCTTCTCAGGGTTTACACTTGTTTCCAGGAGGGTCCTGCATTGGGTTGTTTTTTCAATTCCATTAGTCAGTGTTTATGCTCACGTGGGAGGAAACCAGAGCACCCGGACAAAACCTAAGAATACGACAATGCAATCCTGAAATCCCTGCACGGATACATTTAAATAGATTAAATGCATAGTTTAATTCAGTGAGTGAACCAAATCTATCCGTGGACTAGAAACCCATTGCTGTCTGGCTCTCTAATGGAACTTCTCAGCCCTCGCAACTCCGTCCTGACGACACCTGGCAAGCGTTAGCGGATTACCTGTCCAAACAAGAACCAGGCTTGAACTTTCATAGCTTCTGACATCCGGCAAGATCCGGGAGGGCATTCAAGGCGAAGTCGTTCGTTTGTTGACTATTTCACCAACATTTACACGTTGGCCAGATAACCCATCTTCTGACGTATAACTAAGAGCCTACTAGAGAAGAGATGGACTGATGTAGTACAGGAAGACCTGGAGCTGAGTGGACTTGCTGAAAACTGGTACCAGCGGTGTCAAGATCGACCTCTATAGAGGAGGGTGGTGAAGGACGCTACTGGGGCAGTTGAGGCAGTCGCCCTCCAGCAACAGTGGAGGGCAGTGGAGCGACGCTCTCAACAAAAAGCGGAGAGCCGGGCGGATAAAACACAGCGAGTTGGCACAGTAGGGAGCACAGGCGGTGCCTCTGCCAGTCATCTCGGTCAGGCAGCCCGTGACACCAGGGTGTTCCCTGTGGTCTCTTGTCAGCGAGCCTTCGACACTTTACGTGGCCTCGGGGTGCATATGGCCTGGCACAAGCGCCGTGGTAACCTCACCGCCACTTAGTGGCGAATGGCGGTTGTTGTTGGTGGTGGCGGTGGGTGCACAAGATATTGTGTGTGTTTCTCGTTTGATTTTCATTGCCGCTTTATTGTCGGTCCAGTGTGAGTGTTGGGGTTTTTTGTCTCTTCTCTAAAGTGCCATGCAAGGAGATTTCTGCGAAAGGCACTGTAAAAATATTTCATGCTCTATTTATTTATTTAGTTTTATTTAGTTTTTGCCCAGAAAAGCTTCAACGGAGTCTCAAGACTGTTCAGGGTCACGATCATGCCTGTTATTTATTTATAGCTTTAGTGGTCATGCATTTTTGAGAAAATGCATGCATGCGTTCATACACACATGCACGCGTACACAGAAAATTATCACTCATATTCCAGAATTGCGATGCGGTGTGGATTTACGCATCGTGTTTCTCCGGGTTATAAGATTCTCTTACAATTAAGACCCACGCCAAAATGATACGAGGTGTCAATCCAGTACACCGAGCTGATTATTAAACTCACCGTAAAGGTTGTATATTACAGGGGGGGAAATCTGTGCTTTTAATACAGAGAACACGGGTAGCGTCTAAACGCGATCACATCTCACGAAGCTGTACAGAAACACTGAGGCATATTTATCTTACAGAGAGTGGCAGTCAATCATAGGCAGAGAAGACAGGATGAAGGTCTTGAGAGTGAACTTGACAAGACACCTACTTGCTATACTGTTCTATATTGTTAGTAACTTAGACACGAGAGCAAGCACACACATGAACCACAAGCTCATTACATACAGCTGGTCGGTCTAGCAGTGGCCGTTGTCTAGCTGTTGTGACAAGCTGTCGTGTGTTGCTCAGGCATTAAAAACACAGCAGCACAATGGTTGCGCCTAACTTGCCACCTTTGCTCGCAATTTTCGCGAAGGAGAGAGGGCAAGCGCTCGACACGGCTATCCCAAAAGAACATCTTTGGAAATCGATTGTCGAGTGGTGGTTGTGTCACGCCAGAGAAACGCGCTCAATATGGAATGTCCTTGGTGACAGAGGCGCCCACTGTACGCGGTTATAAAAAAAAAGCGAGCCGGACTGTTATTCATTGACTTGTGAAGTGACCGTGAACAGGTCTGACTCAGACACCGCAGGTCAAAGGACATCAGGGGACATTGCTTTTTTCTTTAAAGATTTAAAACGAGTTTTTTCCACTGCTCGTGCTGTCATCTATATAATGGAGCAAGTGTTTACACGTGCGTATGTGTGTACGTCCGCACTGGGGGGAAGGGGGGTACTGGGTTTGAATGCTTCATAAGCATAAGTTTTGTCTGCAAAACACCCACAGCTCTTATGTGTTATTCAGCTTTGCTCCCCACTTATTGACAGCTCTTTTAAAACGTAAACACTATTTCAGCGTTAAATTCCCACTATTACACCACGGTACCGTCAACCGTCTTAAATCCTTCATCCTGACGTCAGAAGAACGGGCCACACGCTTGGAACAAGATCGCCCGTACAGCGGGCACTCTGCTAGTTTAGTCGGTGCATCGGGGGATGGTGCTGAGACTACATTCAGTTTCATAATTATCTACTTAACAGACGCCTTTGTGCAGGGCGACTTACAAAATCACCCACGGAAACAATTTTAAAGTAAATAAACACATCTTGCTCCCTCCTTTGCGACATTTCATTTGATTGATTCATATGCATTTCATTGATGACACCCCATTTGTTCAGACAGTGTCGGATTGATAAAGGGTTTTCTTGGTCAAAGTCGTTGTTTGGACCGTCGTCATTTTGTCTATTTCAGCTCGTGTCACCGCTGAGCAGTTCAAATTCACGAAACGTTTGTTTTGTCACAGTGTGTTGAATTCTCAAGCAATGTTGTCTCGGCTCCTTGCCAAACAAAATATAGACTAAACGCAAACAAGCGCTCTGTGTATGCAGTAAGTATGCTATAGAAACTCGGTTTGAAGACCAAAGGCCAAACCAACAGCTTAGGTGACCTCAGTCTAATTTTCAGCATGATCCTAATAATGCATAGCTGGTGTTATGTTGACCCTAATTGTTTATAGTTTTAGGAACGGTGGCTTACTAGCGGCCGGCAGTTTGACGCATACGTGAAAATTAACACGCCTTCGCAGCGTGCGTGAAAAGTCAGTTTGAGTACATCTGGCACAGTGGTAGTTTACGAGCATTTTTTCCCAATCAAGGAAGCTGTACCAATTACTGCCGTCCAAATTACAGTCTCAATTGGTTGGCGTACTGCGCCCAAGTAAAAATAACCCGTTTTGCAATTATACTAATGATTCTTTAAAGTGTCTTAAAAGCACGTCCGAAATTACATTGCACGCCCTACAGCAGTGTAAGGACATCTACATTGCTGAAATCCTGCTGAGAGCATTGTTTCTTTTCCAGGAGCCTTAGTCGCACTTGGGGACATTTTCTGGAGCGTCAGTTCGAATTCCCAACGGTACAGTTGTAAAATATGTGTGCGGCAGGGTGGCGCGGTGGCCACATCTGCGCCCAACAGAAAGAAAGTCGTGCCCGCGGCGGTTTGATTCTTGTCTCGGCCGCGTTTCTTCGTGGCGTTTTCCTGTTCCTCCTCTCCCTGTTAACCGTGGGTTTGTTCCGGGTTGTCCGGTTTCTTCCCACAAAAAAAACTCATTAATTCATTACCCGTTAACATCATAATGCATAGGAGGCAGTTGTGTGACAAAATGTTGACGCCGGCAAACCGCCTGGCTGCCTTCCCCCTTCCCCCGCCCTCTCTGGCGGGTTTCTCGCGCCTCCGAGTCGTTCTCTCGTCGAGTGAATATACCTTCGAAATTGAATGAATATGTGCCACGCGTTATAAATGTGTATTTATCATGTTTGTAATCGCGGGGGGAGCGTGTGGCATTGGGCGCGACCAGCTGTCCAACTTCGAATTCGATTCGATTCTTCGAAGCGTGATGGTTACATGACGGTTTCCCATTGCAACAAGTTCTTCTTTAGTTGCAGACAGCCCTTCAACATTTAGAGATGTAATAGTCACTGCTGGCCTTAAAGGCGGGGCGGGCATTGGCCTCTCTTCTTGCTCCAGACTGATGGGCTTCTGGCGTCTGTTGGGCTTCTGGACATCGTTGTCTTTCAGCTCCTCGGCTTCGAAGCGTTTGGTAGAATTTGCAGGTAATACCGAGTATTGCTTGACAGGGATCGCGAGGTGAACGCTTCCACCTTGATCCAACTGTACGTGCGTGTAAATGCAAGACGCCGTGCGAAGTACGCTGTGGTTTGACTGCCGCTTCTCCAGCCACAAGTCGCAACGTGCCGTTAGCTTGGATTAAAACGACGTGCTCCGCCAATGGTTTTCCCCCCAATTTTTTTTTTGGTGGCTGCACAAACCAAAAAAGGCAGGCAAGGGCTCCCAATAGTCGAGGGGAGTGGTTGAGGATGAACGTGGAGAGAAAACGGGAGGGGTGGGGACATTATGGGGGTGGTGGCGCCCACGAGTAGTGGGTGAAAATAAATATTTATTTCAACAAAATTGCCGCATGCCTAACATAGCGAGGATGTCTTCAGCTCCATTTAGTTGTGTGTGTGTGTGTTTGTTCTTCCTAGTGGGCAGCGGTAGCCCAGTGGTTTTAGTTAGTGCGCTGGGCAACAAACCTGCCCTTCCCGAGTTCAAATCCCACTCACGGCCAACAC
>JAZEWU010000025.1:3029811-3055543 GCA_036362915.1 Geotria australis | reverse complement strand
ATGGGATTGTAAAAGACGGGAGGGAGGGAGGAGGTTTTGAGACAGGGAGCGGGTGAAAAAAAATGAAATAACTGAAAAGGGCCGCGGGGTAGCGTTGTGCCGTCACCCACCACCACCACCCCAGCACGCCTGCTCGGCCGCGCCTCGGCTCGCCAGCGACGCAAACACAGGCTTTTTCACCTGCAGCGGTCTCTCTCGTCTCTTCAGCCATTTCGCTAATCAACGGCTCTGCTGAGCGGGACGGCGTTGCTCCTCGACACCCATAGCGGATTTTGGGTGGGTGTCGTTGTGCGGTACGCGCTCTTTCGTTGTTTCGGCGGTCAGCCGCGAGATGTGAATGTTTGAATGCAGCCCTAGGGCTGAAGATTGTTTGAGTTTCTCACCTTAAAAAAAAAATCAGCCTCCCACAACCAAAGATCCCCCATATAGCCTTAACAGACTGTAGAGTCAAGTGCAGTTAGCGAGCACCTATGAAGGTCGACACGGCACACGAGGGGGTGGGCGACCAGCACCACGCCCGGCCGCCTTTGTCTCCCTAGTGTCAATGTTTACACACCACACTAGGTACTCATTTGAGGCTGAGTCGACCTAGGGGAGGCCCAGGACCGGTTCAGAAAAACGTCACTGGTGTTGGCCGTGAGCGGTATTCGAACTCGGGTCGTAGCCAGATTTGTAACCCGGCGCGCGCTAACCACTGAGCCGCCGCTCCTCGCACAACCGCCACCATCCACCACCGCCTCCGCTCCACACCCCGGACCCTCCACCTCACTCCTCCCCACTTCAAATGCCACCTCCCCACTTACAGCCCACCCCCCTCTCCAGTGCTCGGTCTCAACCTCCCTCCGCCTCCTGCTCTTACCCGACAGAGTGTAATCGGCAAACGCAGCATGAAGCTCAGAGAGCTGTTGCCCGAGACCGCAGGATAGTCACGCGTTCAACGTGACACGTTATTAGCTCCGAGCCGACGTGTATTTTACCGACGAATTGTAGGACGCTTTAGCAGTTTCGGTAGAAAATAAGTTGACACACAACTTGACAGCTTTCACGTTCGCCGCATTTCGGCATCGAATCGTTTTCGTTTCGCGCGCGGGTTTATTGTTTTTTAAAATATTTATTTCGTGTACACCGCCGTCTCGCGTACAGCCAAGTTGAGGTTTTGAAGCTTTTTTTAAGAGACAAGAGGGGCCAGCCCGTTGAATAAGTTCGTATCGTTGGGAGCTGACCACACGTCTTAAGAGAGAAGAAGGAGGCCTTCTCCGGGTAGGAGTGGGCCCCCTACACACACAAGGGCCGGGGTTAGGGTGTTAGGGTTGGAGGGGGGGGATTGAAACATGGAGCTGGCGAGCTGCGTGCAGACGTCGCTCAAGGAGGAAGGTACCCTCTCGAGCGCTCACAAAGCGTCGAGCCAGCCCGTGCCTCTCCGCCGCACGAACCCCCACCACGGTAAGTACATCGAGAGAGCCGCGTGTCATCGGGACGCGACGTGCGGGAAAGGGTTCTTATCTGTCGGGTTCCCCCTACCCCCCCTCATCCCTCGGGGTTTACGGTGGCTGTGAGTCCAGTCCTGACGCCGTCCGTCGATCGGCAAAGCGGGCTCGGTGTTACGCGCTCGGCCGCCGGCTGCGCCTGCTACTTGCTGCGAATATGCAGTCCCGTTAAGCCACTGTGCCGGATGACATCCGTGATGGGGGGGGGGGTGTCGGGGGTGATGGAGGGAGCGGTGGCCCAGTGATTAGCGCGCTGGGCTACAAATCCCGCTCACGGCAGCCAACACCAGTAATGATTTTTTTAACCGGTTCTGGGCCTCCTCCCCTAGGTCGACTCAGCCTCAAATTAGTACCTAGTGCGGCGTTCAGACATCGCTACTAGGGAGACAAAGGCGGCCGGGCGTGGTGCTGATCACCCACCTCATCGTGTGCCTTGTCGACCTTCATAGGTGCTCGCTAACGGCACTTGACCCTACAGTCTGTTAAGGCTATAACGCGGGATCTTTGGAGGGGGCCTCACCGCACATCGCATCCGATGATAATCTGCTCGCGTTGTTATCAATGTAGTTAACACAACGTGGTTGGAGGAACCCGGGTTTCGTGTTGTGTCTGTGCGAGAGCAACTAGCGATCCTCATTACGTCGGCGAGGCTCCCACCTCACAGGAGCAATGGCAGAAGAGCCGCGCTTATCAACTATTTATGGCGGGTGAATAGGGGGGGTGGGCTCGTCCATTAATTTGGTAGCTGAATGGCACGTTGGCGGTAATAAAGGCACCCAAGCCGGGATACGAACCCGGGATCGTCTTGCTGTGAGGCGGCACCGCTACTCACTGCGCCACCGTGCCGCCCTCCAGCGTCAATCATACTATTCCATCCATCCATTATCAGAAACCGCTTAATCCTGTAGAGCAGTGGTTCTTAACCTTATTGGAGGTACTGAACCCTGCAAGCTTCATCGGTGCATTCACCGAACCCTTCGTAATTGGAAAAATTAAACATGATTTCTTCAAAACATAGGTATATATTTTATTAGTGCACAGAATGAACCATGTATCAGTTGCACACAAAATCACTGTGTTCTTCTTTGTGATTCTTGGAAGCACGATGGTCAGCCTCTGGACATCGTTGTCTTTCAGCTCGGCCTCGAAGTATTTGGTAGTATTCGCAGGCAATACCAAGTACTACCTGACAGGGATCGCGACGTGAACGCTTCTACCTTGACCCCCATCACTGTGTTCAAAGAACAAAACCAACAAAACGGCCCGACATTGCTAGTGTGAACCGGGCTATATACTGTGTGTGTCTTGACCCCTGCCGAACCCCTGAGACTGGACTCAACGAACCCCCGGGGTTCGATCGAACCCAGGTTAAGAACCACTGGACTCTAAACGAAGATAAGCTTTCTTGTGCTGTAACGTGGGCGCATGGTAATGCAGCGTGTAGGAATGTTTTCATGCGACCTCAATAAATCCTCGCTCTGGGTGTGGACTATCCTGATGGCAGGCGGCTGCTACTGCAGCATTTTTTTACGGGCTCGCTGGACACACACGGTTTATTGTTGGCCGCTTCGCGTGCCTTGCTTGTGTCTTGTGTAAAAAAAAAATGTTTAGAGCAACCGGCTGCAGCAGCAGCAGCAAGCAACTCGCTGACCAAAGCTGTGACGGTCGCGTCGTTAGACTGGGTATGGAACATTATGTCAGGAAAGTAGGTTTGCTTGCAGTGATAGTGGTGTGAGAAGGTGGCAAGTTAGGCGTGCGTGTCATTTGAACAGTTGGATGCCACTGGGAGGGGGGGCATCTGGTGTGTAAAATTGTTAAGGAATGATCACGGATAGAGCGGAATGTAAGGGAGGCCTTGATAGCTGACGTCTTTGAGAGAGGACCTGGCTCAGCCAAAGGAACTGTAGATATGTGGATGTTTGACGGGCTGTCTTTTTGTTTATTTGGTTAATTTGTTCTTTTTTATATATTTTTTTCTTTCAATTAGCGTGTTTGTTATGTTGCAGGAATCTCATAAAGAGCATGCAAGCTCACCGGGTATTTTTCTGCTGTAATAAGAAACATCTATATAATCTGTCTTCAGACAAACTGTATGTTTAAGATGTTTACAGTATTATAGTTCTTTAAAAAGAATAAAATGTATAATTAACTGTTATACGACGGTTGGCACAATTGACTATGAACCCGGAGGTTTGAGTTTAATTACCGGCTGTGGCTAATATTATCAGAGACTGATACCAAAACGAGAACTGAGCCCGTGCATGTTTAACCCACGCTAGCCAGCTTGCTGAAAATATGATCAAACTACGGCCATGAATGACACGGAACGCAGGATCGAATCCCGGCTCCGGGGGCCTCTGAAATATTGATTATCCCACAAAATGTAACACATTGAATGCATTTGGCAATCCACCGCTGAAGGTTTTACCCTCACCATAATTAGTCGTGGGGGCTATTTGACCATACTTCACCACACTAGTCAGCACAGGTTGGTAAAGTTGGCCCCAGAACCAGTTCAGACATCATTTGCCACTGATTTTAGCTCTGGCCAGGAATCGAACTCGGGTAGAGTGAGTTATCGTGAAGTGCGCTAACCACTGCACCTCTACTTCTGCCCACAAAAAATATACACAAACGTCAATTGTGTTACATGTATTTGTCATTCGGAGTTTAATTGTAATAACGTTGGTGTCTAATTTTAAGGTAATTCTTTGCTGCCTATTAATAACGGTGCCTAATCCTGTAAACTGTACGGCTTGCCTCTAATGTTCCACAACACTAAGTAATAGCGTTTTATAGGAAATTGCTTTTAACACTGGACGGGACCTTGTTGTAAAGAGGAAGTGCCCTTGCCAATAGCATCTGGCAATCTGGCAGTATTTGTTAAACAAGGCTGACTGCTGATGAGAACCAAAAGGCCAAACCTGTTCAGAATTTTCTCGCTTAGTTAAATGCTGCTGGGCATAACTCTGGAAAGCCAATTTGCCAATGGGCTTAAACACAAATGTATTCATTTTTTGTGTGGAGAGATGAAGATAAGTATATGTATTAATGTATGACCCATAGTGCCTCAAAGAAAAGCTAAATCACGTATAACGTAGTGTGCTTGTTTATTCACGTAGTTGGTTAATATTGCCCTTTATAAATCTCATGAAAGTGGCAATAATGCAGTTCTGCTTTCCACGAGTCCTGTGGATAAGCGGCGAATCCGCCCACAAATGCACCAAGTCCTATAGCCCGTGTAGCCGGTATAGACTTACGTGGAGCGCATTTGTGGGCAGATTGACTCACGAATGATTCTCTATGTGGGTGAAACATCCGTTTTAACATTGCTGCAGACTGCTGAATGTAGCGGGTTTTAAACCCTGGTTTTGTTTCCTTGGAGACGTAAACTCCTTTCAAGGGGAGCAGGCACAGGCCGCAGCATGGGTACCGTGCAGGAGAGCTGTTGAGTGGGGACAGGGAGAACATTGACGTTAACGATTCGGCAACCACACGCGCTCGTACGCGACACGAAGCAAAAAGCCTTGTTGACACCGTGTTCACGAGACACGTTCACCTGTGACCTCTGTGTTGTCATCTCAGTAACCTTAGTTGTTGTATTCTGGGCGCGTGAGCACGAGGACCAGTGGGGCTTGATTGGGGGGGGGGATGCGGGAACAACTGGCTTGATTGGTTTCCACAAATTCCTCTTAGTCGAAGATCCATCTCTAGCAAGGCTGCACAACATACGGCCCGCGGGCCAGGTGAGGCCCAGAAAGTTATTTGATCCAGTCCGTAAAGAATATTAAAAAAAATCAATCAAATTATATTGACAACAATTTCGTAGATTTTTTGGCCTATGTTAAAACCCGGAGAAGGAGCAGGAGTGGGGGTCGTGACCAGTTTGTGGCCCCTTTGTCTGGTTATTTTATCGGAAGCTGGCCCTCGTGAAAAATAAGCTATGCACCAATGATCTACAGGGTTGCCACCTCGGAGCCACAAAAAACGCGAAATTTCGTGGGGGTAAACGGAATGAGAGAGGACTGTGAGGATAATTAATTGGTGGTTGCTCTTCAAAGCTGTTCTTTCGGGATAGCCGTGTCGTGCGATGTCACTCTCTCCCTCGCGACGTTTCGCCTGCCACGTTAGATAGCTATATAGCTGTTTAATTATTACAGCAGACCATCACGAACGGTGCCGTGAAAACCTACATTACGTACGGGTAAAAAAAACACTCATTAATTATTTGGCCGATAACATCATAATATATAGGAAGCAGTGTGTGGCAATATGGCGCCGGCAAAACCGCCTGGCTGCCTAGTCCGCCTCTCTGCGCTTTCCTCGCTGCGCCTCCGAGTCGTTCTCTCGGCGAATGGCTACCTTCGACAGTGAATGAATATGTGCGCGTTATGAATGTAACATTATTAGTTAACTGGCAAAAACCGCACCGACTTATTCCCGGAGAACGTACACATTTCCCAGAAACAGCGAGCAAGTATAACGTTAGCTCTTGAACGCTATTTGCATTAAGCTCACCCGGGCAGCGTTAATACAATTCGGCTATGCGTCGCTCACACCTGTCGCCGTTGTGCTCGTGAGCACCGAGCGACAACGGCTCTCCGTGACAAGGGTGTGTGGCTTTTCGCGTCGTGTCGAGACTCGCCCGGTGTTGATCGCTGCCGCCGCCGTCCTCAAGGAAAAAGGGGGCTCCGTCGCCAGATATGTGAGCGGCTGCGTGCCCAGTGCTTAGCGCGCTACGCTGGGCTACAAATCTGGCGGCCCGAGTTCGAATCCCGCTCGCGGCCAACAACACCGGTGACGATTTTCTGAACCGGTCCTGGGCCTCCTCTACTAGGTCGAACTTAGTCTCAAATGAGTACCTAGTGCGGTGTGAAAACATTGCCGCTAGGGAGACAGAGGCGGCCGGGCGTGGTGCTGGTCACCCACCCCCTCGTGTGCCGTGTCGACCTTCATAGGTGCTCGCTAACGGCACTTGCCCCCTACGGTCTGTTAAGGCAATACTGAGAATCTTTGTCTTGCTTAAAACAAGTGGCAGCAATCCCGTGAGGACCAGGTGGCCGGCGGATTATTGTAGGAATAACCGACAGTCACCTAGCGCCTCCCTCACCCAGACGAACCCCCCCTCTCCTAACCTCCCTAACCCCCCCCCACTCCAACGGGGCCCTCCCAGGCCCCCCTCATTATCTGAGCAAGCAGATGGCGTGTGCGGGATTAGGCGTAGGGCTTGCTTGTCTTCACAGCAGGGAGGCAGGGCAGAGGCTACTGTGCCTACAACTACAATGCCCAACCCTGTCTTACCTAATCTTCTTTTCACTTTGAAAAAAAAAATCCGCCCCCCACTCACCCCCAGCACAATCATTATGCTGTTGAATGTCCTGAATAATTAATGCACAATTGTACTCTCGCTCGTATTTCACAGAGCGCAGTGACGTTGTTTTTTATAAACGCTGCTACCGCTTTTGGACGTGAAAACCGTTTTCAAGAGGCGGTGTCACGCAAGAAACGAAAACTGTTGCCTTGCCCCCCTAAAGATGTGAAATATTAAGATTGATCTACGCGCTAAGTACTGTGTGGGACTCAGTGAACATCTGTGTGTTTTATTAATAGCGCCCGCGATGTGCTGTTACATTAATCTGGCATGTTACGAATGCCATTGATGAAAGAAATTCATTATCGTTCAACGTGGTGTTTTTTTTATACATTGAATACTTAAATATCCAAACAGTCGCATACATTACTTAATAATTCATGTTCAGTGTTTTTTTTTTAAAGACTTAAGAGCTGGCTCAAGGCATTCTGCCCAATAAAACCCTCATTACACTCATAACAATAAGATGACTACACGTGGCAACAGCTTTAACATAACATCAGAGAGCTATACATCGCATCAGCGAAAACCAGTGCACTAGTAACAACCATGTCTTTCCAAATCCACCGCTGGATAAAAGCCTTCCTAAAACCACGTTTAGCGATAGGGGTTGTTTGACCCTCGGGTGAAAGGCGCTATATAAATGCTATTATTATTATTATTAACCCACACTAGTCGATGGACGTTTGTGAAGTGGGGAATCCCAGGACTGGTTCTGATGTCACCATTGATGCTAATTCGCTTTGGCTTTGAAATCTACCCACTGCACCACCGCTATTCCGTCTTGACAGAACCATATTATAACACAGCTTGAAAGGTACTTATAAGTGCTGCGCTCTGATATCCTCATTCCCAGCCACTCTATGTGTCTTAAGTACAGGCTACTTAATGTACACGTTGTTTGTAATACGTAGCCTGCATTTTGTTTTGCTTCGTCCGAACTAATGATTTAATCAGCACTTGTAAGGGGACAGAGTTTTCAGCACAGGCCGTGCCTTGGTGAGCAGAACAGTTTGAAGCTACCATGGGCTTCGTGGGTGTCTGGCACCCCTCCTACATGTTTGCCATGACTAAGAACCTTTGCACAAAACGTCATCTATTATATATATTTTTTATTCAAAGGCCACAGTTGTATTGACCAATGCGTTGAGTTATTTTGTTGTGTGCTTCTTCACCACTCTGCTAATGCAGTGCATTGTCACCAAATCATTTGTTTGATTTTGTTGACTTTGGCCAGGCACAATCTTGGACAAAAAACACTGTCATCTTGTGGGTTTTTTCCCTCCTTCAAGAAGGTGACCATTTCCGAATATGCTGACGACAGAACCTTTAAACACACCTTTGCGCATGACTAGTTGTTCGTTGTGTCGCAGGAATCGTTTAAAGAGCCTGCAAGCTCACTGGACAATTTCTGCTGTAATAATAACCATCTATCTATCTAGTTGGCTGAGTATTGCGTTAGTAGCCAGCAGTCCATCATTTCCACCACGGTAATCCTTTACAGGGTCGCGAGAGGCCGGAGCCTATCCCGGAACACGCAAGACACAAGGCAGGGATATAGCCATGATGGAACTTCAAGCCATTGCAGTACACTGGGGGGAATTTAGTCAGCAGGCCAATTAACCTTGGATTGTAGTAGAAACCCAGAGAAAACCCACGTGGACACGGGGAGAACATGCAAACTGCACACAGGAAAGGCGGCACCTGAGCCAGAAATCGAACCGGGAACCTTTTTGGTGTGAGGCAGCAGCGCTACCCACTAATCCACCTCACCGCCCAGTAGCCAGTACAGTAGTTGTGTACCTCTAATATAAGACATGCTGCTGCATAGATTAATTGGCCTGCGGACTAAATTGCCCCCGGTGCCCTGTGATAGACTGTCATCTCCTCCTAGGTATAGCCCTGCCTTGCACCCTGTGTCTGCCGGGATTGGCTCCGGCTCACCACGACCCTGTAGAGGATTAAGCGGTTTCTGACAATGGATGGATAATATAATTAGAGTGCATTAGACATCCCACTTGTCCACGATGAAATGGGGACGAGTATCACAAATGCCATCTGCAGTCCGGCCACTAACCACCGGAGAACCGGCCACGAGTCAGAGACAGCGTCAGCTTTCCCCGGCATGGCTCCTCCGCCCGTTGTTTGGACTTATCGTCCTTATTCTCAGCTGGAATACTGATATCAGATTTATGTTATATTGCTACGGTGTCCCGCTGCGTTGCACTCCGTGCTCACTTCATCTGAAAAGCAAAACTCGCGATTGCTCAGTAGGGTCTGATGCGTCTGCCAAACTAATTACCCCCGCCGTCATGTTGTGTCTGCTCAGACGCAAACACTCGGGGAGCAGTATTTTGTAAGCAGCGATCGTAATCTTTCTAATTCTTTTTTTTTTAGGAGCTCGTAAACACTGTTGAAGAAAATAAGAACAAAGTACGCTGCAGAGAGAGTCGTGTCCAGACACAGACTTGTGATGACGGTGTATATTGCTAGCTTTAATGAAATGAACCCTGTAACAGAAGGTGCAATGGCACTGCGTTCGCTTTGACATGTTGTTGTTTATTTTAGCTTCCCCACCCCCCATGACAATTGTGGGCGGCCCGTGTCTTGGCTTCCTGTTGTACGAGCAAAGTCATCTGCCCGCATAAACCTGTCTGTCTTTTTACGCGTCTGACCGATTGTCTGTCTGTCTTCCGGTGTCGACTTATTTTGAGCAATCCTAGACACTCCGTGTGTACTGGGGTTTTTTTTTCCCCCTGTGTGAAGTAGGGAGGAACCGCGAAAGCAAAGATTATTTTAAGAGATCAGCCTTACTGCTGCAGATCTACTTTAATCGAGATAAATTATACGCTTGGGTTGTGTGCAGCATTTGAGTCAGATTTTTTTTTCCCATGTCATTCTTATGAATTTTATTCTTATGAAAACCTACTGCGTCGAAATAATTTTGTAGTGGTTCCTCGATGTTTGAACAAATAAGCTGCCGTATGTATAAAGCCTCGCGTTCGTGTTGTTAAGTTAGTCTGTGGGTAACGTGAGTCGACGGGGAATGTTTGTGCTGTCTTATTGTTTTTAATTGTTTATTTTTTATATATTTTTTATTTCGTTGCTGACATGCCGTCCTCTTCGCGGCCCATGTGCAGCGCTTTGTGACCCTCAGGTGAAAGGCGCTATATAGATTGATATTATTATTATTATAATGTACAGATGCCACGATTGCTTGCTTAAAATCTTTGTTGGGATTTTGTCAGCTCTGATCGACATTAAGAATCATTGAAGCAACTTGCTGTGCCTGTAATCCGTTGTAAATACCTCGCTATTCATTTGTGTTAGAACAGATGGTTTAAAACCTGTCATAACATCGAGTCGTATAAAGAACAATGCCCAGGCAGATTTCTTTCCACAAATCTGAGCGAAACAGCAGCTTGTCAGACCCTGCCACGGTTAAACGATTTCACCGCAGCTCACATTCAGCACAGGTTCAATCCCACGTAAATGCATAGTGAAGCTCTGTTTATGAGTTTAGGTAATGTGAAAAAGTGTGTAAGTGTTGTGCACCCGTCGATATGTGAGAGAAAACAAGCGAGCACACACACTACTTACCTTCAAAGACGGGTGCACAACACTTACACACTTTTTCGCATAATAATAATAGCATTTATAGAGCGCTTTTCACCCAAGGGTCACAAAGCGCTGCACTGGGCTGCGAAGAGAACGACATGTCAGCAACGGCAGAGAACGGACAATCAGCAACAATTGTTTTGGGGGTTTTTATTTTCATGACCTAAACTCATAAACAGAGCTTCACTATGGATAACATTGGTCATGAAAGCCTTCGAGTTAATCCCACGTAAATGGTTCGCAAACATTGATTCTCCTGGTTCCTCCGTCCAGACAAATATCCGGGAATTGTCACAATGAAAACCTGCATTTGCCGTTTGAGCGCAGAACATTCCTTAAGAATTGACGCTTAACACACACAGCGAGTGTACATTCTATTGTCGGCGATGTACCCCATCAGACGTCGAACCTGTGTCGTGTTGACATTCATGGGAACTGCTCTGGGTTTTTTTTCATTATTATTTTCTTACAAATCCCCCCTTGTTGCTGTAAACACTCCCGGGTGAAATGTTCACACCAGGATGAGCCGCATCCCAAATCCACCAGGGTTATGTAATCCAGGATATGAGCCAGCATGTGTTTTAAGGGCACGGGGTATTATTTGGACATTACCATTTAGATACCCTGGATACATTGCCAATGTGTACCACGCTTACTTACGTTGGACTTAAGGCTTATGATTTTTAATCGAGCCAAAGTGAAGGGATGATGTAAGCAGTGGTTAAAATGCAATCACCGTACAACAGGACACTGCTAAGGAGAACTCGGTGGTGGGGCGGTGATTAGCGCACCGCTTCACCAACCGAGAGACCCAGGTTTAATTCCCGGCCACGGTGAGTGATGTCCTAACGGTTCAGGGTATGGCCCCCCTATACACCAATCGGCACTCGCCAGCATTGTGAAATATGGTCAAACGAATGTACACCGTGACAAAAAGAATCATGATTTACAATTTGTAAAGCGCTGCAAGTTCCATGCCTTTTCGGGGACGAGACACGAATACTGAGGCGTGGAGCTGTGTTCAGTGTGGGAAAGCCTGATGGAAGACGTGTTGTTTGAGTCGTTTTTTGAATGTCGAGGTTGTGGCCGTTTGTCAGAGTTGCACGGGGGAGGCTGTCCCAGGTTCTCGGTGCGGATTTGGAGAAGCGTCCTTGTGCACTGTTTGATTTTGACCGATGGATGCTGAGTAAATGTTCTGAGCGGCTGCGGAGCGTGCAAACGGCAGCATAGACAGGCGTCATCTAGCAGTGGATTGACAAAGGCCTTAAAATTATTACTGCAGCATTAATGATCGAATACCCGCAAGAGCAACACTGTTTGCGTGCCATGAGGTGGCCAGAAATGGCAGTTGCGAGCAAGTGGGATTTAATCTATCTGTCTAGAGCTTTGAGTGGTTACCCCGTTGTGTGTGTGGCCTTTCTTCATGAAGCAATACACTTTCCACCAAAGTAATTGGCCAATTATTACAACTATAGGAACCTCGTTAAAAAAAATAAGCTTTATGACTCGCCGCGGCTTTCGTATATAAACAAGGGCGTTGTTATTATTATGGTTATGCTGCAAGTAAAATACCGTAGTGCACCTGCACACTTGCGCAAGGGAACGAATATTTTTTTTTAATAATTACTCAGCTTGTCTCGGGGGAGGGCGATGTCGGGATGTCATGCCTTTCACATATCCGGTCCTTGAAAATGAAAAAATGCAATTATGCAGTTGCATCAGACGATGGGTATGTGCGAGGAGTGAACTCAGACAGACAGCGTCGTCGCGAGTCGATGTCTGTGTCAAAACAAATGTTCGCCCGACAATGTTTACATTTGCAGGGTTGTCTGGTGTAAATGAGGAACGCAAATGAAGGACGTTCCTTTCCTTTCGCTTTCATTTTGGTGGCCGCGTGATTACTGTGTTGTATTTGTTCGTAACGTTGAAACGTAAAGCATGGGCAGTTATTTGGTTCGAAGGCTTTCATGACCGATAAGTATCCGTAGTGTTTCAAGGGTTTAGGTCATGCGAAAAGGTTATGCAAGTGTGGTGTGACCGTCGATATGTTGGAAAAAAACGACTGGACACACAAACGCTTACCTTCAAAAGTAGTTCTCGACGTTTCGCTGAAGGTTGCTTTCCTAATGAATCTGAAAGTTGTTGCCATATAAAATGCTACTATTATTATTAGGTACTCCTTTGAGGCTGAACGGCATTTACCTCTGTCATTAACCGCGCGCGCGTACCGGTCTCGTGTCGCCTTTCCCGCTGCGCAGGTGTGGCCGAGAGACTCGGTAACGCCAGCCCTGGCGGTGGCGGCAGCGGCGGCGGCGGAGGAGGAGGGCAGCAACGGTGTCAGTCGGCTCCGCTGGCGCTCACAACGCACGACAGGTCCTCCCCGTCGCCGGGCGCCTCGGGCCCCAAGCGCAAGCGTGCCGCCACCCCCGAGGCCCAGGAGCTGCTGCAGTCGAGCCGCACGGGCCCCCTCAACCTGTAAGCCGCCCGTAAGCCGCCCGTCGCTCGCGTAGTGACTCGATCGATTCGTATCCGTGGCCGAACGGGTTCTGGGCCTTGTCGGCGTCGTTCCCGCACCCGGGTCAGCGTGAGGGCCGGGCGCGTCGCAGCCGCGGGTGTTGCGGGTGTTGCGACACCCGCACTTTCGCAGAAACATGATTCCATCCCCCCCACTGGTGTTCCCGGTATCGCAGGAATCCCCCTTCCAGAGCTCGCAAGCTCACCGGGCGTTTTCCGCCGTGATAGTAACATCAGCGATTGTGACTGTTCTGTGAGAGTCCTGTATGAACGCTTCATCTCCTGCTATGACGCCGACACCACATTTGCAGCAGAATTAGGACGACAGTTTTTTTTGTTCATGTAAGTTCGTCTAAATAGCGTTTAATGATCAACGCGGGCATGACTTACAATCCACAACGTCTGTAATGTTCCGCCGTGTATTTTTACCACCAACGCGGCCCAGAAGTTGATGTCACGGGACGCTGTTTGGCGTTGACCCTCCCTGACACCATAACTCATTCTGGGGTTGGCCTGGGTGAAAGTGCGTCGTAGGATTATGAGAAGGAGGCCGGGGGTTAGGGGTGGTGAGCTCACTTACGATCGAATCGCCTAGGAGGACTAGGAGCAGGGGGGCTTGTGGCAACTGGTCCAGTTGGAACAAGACAGCTCGGTCACCTGCGGTCCTGGAAATGTGGAACCTGTGGTACCGCTGGACGGAAAACCAATGATGTAATTCTTAAGTCAGATCTAACATATTTACAGGCGGATTGGCTACATATTCCAGAGGCGCACAGTTCGAACCGAGCGGCTGACCTGGATAATACTTCGGGTGTATACACCGTAAACGTCTCTTGAGATATATCGAAAAGGACTAGCCTGTGCACACCGGCACGAGGATCCAAAATCGCCTTTTTTGAATGAAATGCAAACAGCTTTATCGTGAAAAAACACATAGCAACATCGCCCCCTACGGACAGACAGCATCCATCCCTGACACGTGTCTTTGTTGTGAGAACGTTACGCAGCGAGAATGGCATGTACTAAATTGTTATTATCATCATCGTTAATTCCTGTCAATAATTTGTGTACCGGCAGTGAGCTAAGCAAAGAGGAATGACCAACATTGTTTTCTTGTGAGGCTGTGCTTGCGGGGAACCCTGGAATAAGCTAGGCACCTGGCAGTGGGGCGAGGTCATACTTAAAATTCCAATAATTCCTGGTGCTGAAAGAAAGAAAGAAAAGAGTCTGAATGTCAGGCGTGTTGGTTTACTCGTGAAAAAAAAAAGTTATAAAAAATGGACAAGAAGCGGACTTGGGACTCGGCTCGTCGCTGCATTCCGACGAAGGACCCCAACATTCTTGCCATTTCTGCTTTAGCGTGCCTGTGTGCATGGCGTCGTCGGTGAATGCCCCCGCACACTGCATAGCTCCCACGCCATAGAAGACCTTGGTGAAAAATTCCTCCGGCTTGGGATGGGCCTAACTAAGGGCATGTATTTGACTACGAGAGAAACAGAACAAGCCGGGCAAAACAGGCAAACAGAGTGGCGAAATCCACAAGACTCTGTGCGGGCGAAAGCGGGAGACTCAGTGAGGGCCCGGGGAGATAAATCGACGGCATAGGACCTTATATAGACGGCTGCCGCCATCCGCGGTACAGTGGCGCGGAGAAGAACTAGTTGTTTCTGAGCGCCGCGTGACGGCGCGTCGATTCAACGCTCGCTCAATGGAAACGGTGCGCGCGTTCGGTCGCGAACGCACGATGTCGTTACCGTGCTCCGGAAGCACGCGCCTTTGATTCGTCGACGTTGCGTTAAAATTAACGGGCTAAATTGTTCGAACGAGGAGGTGAATGAGAGACGTGAGCGCGTTCGATGTTAAAACGTCGAACGGATTGACGCGTCGATCGAATAGCTCGCGACGATCCATCGAATCGCTCGCGAGGGGTGACTCATCGCAGAGACAGCGACGTTCCGGTGATTCATTCATTAGGCTGTCTTCCTTTTAAAATGAATGAATCACCGCCGGGGAAATTAGACCCTGTTGCAAGACCGGACAAGCGTTGTCCTCGTCACTGGAGGATGTTATATAACTTGACAAATTAGAGCGCCCAGTGCAGACGATCGCATTTCATTAACATACTATATTACATCCTGCGTTATTTATGGGGATCGAAAGCAGGGCGCCTAATTGCACGTAAAATGTAATCGCCGCGCTAAATGAGGCGTGCTTTGTGGATATCCTTCCCGCTAAGGTCACAAAGCCTGAAATATAAAAATAACCCAGGCACCTATTGTCACGGAATTAAAAAAACACAATGCCACTAACAATATTAGAAATAAATTATCTGGCATATTAATCTACCGGGAATATCTAATGCAAAGTTCTTGAGTAATATCATTATTCTTGAGTTATTTCATTTAACATATCTTGGGGTTCATAATGCGGTGCGCTAATAACCTTATCGCCTTTTTAACCCTCCAGCGTACTATACAATGACCCATTTAACGTCACACAGTGAAGCTTTTTCAAGAGGGGAGTGGTCAAAATAATGATCCTAAAACACACCTTAAAAAAAATCACAAATATGTAGGTCCCCTTAAATGTTTTGTTGTTTTCTGGACCAAAATATTTAGCAGCCACGCACATTCCGACTTAGCTGACTTTAGCTAATGACTGTCCCAGTGTTCACTTACTTAGCCCACGGCCAAAAGAGAATTCCGCCTGCAACACAACATTAAAAACACAACTGTTTGTGTTAATACAGTCGTTCAGCATTGATGCATGTGTTGTGATTTAAAAGGAAAATCCAGTCCAGACTTTAACATTGAAAATAAACGATCGGCGCATGTGAGTAAATATTATAGGAATGATGGGATATATATGTTTTATTTTTACTGACAATTTTATTTTGTTTGTGCTACTACCGTCATCTATCTTATGAGACGAAGAATCAATTGGGAACTCTTGCAGAGCGGTGCGTCATGCCGTATTAGAGAATGGCCAGCTGAAGGTGATATCGCAGAACCATTTCTGAGATCTCTTCAAGTGACCTCTTATCCACGCCGAGCGGTACACTTCCAGGCAGTCTGTGTTTGAAAGAAAAGTTTGGCCAAAAGAAGTGAAAAAAAGCATTAACAAATCAGGATTTTGGGCCCTCGTTGGTTACCGAGCCGAGATCATCAGTTCGTTACACTTGAGAACTTAGTTTAAACATAGATGGCCCAAACTCGGATTCGAACCCGGTTTCTTAGCGGTATTCTGACCTTTAGGTGGGCATTCCCGACGCCAGTCAAGGAATGGTGCTTAATTAAAAATTCTTGACTTACATTTGGTGCGGAAAGTATTAAATGCCTGGAAATATCACTTGAATAAACATGATTATTAAATAATACACACGGAGGTATTTTAGGGTTCATGGCATCATGGAAAAAGGTGCACAGTGGCTTTCAATATTCCCCAGACCATAAAGGCTTTCATGAGTTCCTGACCATAATCCTCCATGCCTTCAGATGGAATTTTTGGAAATATTTTACCTTCCTTTGCAGCTTTCCCTGGTCTAAAATGGGTAACACAAATACACATGTTAATAAATATAATTGTTTCACATTTTTAACAAATCGTCACTGCGTAAATAACCCTAGAAAAATGTAAGTCACCTTTAAAATGTGTTTCTTTCCATTGATGGTTTATTTTCAAAGCTGTTATTTCGGGATAGCCATGTTGAGCGCTCCCTCTCTCTTCTTTGCGAGGTTTCGCCTCCCACATTCAAGGCATTTTCGGGCACCGTGAGTTCCGGGTGTGGGCGAGGTAGAATGTGTTGTACTATTTATCGTGCACTCCCGTGACCCTAGTCCCTTGTCAATTAGATGAAAATAAGATGCCATTCAGCCGAAATATCAAAGCCTTCTTCTGTACTTGATGAAAACCTCCCGTTTAATTTAACCTAACTTAGCGTGCTATTTAGAATTCAGCATCTACAATTCATGGGTGCATGGGTTTGTACACAGTGTTATGAACCCAGCAACCTGACCTGATTTTCCAGCCAGGGGCCTCGTGTCAGTGGTGAGTGATATCGTAAGTATAACATAATATAATCATGTGTATTATACGACAGGGTGGCATAGTAGTAACATCTGTGGCTAACAGAAAGAAAGTCCTGCCCGAGGCGGTTCGATTCCCAGCTCGGGTGCCTGTCTGTGTGGAGTTTGTGTGTTCTCCCCCCTGTTCTGCGTGGGTTTCATCCAGGCTCTCCGGTTTCTTCCCACCACTAAAAGACACTGATTCATTAATTGGCCTATAACATAATATATAGGACGTAGTGTCTAGCGGGTTGGCGCCAGCTAACCGAGTGGCTTGACTCTTCCCCCCCCCAACCCTTGCAGGTGACGTTGTGCCGCTGAGTCGTTCTCTCTTCGAATTAATCCCTTCGAAATGTAATGAATATGTGTCACGCGTTATAAATGTGTCTTTATTATCATATTAATTCAAACGGTAATTATCCTAATTTACTTCGAAAAGTCTCACTGCGTCACTATTCATTTCCCACAAGAATCCTGCGCCACAGCGTTTCGGCCAAATTCCCGACAAATAAGCGTGACCAATGCTATCCATAGTAAATCCCTTTTTCATGGGTTAGGTCACGTAAAAATGTGTCACAAACCCACCTCCACATACTGGTGTGCTGAAGTAGTAACGAATCGGCACGCGTTGTTCACGTGACAAACCTTACTAATTGGCTGTCGGGTGGAGGCCGGTTTCACGACACTTATTTTTTTACGTCACCCGACCTATAAAAATGGATATATAAGCTCGCTCGTCATTTAAACAACCGTCACGACGACGCCATCGCCGCCGCGACCGAGCGCCTAACGCCTAACGACAACCGAAATCTGCGCCCAATTATCTCGGCGGCGACTAAATCTCCTCCCCGCCCACGTGCGCGACAGGAGCAAGGCGCCCCGCAGGGACGATGGTCCCGAGGGCCGGAATGACGGTGGACTCTCCCTGGACGGGCGTCGCTCCGTCCCGCCCGCCACCTCGCTCCGTCGCCCTAGCGACGGCCACAGCGGAGGAGGAGGAGGCGGCGGCGGCGGCGGCGGCGGGGGCGCCGACCTGGCGGCGACCCCCGGTTGCCATGGCGATGGACCGAGCGCGACCCCCTGTTGCCACGGAGCCGGCGCGTCGTGGCTGGTCGTCCAGGCGGACGACCCTCGCCTCCGTCACGGCGGAGCGACGGCGGTGCTGCAGCTGCAGCAGCAGGTGCGGTGGCAAAGGTGAAAGGGCAGCGGAGTGTCCTGACGACGCGAATCCCTCGCGCGCAGCTGTCGGGCGTTATGGGTAAAAAGGAAATGTCAGCTAGAGCCTGTGTTCTGCGTCGCTGCTGTGAATTGAACGGTTTTAATCCGCTTTGGCCTGATGGGCTTTCCAGGCCAGTGTTATCCAGCAGCAGTATTATTTAGGCAAACACACACCCAAACGCTGCATCCTGCTCGGTACAATTATTAAATTGTTAATAAGCGAACAGACGAGTAAAACAACTGCAATGTTATTTATGGACTAAAGTTCAACGAAAGCGTGTGAGCAGCTACACTCTGGACTGGTGGGTTACCAGATGTTGTTGGCAAGAGCACCCCATACAAACTGTGGGGCCCTGTTCAACGCAACAAAAGCAATATTGTAAATAATAACGCTGGGAATCTGCTAGCTCTGTGACCCTGTTACAAACTACCATTCCCAGAATAGTGGCTTATTGGCTTTACAGATCAGTAAGACAAGCCTGACGGCTAATGAGACACAGAAGATTGAAAATGGTCCAGGATTTGCTTTATGAAATGCTGCTGGATAACGTTTCTTCAAAACCAGCCACAAGGCTGCCGTTCTTAGAATTGCGTGCTGTGCTTTCACAAAGTAACGACCCATCCTACATGGTCGTTAAAAAAAAACCCATAAAAGGGCAATATTATAGATGTTTCAATGACTATAGCCAATTCAAAATAGAGCATCTTTTGTTGATGACCTTATGGTTCTTACGCACGAGCCAAGCTGGTATTTCATTGCTTCATCATCGCAGTTGATGTGCTCTTTTCCTCTCGGGCCGACATCTCAGTGGGCCGAGAGCTCCACCTAGGGGTCCGTGGAGACCATCATATAATGTATCCATCCATCCATTGTCAGAAACCACGTACTCCTGTACAGGGTCGCGGTGAGCCAGAGCCTATCTCGGCAGACACAGGGCGCAAGGCAGGGCTATATCAAGGATTGGACGCCAGTCGATCACAGGACACTGGGGCCAATTACAAACGATTATAAATAGCTGCGTGCTGAGGCCGAGCTGAAAGATAACGATGTCCAGACAACGATGTCCAGAGGCTGACCATCGTGCTTCGAAGAATCGCAAAGAAAAATTACCCGTTGATAGATTAGTTTGATTCCCGTCAGCTATTGGCTATGTAACAAAATAAAGGGCTTGCAGGCATTGTGCTCCGTAATAAGCTTGTGATGACAAACCAGTGGTTTGCATAAAGCAAAATGTTGGGAACCGCTGCTCTAGGGCACGCTCCCTTCTGCTATCTTAATTTTTTTTAAACGATAATCCACGGAACAAGTTATAATCCAGTTTTAATACGTTTGTATTGTGTCATCTCCACACAGATGGCCGCACAATGCACTTGATAATGATTTTTTTTTTCATTCACTTAATCCGCCCGCTCGCGACAAAAGCCTCCTTTCTGGACAATGAGATTTTACGGGTTATCAAGATTCTTCTAGGGCACCCCTCGGTTAATGCAGTGCCATTCATTTGCACATTAATGCAGGGTTCCACATTCAGCCGATAATTTGGTCGAAGTGTGGCTACTTATTTAATTTGAGTTTATTATACAGGTTTTTTTTCTCGGTCATCCTCGAATGCACTTCCCAGACGGCTTTCTGATGCACCGTATAACACAGTTATATATTGATATATGGGTGCAATTATTGTTATTATTGGGCGGCACGGTGGTGTCGTGAGTAGCTCTGCCGCCTCACAGCAAGAAGGTTCGAATCCCGGCTCGGGTGACTTTCTGTGTGGAGTTTGCATGTTCTACCCGTGTCCGCGTGGGTTTTCGCCGGGCACTCCGGTTTCCTCCCACAGTCCAAAGACATGCTGCTGCATAGGTTAATTGGCCTGCGGACTAAATTGCCCCAGGTGCCCTTTGATGGACTGGCATCCCATCCTGGGAATAACCCTGCCTTGCGCCCTGTGTCTGCCGGGATAGGCTCCAGCTCACCGCGACCCTGTATGGGAGTACGCGGTTCTGACAATGGATGGATGGGTTGAAGTACGCTCAAACAACTCCTATGAGTGACACGGCATGGCAAGGGTTATAATTCTGTCTTGCGGCCCATTCCGTCGTCAAGTCAAGTTTATTTAACCAACTGAGATCTTCGATGAGTTGTCATGATTCAAGATCACGATTCTGTTATGTGTTCCATCCATCCATCCATTGTCAGAAACCGCTTAATCCTGTACAGGGTCGCGGTGAGCTAGAGCCTGTCCCGGCAGACACAGGGCACAAAGCAGGGCCATGCCCAGGATTATTTGCGATTATTGCAGTGGCCTCGAGTGGTTGGAAATTATTATGCGAACCCCATGCAAAACAGAGGATACTTACAATTGAGCCTTCCTCATACCATTCGATGTATGGTGACCTTAAGACCGATTCATATTAATGAATAGATGCAAATTCAGACACACGTTCATACCTTCTGAAGCTGTTAATATTTGTCGGAATGCTGACTCAGTCGATGTTGCTCGGGCCATTCGGGTGATGCTGGGAAACTCTCGAAGCCTGTCAGGCCTGATTGCTCCAGACCAAACAGGACACAGATCTGGATAAACCTGTTCTCAGGAGCGGTTCTCCTCTTGCTATACACACGCGTATACCCGAGCATGCGCACAAATATTTGTCTGTGTGTGTTTAGGGAGCAGTGGCACAGTAGTTCGACCTTCATAGATCTGAGCCTCCGAGTTTATGAACGCACGAACGGAATGTGTGCGCGTTATAATTGGTATTTATTGTTATCATTAAATGTGGATGCGTAGTCTTTGTGAGTGCTTTGTTTTGCAGATATTCCATCCATCCATTTTCTAAACCGCTTGTCCTGGTGAGGGTGTCGCGGTGGCAGCAGTCCAAGGAGAGTGGACCAGACATCCCTTTCCTCAGCAACAGTTTTGCAGATATTCTAAGTTTAAATGTTAGTATAAAGATGTTACACTGTTTTCGTTGAAGATAGGAAGACCGTTGTTGTTGCGGTCCAACTGTGCTACTAATTTTTAAAATTCAGCTCACATGACTTTTTTTAGGGTCACGACTCGCACCTCTACGAAACCAAATCGCGCGCGAAACAATCCGCTAACCCGTCCGCCCCGATTTTTCCCCGCTCTCGTTTTGATGTCCGCGCTGAAGATGCGGCCCTCCGTGATCACGTGCGCGCCGGCGCTCAGCCAGAAAAACCACCACGGCAGTCGCCACGCGTCGAGGGGCCCCAACAAATCACACAAGCGCCCAGACGCCCGTGAGTATGACCGCGGGCACGATGGCGCACTGGCACGTTGGATCCCGGGTTCGCGTTGGACGTGTCTCCCCGCGTGGGAAGTCGAATATATTCAACGCGCTATTTGCGAACGAAGTAAACAGAATAGCGCGACTTGTAATTTCACCCGCGGGTCGGGTGTGCTCGCTGCTCGAAGATCAAAAACATCCCGCGCTTTTTGATCTCCGCCGCTTTCGTGAATACGCAAAGCGGACATGAGTGCGAACGCACGCAATCGCGCGCGGGGGTGGGTGTGTGTGTTGTGGTAATGTTGTGGTAATGTGGCGGTTGTGGGGAGTAGCGGTGCAGCGGTTAGCGCGCTGTGCTATGAACCCGGAGACCCTGGTCCGATGATTCCCGCTCACGGTCGACACCAGGCGACGATTAGCTGAACCGGTCCTGGGTCGCCGCTGCGGTGACAGAGCCTCAAATGACGACCTGGTGCGATGTGTAAACATCACCAGGTAGGCATTTGAGGCGGCCGGGCGTGGTGCTGGCCACCCACCCCCTCGTGTGGCATACCGGCCTTAATAGGTGCTACTCGCCAACAGCACTTGAGCCTACCGCCTTGTCAACGCTATCCGGCTTGTCCTCGCGTGTGTTTAACGGCGGTGGCCTGCGCGTGCGCGCGCGCCTCGGCTGATTGCGCGCAGCGGCCGAGTCGGACGCGCCGGCGGCGTCGGACCCCGTCATCGAGGAGCACTTTCGCCGGAGCCTCGGCAAGGATTACCGCGAGGCCGACTCGGTCTCCATCACCGGCTCGGTGGACGACCACTTCGCCAAGGCGCTCGGCGACGCCTGGTTCCAGCTCAAGACGACGAGCACGGCGACGGCGGCAGGCGAAGGACGCTCGGCGCCGAGGCCCGACGCCGCGGCGAAGGAATCGGGGGGACCGGCGAGACCGGGTGAAGTGGGGGGAGCGGCGGGACAACCGCCCGTGCCGTCGCCCTCCCCGGCGTCGACCGACGCCTCGGCGACGGCGAACGCGTCCGGAACGCGGTCCGAAAGCGACGCGGAGGAGACGCCGGTTTCTCCGCGAGCGGCCAATCACGCGGCGGCGGCGGCAGCCGCGGCGCCTGCCGAGCGCGTCCCCGCTCCGGCGGCGTCGCCGCCCGGAGTCTCGTGAACGGCGAACGATGGGGAGCGGTGCGGTTGAGTCTCGAGCGCGCGACGGAATTACACTGGTCCCCCCCTCCCCCTGCTCGCGATACGCCGTCTGTTACGGACGGCGATACTCGCTCTTGAGTCGAGAGTTTCGGAGGAATGTTTTAATCTGTTGGGGGGGGGGTTTGTCGTCGGTCGGGGTTTCTCTTGTGCTGCGTTGCACAATTTGACACTCGATTTGCATGGCTTTTTTAAATTGTAGTTTGTGCGATAGGAATTGCACGGCTGGCCAATGAAAACGCGAGCACTTGTGCCAAGCGTCACACGCCTTGCGAACGAGTCTGAACCGACATTCTAATTCCCAAACTGTATTTTCTTCCTTCGCAACCTTTTTGGGCCAAATTGCCGGCCGCGTTTATTACGATGCTAAGTTAAGAGCCTCGGACCACATTCCACTTTTTTTTTACGTGCGGCTTTTCCTACCCTGTCATTTAAACAGAAACTGATTAGTGAAATACACTGTATATAGATGGTTACTGCAGCTGAAAAAAATACTTTGTTAACTTAAAATTGTTTTTGTCGAAGTTTCGTTATTTAAATGTTACATTTCATCGTATATCATTTTTTTTACCTTGAAGGCAGTTAGAAACTGCTTGTTTTATTAAACAGTTTTAGTTTTTTTTTACAATGTTACAGTTGTTTGACTGTTCACTTTTCTGTTTTTATATATATATATAAACGCAATAATTTGGTCATTTTTCCATCTTTAAACATCATTCACAGCATCTGTGTTTTAAAATCATTACTTGCCACATGGTCAAAACCAAAATAATTGAGAGATAGCGGTTAATAAAGTACTGTTCAACGGTCAGATTTTAAAAGCACACCTTTTGTTTCGTATAAAGCTGCAGTGGTAACCACTCGTGCCGCACAGCAAGAAGGCACTGGGTTCGATTCCCCACTAGAGTGCCGCCTTTCTGTGTATAGTTAGTGTGTTCTCACCGTGTCCGTATGGGTTTTTGCCAGGTACTCCGGTTTCCTCCCATAGTAAAAAAAAACCCCACGCACTGTTTGATTGATAACATCTTAATATTTAGAGGACACAATGTCTGGATAATGTTGGTGCCAGATTACCACATGGGTGCCTTCCCCCTGCACTTCTCTGCGGTTCCTTGCACCTTTAAGTCGTGAAAAAAAACTGTCTGCGTTATACGTAGCAATTCTCAGTCGTCGTTTGAATCTATGTAGTGCCACGGACCTTTGCCACATGCGACGGGAGCCGTTTTCCGCGAATGGCAAATCGTGAACCTGTGCGGCATTACAGTGTGTCCGAGCGAAGTAACTTCTAAAGGCAAACCGCAAACGCAAAGTGTCACGATATGCCACATCGACCTTCACAGGGTCTTTACAGTTGCAAATTTGACCTTTGCAGGTCAGTTTAATTCGAAAGGTGTGCTTTCGAAGTTATGTTGATCAACTGGTTACTTCTCTGTTATTGCCATCTCTCATTAGCAGGAGCAACTTTGGGAGAATCCAATGTTCATACGTAGCTCTCCCCGATGTGTTTCCGAGTTGTACCGCATGTTGTTTGGCATGGTGTCCGACATTTCGCTCCATGTGCCTCCTCTAAGTCTTACCAGCTGATAGGACAAATTATACAAATCAGATGGTTTATAAAGGAGTATCATCTTGCCATGCAGAGCCCCTGTGATCACGCGTGCTGTTATTAGCTGACATTCCGAAAGCAGATGATCAAACCTTAAAAATGTAAATGTTTGTCTTATTTCTCCAGGAAGTGGTATGCATTTGGAACCTGTGTATTATTGCCTTATTGAAAAGAAATGCTCTAGGTGAGGGCCCTTCAGAAAATTGTCACTCGAGTGTCAAAACAATTGCTGTCATTAAGATATTTTCGAATCAAAAATGCAATCGTCTTGATCAATTTCTGCGCGGATTTTTGTTCGATCAACTGAGACTCCATTGAGAATCGTTATCTGTCCAACATGAAGGCTTTTGCGACAGATGTGTCCATAACCATTTACCGTACAACATACGGTAAATGTTGTTGGTTTGCTCTCGAACAAACCGGTGTGGTGAAGTAGTAAAGAATTGTCACGTTGAGTTCACGTGACAACCCTTACTAATTGGCTGTGTCGGGTGGAGGCGGCTTCACGACACATATTTTTTACGTGACCCATCCCTTAAAAGGGATCGATTATCGTGATCTGTCTGACAAGAGAGGCATGGAGAATGACCTCGTCCACGTATGGAGTTCCTACAATGGCAATCTGCGCCGCCGGTATCTTTACGAAACGTGAGCACCTTGGTACCGTCTGCGGCCCTCGGCGTGTACACACTGGCTGCGTCGGGAGCGTCGGTTATTCATGATTGGTTGCTCTTCAGAGCTGTTCTTTCGGGATAGCCGTGTCGAGCGATCTGCCGCTCTCCCTCGCGACGTTTTGCCTCCCAGGTTGGAAGCGAGGGAGAGAGGGAGATCGCTCGACACGGCCATCCCGAAAGAACGGCTCTGAAGAGCGACCGTCACGAATCGAGCTGTGAAAACCTGCGTCGGTTATTCATAGGTTGTCTTGTCACGGTGAACGCACGTGTTGGTATGATGCAGTTTACACGGAAATCAGCCACAAGCGGAAATCACAATATTCTTCCACAGCCAGGAATTTGAGCCTACAAATGTGCTGTCGAGTAAAGAGCAAATTACATCGCGATGATACAATTGTGCCATGTTTATCGACCGCGTGTGAAAATATACGGCGGTTCAGGGATCGCGTGGGCAGTTGAGTTGATTTAAAATTCACCGCTCGTTTTAACGAGCACTGCCTTATACAATCAAAATTATGATGCGTCTTAATGAGTCCGCGTTTGAAGATTCTGTACAGAGGGTAGACGTCGGTTATTACTAGATTAGCGGAGAAGACGAGGATTTTATTTCCTGAGGAAGAGGCAGAAATCTGAGATAAAGGAGGATGTGGCCAAAAGAGGAATTCTGCGTTGCGTTGGATTCGAATACCGTACGGAATAGAAACGCAGTTTTGAACTGACATCCACGGAACTTAAATCC
>JAZEWU010000025.1:3001412-3017918 GCA_036362915.1 Geotria australis | reverse complement strand
GGCAGAGGTGAATTTGCACCTGTAAATAAGGATGGGGACGTCATCACGTACAACATACGCAACGAAGTTCACGTTAAATGTGACGTCATGACGTACAGGTAAAGTGTGACGCTGTAATACAATTGTGCTAAAAAAATAGACTGGATTCGAACCCGGGTTTCCCCACTCGGAGACCAACAAAGCACCCACTACGCCACATGGTCTTGGGGGTAAGGCTTATTGATGTGGTTATTATAACACCTAATTGATCAGTATTGTTTGTAATTATTTGTGACGAACTGAAATAAAATTGTAATAAAATCTTGTCAAATTGTTTTAAATGTGTGCGAATGTTTACACGTGCAAACATTATTACCACAGCAAATGGAAACCTTTCTAAGCATGTGTTCATTTTTATACACGTTCTAACATACCTTTGGTCTGGTCGCGGCGGTGTGAATGTGTATTTTACTATAATGCCCTCTTCTGAGCAGAACACAGCCCTGCAGCCTATAGCACTGTGGTGGTTGCCTTTCCAACAAATTGGATAGAGGGAACACTCAACATGACTTGTGCCAGGGACTTCAATATACAATTGCGACCAAATACTGAGGGAATACAACAGTGGAATCTCCCTCGAGCGAAGATGCCATTACAGTTCTGTGCAAAGGCTGTTTGTTTTAGATCAAGGGTTCTCAACCTTTTGCACCTCAAGGCCCACTTTGACCTACTTGGGTATGGTCTCCACGGACCACTAGGTATAACAATTGTTGCATCTGTATCCTGTTTCAAATGTCCTGGGCTGAATTGTGCACACACTTATGGACTGGCAGATTTATTTTAAATCATTCAATTCAACTTTATTTGTCAATTCTGTCATAGGTACAGGACACATAGAGGATCGAAATTCCGTTTCTCTCAGACCCCGGTGTTGGCATATACATGGACTGGAACACAACAACAAAGGTTTAAAAATAATAGGAAAAAAAAACAAAATACTAACATTTTTTTTAGATTTACACATTAAGGTAAGCTGGGGTTCGGGGGACGGGACAATAAAAGGGCACAGATCTGGAACAAAAACTATTATTATAACAAATACAGTGCAAATAGAACTAATATAGTGCAAATATAATGAAAAGATGTGCAAGTAATATGCCATCTACAGGACAAGTAGTTAGCAGCAGATTTTGTCGTGTTCTGGACAAAGTGGTTAGTGCCGAGTGTAGGTGTGTGTGTGTGTACTTATATGCTTGTCTTTGTCTTAAAACGTTCTTATGGCTGGTGCTGTTGGGCGTGTAGTGGCTGGGACAGCCTGATGTATAAAGCTGTTGCATAGTCTGGTGGAGTGTGCTCGGAGGCTCCGGTATCTTCTCCCAGATGGCCCAGTAAGTGTGTACAGACCTGTACACGTGAATGAAATATTTACATGTGACAGATGATGTTTGTGCATTCGAATTCAATTAAAGAGGCAAAGGACGATTTGTGCGTCTGCCGCTCCGAGTGAGCCCACAGTTAAACACTAGCAGGTTGCTCAAGGCGCGTTGGTGCGATTTAATGACGAAAATTAATTTCCAGCCCTTTATGTCAATCTGCTGGACAATGGCCTCCCCACGCGCTGCGGGTGGTGGGGATTGTTTGACCATACTTCACCACCAGGATGATCAATGCATTTGAGTTGAAGGTGGGCAGCATAGATATTGTAAGGATGTTAATAATAATAATAGCATTTTATAGAGCGCCTTTCACCCGAGGGTCACAAAGTGCTGCATGTCAACAACGACAGAAAAAACAATAAAAACCAAAGGAACAAAACATAAATTATTAAGGCTGCTTCGAATACACTGAAACGTCGTGAAACTGGCAATCTTAAGAGCGGCAAAAATCTGTCAGTGTCCCCTAAGATGGCCGTCACTTCCTTAAAGACAAACACGGAGGGAGACAGGGAGGGAGGGAGGGTGAGCGACAGGGGCAGACATAGGGACACAGAGACCGGAAGACAGAGAGACAGACACGAGGGGGAAACAACGCCAATCTAAATTAAACAATTTACATTCAAGCACAAGAACATATAGATGCAACTAATGATGATGATGACGGTTGTGTTAAAGAGCTCCGCTGACCGCGTAGCCACACCGAAATGAGACCGGAGTTTAAAATACAATCTGTAATGCTGCACGAGGCTTAACGGTAAGTGGGGTGGCACTTCTCCGAGTGGTAAAGTAGCCTCATTGCCCCCACTAGATAGCCTGGACATCAGGACAATTTGCGCAAAAAATACAGGCAGCAATCTCTGTGTGGTTTACTATAATTCCTCCATTAGCGAGAGGGTCTCACCCCCAAGTGCACATAATACTCAAGAGACTACGCTGGGTTAATGATGACGGTGACATTCCGCTTGTGTTTGCGCGGCAATTTCACAACCGATCGCAACGTGCTCCATGCTGCCGTGTGGCCAGATCCTCACACCATCCATGCATGCAGTCAGAAAACGCGTAATCCTGTACAGGGTCGCGGTGAGCCGGAGCCTATCCCGACAGACACAGGGCGCAAGGCAGGGCTATACCCAGGATGTGCCGCCAATCTATCAAAGGGCACCAAGAGCATTGTGGGAGGAAACCGGAGTGCCCAGCGAAAACCCACGCAGACACGGGGAGAATATGCAAACGCCCCACAGAAAGGCACCCGAGCCTGGGATTGAGCCTGGGATTGAGCCTGGTTCCTCCGCCCAGATCCTCACACTTTAGATGCAATTTCACGGCCGTCCCTTGCATTTGCATCGGTGTGACCAAAGCGATCCGAGCTGCTCAGTCTGTGTTCGTATTGTGGGTGAGTTGCTCGCCAGTGCTTAACCTCATCGTGTCGAGCTTGGTGGGTGAGCAAGTTGATGGCTTCAGGGGGAGCCTGGTGAACGTCTGAATATGCTGCCGGCAAGTGATCAAAGTTGGCGTTGGGTAGTGCACTGCGTGGTTTGTAGACTCATGTTCAGACTCGTGTGGAGATTCATAGCTTTACAGATCAACAGACTTGAATGACGCCCATAGACTCACAAAAGATACTACTTCTTTCGCGTGGCACAGAATGGATCGGAAACTTTTACACGTTCACGTTGAGATCACTGAGTTAGGGGATGGCTTCAGTAGTTGTCTGTTGAAAACCCTCCTTCCCCAACTCTATGGGTAGTCTGATGAAGAGTCTCCCAGCAAATGCTCGAAGTGGCCAGTGGGATACTATGCCATTTATTGTTTGAGATTTGTGAATGATTTAGCGTGCTCAAAATTATATTTACGTTATATTTCTGGGGGTTACGACAAATGTCACCTCCTCCTCCTCACAACCCACGCACTTGGACAAAGGTCCAAATTCTAATAATGGTAGGGAGCAAAAATTGCAGCATAAATCACGGCTTTGAATTCCAAGTGACGCCACTAAAAAAAAAACCATCGTATGATTACGGCAGGGACAGGGCGTCTCATTTGCTCTATAATTCTCGCAAAAGTCATTATGTGAGGAGCGCAACCCTCATTAAGACCCCGAAAAAGGTCAACGCTAATTACACACGGCGACGAGCCGCGCCGTTATATATATTTTTTTAGTCCGAAATAAGCACTTTTTGGTCTCACAGGCGACTCGGTAATGAAAGTGCAACGCTGTGTAATTTGCGGTCCCGTGACACAGTGATGAGTGGTCATCTCGGAAAGAAAGCCCTGTGCACCTGCTTCGTTAGAGTAACGGATGGTTTTGTCTCAGCAGGGGGCTCGGCATTTAACATCGAGTGTCTCGTGCCGTCCCTCAATGGACGGGAGATCGGGGTCAAACAAGGGCAACCTGAATGGTGAACACGACAACAGACATGGCTGTTCCCTGTAATGAATGCACAGGTTTGGATAAAATCACGCAGTGTTGCTTATTTTGAGTCGAAACATTACAATGTGCTTGGGATTGACCTAGCTCTGTCAGAGCTATGTGGGCGGCAGGGTGCGGAGTGGTAACATCTGCGCCTCGCAGAAAGAATGGTCTTGCCCGAGGCGGTTCGATACCCACCTCGGGCGCATTTCTGCGTGGAGTTTGCGTGTTCTCTCCCCGTGTTCTGCGTGGGTTTTCTCCGGGTTCTCTGGTTTCCTCCCACAACTAAAAAAAACCACTCCCATCTCCCTGTAGGTCTTCCTCGTTGGCGGGTTTACCTCCTTTGGCTGCCATTCCGTCATTAGTCTCGACCACCAACCATCACTCCTTCTAGCGGCGCAGCGCAAAGCAGCATGGGGAGGGTAGAGGAACCTGTGGATGGAGTAGTGTGTGTGTGCAGAAGTCATATAAACGGTGAGAGATTGTAAAGTAAACACGGGAACAACATATTCAACACAGAAATGCACCCGAGCCGGCAATCGAACCCGGGAACCTACTTGCTGTGAGGCAGCAGCGCTACTCACCGTGCCACCGTGCCGCCCCATTCTACTTGTCGCGCGCATTCTGAAACGTATTCAGTGGGATCGAGTTCATCTAATAATCCAGGGAATGCGGTGATGTTGCGTTGTGCGTAAAATCACGGGAGGCAAGTGGGACCGCTTTAGGGTCCTAATGACAGGCTTACCAGGCCCTATTCTCTTTAAAACCCAAGCTAGCAGTTCTCAAAAGAATACTTTGTGTGACTCACGGAGCCTTTAATGCGGCCTGCATTCAGTGAGCTTTGGACAAATCCCCACTTGCCGTGGAGGAATATCCTGCAGTTGTGGACGTGACACCGAGCCAAACCCAGTGCTGTCTGTTGACACGGTCAATATTGAGCACTGTTTTGGAGGGGTGCGGCAGGCAAATAAGCTTTTCGGCTTAGGAAACAATTGATTTGAAACTGAGCAAGCTTCGCACAACCTACGGGTAAAAAAATACAACCGACCAGAGGGCGCGGGTAAATTGGGAGAGGGCGCGGGTGAATTGGTACAAATATGAGCAGCAGTGTTTGTCTAAAAGAAAAATCATGGCAGGGTTAATACTGTATAGTTCAGTTACACGAACAAACTACCGACGACGTTAAATTAGATTCCTTTGAGGGAGATAATAGGCCACTTACTTCTGCACTCTGGAAATACTTTGTCTGCCGGTCTGTCCATCAAACCATCCCTCCGAAGACACATGAAAAACATTTTCTCACAATTGCTCTAACAGCTACCGCTCAGCTCACCTATAATCATTGCCAGATTCATATGGCGTTTGGGGCCATATTGGTAAAAACAAAATCACCTTCGAAACAGCACCGGTTATTCACAGAAGCGCACACACCAGTGCGATGGGCGCTTGTGAATTAAAGACGAGCAAGCGAGCCCTAAGCTTGCGTGCCTTAATAAAACAGAGGCTGCCTTAAGGTACTAGCTTTCCAGCTTGTTAGAACACCGAACGCAATCACACATCAGTTATTCGCTAATTTGGATAATCCGTCACAGGCGCACAAACCGCTCGTTCATCTTCGCCACTCAGTGTCTTTGATAAATACTTAAACAGCTCCTCATAAACCGCTGCCCGGCGGCAACCAAACGGCAAGCGTTCACCACGGACGTCCAAGAACTGCCCGGAAACGCCTGGCGATGCCGCCAACGTGACAGGCGAAACGTCACGAGGGAAGAGAGAAGGAACGCTCGACACGGCTATGCCGAAACAAACTACTGTGCAGAGAAATTCTCAAAACCCATGCTGATGAACATAAAATCAATCAAAATCCCACAGCCACGCAAATTGCGCATTCACATCAATGGATAATAATAATAGCATTTATAGAGCGCCTTTCACCCGAGGGTCACAAAGCGCTGCACAAGGGCCGCGGAGAGAACGGCATGTCAGTAACATCAGGACAGGTAAACTGAGAGTCAAGCAACCGCGATAAACCATAGGACATAGATCGTAACGACAGCAGAAAAATCAAAACAATAACAGTAGCAGCCACAGAGAGCCTTCCACCCGAGGGCCACAAAGCGCCGCACAATTCGGCGGAGAGAACGACAAACCAACAGCGACAGAGAACGGCAATCGGACAGCGTTGAGCCGCAAAGTGGTCCTAGCACGACGGCTTCGCTCCGTGCGCCTCCGTGCTCCGCGTGTCGCTCTCCTCCTCTGTTTTTACTCGGTTGCATTTCTTCCATTTCACTCAGTTTGCACTGAAAAGTGAATTATTCATCCGCTGAAAAAACGTCGCGTTAATCGCGGGCGGCGGGGCGGGTGTGCGGGCGCATGCGCGGTGTGCGGCGGTGTGCGCAGAGCCGCGCGCCGCGCAGCAGGACTTTCCCGCTGCTCCATCCGCACACCGGTGATTCTGCTGCATTGTAAATCAGCCTCATTCATACCCCGAGCCCCGGGTTCCCTGCCGTCTGTGAAAAAATCTGTCGGCTTTGCATCCAGATAACGAGTAGTCGGGGTCAGCTGATTTTTTAGTTCGAAACCGCGATTTAGCGTTGCGGGGTGTTTTGCGCGCACGTTTTAACAGCGCGTAAACGTGCGGCGTTATTTATTGCGTGTTTTCTGTTTGCGCTGATGGGATGTAAGCAACCTTTTGTAATTGAACGTTCGGTTGGAAGATGGATGCATCTTGGTGTGTGCGCGCGCGCGCGTGTGTGTGTGTGGTAGCTGTTAGACCGAGCCAAATGATACTGGTACTTTTTTGCAGGAGGCAATTTCCGTTAAAAATTATTCCAATAATGAGGCACTTAAGCACTCCTCAAACCTATAGGGTAATTTATTAATACGGACGGGTTTAAATAAACGTTTGCCGGGACGCTTACGATTACCATTGGCTCCAACTGATGCGTCTTAATATTTCAACTCGTGCGTCTGAATATGCAATTTTCCTAACCCGAGCGGTTATTCTCGTTAATATTTTATTCGCTTGTAAGAGACACATTTTTATTTAGTGTTCTCAACCAGTGACTTTCTCCCCCTCTGACGGCAAAGCTGAGTGGACGAGTGTTAACACGACACCCATTCGCTGCCATCGCTTCTCCGCACAAATAATGTACCGCGACCTGCAGTATTTATAATCCATCAGCTGAACTAGAAAATTATAATTTTAACCGTCTTACAATAGACGAAATTTCCCCTGGTGCCCTGTGATTGACTGGCGTCCCATCCGCGGGGAAAGCCCTGCCTTGCACCCTGTATATGCCGGGATAGGCTCCGGCTCACCACAACCCTGTACAGAATTAATCAGTTTCTTACCAACGAATTTATGAATGAACAATCGTAAAGCCACTTGGAAAAGTACGGGGGCAGGCGAGTAACTGGCGGTGGTAGGGCGGTGGTAGGAAGCTCACAATGGAAGGCGGCTGTTGGGTAGGCGGAAATAATATCTTAGTATTCTTCAGACCGATGCTGTCCCCTTTCGCGCCGTTACGTAAGGAACATGGAACGAGGCGACGTTAAATCTATTCCTTTGCGGCCGAGCGCGATTTACTGC
The DNA here is from genome assembly GCA_036362915.1 of Geotria australis. Taxonomy (NCBI): domain Eukaryota; kingdom Metazoa; phylum Chordata; class Hyperoartia; order Petromyzontiformes; family Geotriidae; genus Geotria; species Geotria australis. The sequence continues at coordinate 3,010,501 of JAZEWU010000025.1, read as the reverse complement.
GATGCATGCACGGAATGTGTGTTCCGCCCACTGGTTTCTGGCTCTCACACAGCTCCGGTTTTTGGAGTTACACAGCTTTACATAAGTGTAATAATTCAGTTAGTTTCGCATTCGCCGACAGAATCCAGAAGAGGAGGCTGTTACGGGTGGGACACGAGGGGCAGGTTAACCCTTGGTTGTCTGCAGTCAGCAGCCAAGAGGAGGCCGGATGGGGGCAATCATAAGACCAGAAGAGCCGTGCTTTGATAATAATAACACAAATAATAATGCGCCGTGCAAATTCCACGCCTCGTCGTGGACGAGACACTGATAGAGAGGCGCGAGGAAACCGCGGAGAGGGGGGAGTCAGTCAGGCGGTGGGAGGAAACCGGAAAACCGGCAGGAGAATCCACGCAGAACAGGGGAAGAACGCACACATTCTACACATAAAGGCGCCCAAGGCGGGAATCGAACTGCCTCGGGTAGAACTTTCTGTGAGGTGCAGATGGTACCACTGTGCTTAAAGACAGTTGCACTGACTATGTAATGAGGGAAGCAACTCACACCATATCACAGGGCACTGCAAGTGCAGAAGAAAGCGATTTTCAAGTGTGATGACCTCTTGACCCTAACACTAACCTCGTTTAATATGCTTTAGACAGAAAATCGTGAACGGTTCTGATATTGCTTTCTGAGGTTTATTCCGGACGGTGTTCTTTCCTGCCCAATAATGATTATGTAATTTATCCATCTAAGAAACACTAATTGGATTTGATCATTCTCAGGGGGGAGGGGTGGCGGGGGAGGGCTGCAATGTGTTTTGTTCTGGTGGTCGGCAACCAGGAATACGTGGAGAAAATGCAACTTGGGGGTACGATGGAAAATGACTAAAATTCGACACAAAAGGTTTCTTGAACCCACTTGTCCTGCTGCTGTGTCCGGGCAATCTCGTAGCCCACCGAGTTTGGGATTTGCACAAATCTCTCAGTGATCCACCGGCCCTCACCTCTAAAGCACTGGATTATGGGCACGCACGTGCCACTGTGCTCCACTACAGAAGCAACCAAAGCAAACGTTTGATATTCTGGAGGTATTTACCCCCAGGGCTGTTTATGAAAACATGGAGCCAGCAGCATTCTGAGCATCAAATAGGGATTCGGTTACACTAAGATTTTTTGCAGCTTGCTCCGACTGTGTATGCGTTGAAAATAAACATGAGCTGAAGCGCTATCAGCTGAGAAGACCGGGTCACTCTGAGGTCCCAGCGCTGAGACCGTGCCTCTGAAATCCTTGGTTAAATTCCGTGTTAAAGCCGCCCATGGATAAAGTGGTTTCTAAGTGTAACAGGGTAAAGGTCTCAGCCAAGTGACCTACAGCTGTGCGTATACTACTACTAATAAGCGCATTAAATTCTACTTTCCACTTAATTTTGATCAATTCTATCTGGTGGAATTTAAAGCGTCAATTTGATTGCCTCGCGACAAACGGTTCCCCGTAGCGGGGCATGTGGGAAAGTGCAGCACTCAGGCTAGTCAATTTATATTTTTTTAAAAGGTCACTTTAAGGAATCCCAGAATAATGCCTGCGATGTCTCCGGCAATGAAGGGATTCCAGGCGCAGTTCTACGATATACGTTTTATTCCGCGGTCACGCGGATTTGCGAGCAACTCGGAACGGACGCTTCCGTCGCGTGTCTCTGACGCCGACGGCAGCACAAGTGTAAGAATAAAACTGAGCATAATATCCATCCATCCATTGTCAGAAATCGTTTAAACCTGTACAGGGTCGCGGTGAGTCGGAGCCTATCCCGGCAGCCACAGGGCACAAAGCAAGACTACAGCCTGAATGGGACGCCAGTCCATCACAGGGCACCGTGAGCTATTTAGTCCGCAGGCCAATCAACTTATGCAGCAGCAGCGTGTCTTTGGACTGTGGGAAGAAACCGGAGCGCAAGCATAATAACCCCACTCAAAATAAAGAAAAAATCACAGTACAGTCCGGCGTTTTTCTAAATCCTCGCGGTTTTTTTTTCATTTAGTGTTCAATCTGGGAGTAGCAGTTTTCATTTACTTTTACGAGCTCTTCTGGCCACATTGGTGGCGCACAATTTCACGGAAGTGATAGCCAATGCAACCGAGTGTTCACACGTCATTAATTCAGAGCGCAAATCCACCATCAGAAACTTTTTAATGGGCGAATGCTGCCCCGAGAGTAACGACGCGGCCGCTGGCAGAATGAATCTGCCAGGGAGAAGGAACAGAGAGAAACCATTCACTTCTCTCTTCCCTGTACGTACTTGTAAAATCGGTCCGCTTGTAAAACTCACTGGATTATGGGAAACGTAATAGTAGTGACCTTCGGTGTGCTAAAATGCAAATGTAGCCACTCAGGCTTGACTAACAGTTCTCCCGGACATTGGTCTAATAAACACGTACCGCCACTATGGGGACCTTTTTGCCACTGTACAAATAATGTAAAATATACAAGGTTTTACCATTTTTGGCAATGAGAGAAGTGTTTAGATCTTAAATCACCAAATGGACACCTTTTTACAAAGGTTTCAGTTTGCAAGCAGCCACACATGCTTGTGGCAAAAACACACAAACAAATGCTATAATAATATATGCATTGTCCTTCAAATTGATTCGCCCAACACGAGAGACAGCTTTCGTTAGATCCCAGTCTCAGTGTTAAGCCAAGTGTTGCCAAAAGGCAAGCAGTTTTGGACAATGCAAATATCAATGCTTTAGTAGCTCAGGTCTAGCTGTTTAGACTATGGGCACAAAATACCACTTGGTCCATTCTACGTACATTTGCGGCCAGTTAGATGAAGAACACTCCAGACCATGATGGTCATGGGGAATGTTCGGCCATACTTCACCACGCTGGTCAGTGCGACTCAGTGATGGAAAGGGCCCAGAGGCATTTCACACAAAACTCATCGCTGATATACAAGCCGTGGCATTAGAGTCGCGATTCAGTTACACTACGCTTTTACCGCCTGCGCTGACTGTCAATGCGTTTGAAGATATACATGAGCTAAAGAGATATCAGCCGAGGAGACCGGGTGGCTCTGAGGTCAGAGCACCAGGCTCGTGTCACTGCTCACCGAGTAAATAGCACGCTGTGCAAACCACCGCACCACTCCCTGCACTCGCAAACAGTCGCCGAATTTAGTATTCTGTAAAACCTTATGGATGGAAGACACGATCGACCCTTATCAAGTATAACTGCCAGAGCAGGGAAAAAACCGTTGCTCTTTTAACATCAGAACTTCTCTTCACCGCCGTAATGTGGAGGACGAACATTGTGGATCTTTTATCCGCGATGTAAATAAACTAATTTACTCCACTCTTCTGTGAGAAATCACTGATTAAAAGAGTGTTCGCAGAAAAAAAAAACTCTTCTGCAGATGAAAGGAATTGGGGTTAACAGGGTCCCGACTAAGCGCAATCCTGCTGGAGAGAGTGGCACAGACAATTATCTAAATGTCCCTGGTTGTAAAAAAGCTGGAGCAATTGGTGCCAACATGCACCGAGGGCACAATAGAATGTTCTTAGAAGCTGTGTCATTTTGGCATCGCCACAATTTACTCAGGGCGTGGTGGCTGCTGCACGAGGCCTGTAATCCATCGCTGTGCCAGCAGCGAGGGTTGATGGATCGCCACAGCGCCCACATCACCCCGTGGGCGCTGAGGAGACGACGCATCCCGTGCATCGCTCGGTGCGTGTCGCGTGCGATGTTCTAATTCAGGGGCTCTCAACATTTTGCACCTCCAGGCCCATTTGGGTCTGGTCTCCACGGACCATTACGTGGCGCTCGCGGCCCACTGATGGTTTGCGGACTACCGGTTGAGAGCACTGGCTTAAATTTGTCTCTTTGGCTACTCTGTACAGATTAGAATATGACCGGGTGCCTTTCATTACGGCTACTGTGGTGATGGTGTAATGAGTTGGCCTTGCAGAATTTAATAACGGACTTAACGATAACGTTACAATTTATTCACACAGAAAACCCTCAAGAATCAGGAGGCTCCCGCATTAGAATGGGTCCAATTTCAATATTGATCGAGTTAAAAGAGGGCTACCCGGAGAAAACCCACGAATACGAGGGAGTGAGGCTCCTCAACACTTCCGTCTTCCCTGACTAACTCGGAGCACCAAGGTAAGCGCTGGTGGTCACTCTTCTAATTACTAACCAGGCTCCATCCTACCTAGCTTCTGAGATATAATCAGACCGAGTGCCCCGACGGTGATTTGGTCGAAGGCAGTGTTGTCGTAATATTGGAGCGTGGCGGCAAACAGCACAAATGAGGCATCTTAAGGGACGTGCTTTGGGGTATTTTGCATGCAGAAAATGCACAGCAACGCTAAACTACAACCTGTAATTCCCTAGCTATCCATACTATTGCCTACTGTGAGAAATTCATATTCTCATAACATTCTCGTAGGTGTGTAAAATGTACATGTATTATTTAAACGGCAAACAATCTATCGTAGACCTTTTTCATGAAATCCAACAGCTGATTTATATAAACACGCGTAAACATAACCATATTTTATGCTTCCACATAAAAATCCAAATAAGTTTAGTCAACGGCCTGCCTATTGGCTCTTCAGACCAATTTTAATCTTCTAGCAATTTTTCTTCAAGTAAAATAAATATAAATCTGATACGTGGAGCGGTGAAAACCTACATAAATTAACAAACACATCCAGTTCCTCTACTGTACGCACAACAAACCATTACACGAATTGCACTGTACGCACATTCAAAACACACACACATTTCTATCAATTATTCAAACGCGTCTACGCCATGAAAACATACGTAAATTCTACATGTGTAAGCAAACGGATCGATCAAAAAGGCATTTAGTCCTCGCAGCGGAGTAGCACGCTGCTCGCTCTGCGTCTGAACCATATTCAAGGCCGCTTTTACAGCCGACGTGGGCACGCGAGCATTCGGCACGAAGGGAACACATTGGCGGCGGCGGCGCTGTGACCGTCTGAACGATCGCTGCGCCGGTTTCCGCTCGCGAAAGGATGATCTCCTGGCATCGCTTCTCCTCGACGCTTCCAGTTGATTGCTTTATCGATCCCAAGCACTCGCAACTCATTCAACGGCCAGGAATTTCCACCCCCCACACACGGTACCGCTGGGTTGAGGCTGCGTCCGGCTGACCGGCTCTCTCCGAGCCGAGGGTTGGCCGACGGCGCGGATGCCTGACCGTTTCCAGGTTTGGGCCGAGAGCTAACGATGCCTCCTAACTTGATGACAAAAAAACAAACTAAAAACGAAAAATCAATGAATACATTTATTTTCCATCTCACGGGATGTGCAATGATTTCCAGTCGCTGCTGAGCGACCCGTGCGGCGATTTAACCAGCGGTGGAAAATAGGACGGCGTAAATATTTTACCGCTTAAATTTTGCCGTCGGTCTGAGAGACGTTTTTTTGACACGCTCGTAATGAATTACTGAACAAATGTCAAACACTCGAAGGCAACACTGATGGTACAGCGCTACTCCGAAGACGGGACTTTGCCAAACACATCAGCGTATTACACGGTGTAAGGCTGCTCAATTTCCGTAATGCGGACAAACGTGGCACGTCTCATTTGCGCTCGTATACTGCTGCCGATGCAAACCCTCAATTTTTTGCTCAGTATTTACAAAGCAGCACTAACACGTGCACACAATTTGCTCTTTCCTTCCGCTCTAAACGTGAAGTCTGATCCCTGGCCAGTGAACGCAACGACGCACCGACAAATAATTATAAACGCATTGGTCGTTAGCCTGGCCCTACACGCAGAGAATGTATATAGATGGATGAATATAAACGGTGGCAAAGCTATGAACCAAATGGGCTTCTTTAATGTACGTCCGAACTGACCACGGCAGGTGCACTCACTCACCCTTTCAGCACGGCGAAACCAAAGAATCGCCCACACGCTACTGCATCACACACAGTCTGTGTTCCCCGAGAGCAGCTGTGGTCATACTTTCTCATCCTTTGAAGCAAGGATCTGGATTCACAACTTAGACATTGATTTATAGTGATATCGAAACCAGTCTCAGGTCCCAACCAAAACCTGCACTGAGCGGCGTGTTAGATTTATAGTGAGACAACCCCCAAGACAAGTTGTTCATCCAGCAGTGGATTGACTCACGGCTTTAATTGATCGTCACTATAAATGTATCACTACAGGATCGTGAGCAGCAGTGTGCTAACATCATTAGCTAGATAATTTTTCTCACCAGGATTTTAACATGACAGCCAATATACCTTCCGAGGGCAAAGGTATTTGCCGGCGAAGATATTTTACCTACTCGCGAGCGGAGATCCCACCGCGAGGCGCTCTGATCTCCTACGACTTCTCAACACGACCAAGGGGCCGAGTGCACTTCAGTTATTATACACAATTCATATTTTTTATGGCAATTAAATGTATTGTCTGTTGCAGGGGCTAAATCAGACGGGTTGTTATATTGCTCTAAAAGCACTTTAAGTGAAAGGTCATATACCCGTATTTATTTTGGCACCGATACAGAAACGTACCATTAAGTGCAGCACTTAATCCGAGTCAGCAGCCAGACCCGGTCAGGCGAGAAATCGTAAGCAGAAAGAAGTCTGAACGGGTTGTAATATATACCGTACCCGCAACCTACGTGTAATGTTGCCATTTATTTTCCTGCGCGAGTATATTAACGCGGCATGCTCTTCCAGGAGGCTTTACCAGCGTGGAAGAGTAGGCCGAATATCTCCGGGCAGCGTGGTGGGTCAAGTGTGTAATTTCAGGGATGGACCTTTATCTTTTGGGTTTATTATGTAAACATGGTGGTTGATAAGATCGGAGCTGTAAGTGACTTGAGGAGCGAGTTGCAGGCTGCACAATCATTGTGGGAGCAGCTGGTAAGCGGAGTGAGTGGGGATTTGTGCAGAACACATCGTCTTGAGAACTGATGATCATGGCCTGAGGTCGAGACTAATGATGGTATGGCAGCCAAAGGAGGGATGGAGCAATGAAGTGAGCTTGTGCGCTGGGGTTTGATGGATCGGTGCATAGCTGGGCTAGGAGTGGTGACCACAGTTTAGCGTAGGCCTTCATCTAACAGTGGGTTAAGCACATCTGCTGGGGGGTCAAGGTAGCAGCGTTCACGTCGCGATCCCTGTCAGGTAATACCTGGTGTTGCCTGCGAATTCTACCAAAGACTTCGAAGCCGAGCTGAAAGACAACGATGTCCAGAAGCTGACCATCGTGCTTCGAAGAATCGCAAAGAAGAAGAAGCACATCTGCTGATGACGATGGAGATGATGATATGATAAAGTACTGTAATACATTTTGTATCAAAGGTAATTAAACACGACTGCTGTGTCAGCAGCACTTGTAAATGCAGTTGTAACGACACATTCATAGACATTGAAATGAATCCAGGCAGCGTTGAACCGCTGACCTTTTCTCTTGTAATTAGCGTTTCAATAGTCGCCTGATTATACCTGTAACGCAAAAAAATAGCGGGTGGTGTTTACTTTAATTAATATTTTAATAATCCTGTCCCAGTAATTTCGCAGTGCGGATGGCCCTAAACAAATCTATTATATTTCAATAAAGGCAAAAATGTGAATTAAGAATGTCCGTTGCATTCTTAATTATATTGCCTTGGAAACTGCATACATAGCCACAGCGGAGACCTCACGTGAACCCATCGCATACAAATAGAATTTCGGAGAGAGACAAAAACACACATCAATTCTTAAATGCGCGATGACATGATGAATATGCATTGTTTGAACATATTCTGTGGACCATTCCCATTAGGCATTCTATTGACTGACATCAACAAATGTGAAATGGTTAATGCTTAATTAGAAACAATGAAGACTATTGGTGATGATGCATTTTGCTAATTCCTAAGATCGTTAAAATGATAATTCACTCATGGTCCTTTTGTCAATCCACAGCTGGATGAATGCCTCCCCATGCCGTGTCTGCCATGGCGGTTGTTTGCGCCAACTGTGAGTTAGTGAGTTAGTGATATTAGCAGTGGCCAGGAATCAACAAACTCTTTTCCAGTTAAAAGCCCACTGGGGCTACTAGCTCTTCCTTCAGAGGTGACCTGGTCACGTATGATGGCTCATGGAAGTGCATAATATCACCATGTGGGAAATTCACAAGAGTAGCCAATTAATCTAAATGCACGTTTCTAAATGTGGAGGGCAAAACCGGAGGACCCGGACACAAATCCACGTGACCACGGGCAGCGAGAGAACACGAGATCTCCAGAAATTAGGTCTCTGGTTTTATATCGTAACCTGTGATCAACCACTGTGCCACCGCTCCACCCGCAACCGGTTTGGTAATTAGATGATATGGCGGTAAAACAGTGCCGGGGTGGGGTGACACTGGCCTAAAGTTACTCAGCCATAGCGGCATGATCGCATAAGCTAGCACGAGGGCTCAACGGCAGCGGCGTGGGCCTCGCCAGGAAAAATGAAATTCTCCCCGCATTAAAAATAAATAAGCTGTGCAAGTTGTGAGCTCTTTGGTGCCATCTGTTCAGAGACATCGTGGCGCTGATAGATATCACAATAGTTGCACTGTCGTCTCGATGTAATGTCTCGGGGGCTGTTTATTTACTCGTTTATTTTCGTTCGCAACACCAGTGCGTCGAGCCGCCAAACATTGCTGAATGTGACGCAGAGCAACAGTCGGTCGCATTGTGCGGCTCAAATAAGCGTCGCGAATTTATTGGACGTGATGTCAGATCTTGATTACGGGCACCCTGCTATGACTGGAGTAGGGTGGCACGTGACCGCCAGTAGTCACGGCCATGGCAAGAGGTATTATACTCGATGTGGTGTGCCGTGCACGGAAATATGTTCTGGGTTGCGGAGCCCAAGACACCAGGCTGAAGTTAAGCCCTAGCGATCCGGACCGCGTTGGGAAGTGCGGGCCCTGGTAAAGCTAAGAGTTCTGAACATGCATCCGCATGGCTTCGTATCGCGTTTCACTTGATGCTTCAGAATTGTGAACCGGAGGCATCGGTTGCTATTTCTGCTTTGTGCTCTGGCCATTAATTTTTAAGTCATATCGAAAATTGCTCCGA
>JAZEWU010000025.1:2987614-3000969 GCA_036362915.1 Geotria australis | reverse complement strand
TGGTCTAACAAGTGCACGCATCCCCGGAGGTCAGCGCTCGTCAGCATGTATTAGCTCTAGAATTACCACAGTTATCCAAGCAACGGTCGCCATCGGAACGGCACGCAGACATGCATGGCTTAATCTTTGAGACAAGCATAATTTCATATGTTATTCTGGTGATAGATGCCCTTGCTGGGTTTGCAAGACGTAACAGATTGTTGAATTTATTGTATTATATTTGTATTGTGTTTGATATGTACTTATTGATAAGGGGTCCAACAATATATTTTGAGATGCGAAGGGGTGAAGTCTGCAGTGCAGTTTAAGAACCACTGCTTTTGAGGTATAAAAAATAATCATGGTAAAAATCGGCAAATGATAAATGATGAGTGCGGGTTGGTGAGGATAGGTGAAGCAGATGCCACTCACCATGGAAGTTTAGCCGTGGCGAGGGATTGAACTCAGGCGGCCGATTCCATCGTACTGCACGCCCACCCACGCACCGTCACAGCACCCTGTAATCCGCAAGAAAAAACGTAATCGGTTAGGAAATAGAACTTATGTAAATTGTTTGAGTATCGACGTTTCGGTTATTTACGTGCTTAGACACGTCCGCATGTGTCCACGTCTCCGGAAATGCGAATCGAGTTATTTTTTTAACTTACCCCACCCCTCGCCCCATTTAATTCTCCATTTAATCCTCCACTCGTCAATCCACGCAGCGTGCGCTTCGGGGGAAATTCAGCACAGGGCGCATCAACCATCCGCAGCCTCACCTCGTGCAGGAAAACTCACGCTGCTTTTGTCCAGTCTATTATTTTCCGTTGTTGCCTCCACCGTTCGTAAATCGGAGCGATTTTTCCTCCGCGGAGCCGCGTAACGAAAGCCTCCCGACCAAACGCTCGCTACCCCCCCCCATCGAGAGAAATTCTATAAAAATAAAATTCTAAAAATGCGGTACGCCGAATGGGAAATACACGATGGGAAAAAAAATCTCATTTGATGCATCTCACGAGGCAAGCCTTAGTGCTTTATAAATGTGCTCATGTTGAAAATGGAAGCAGCAGCTTTATGCTTTGTAATAATAATACTTTATGGCCTCGTCAGAGCTGCTGGGTGTCGGATGGTAAGGTGTGGGGAAGGGGTGTTGGAGCAGGTTTGGTTCAGATATCAGTTACCAATGCTATTTAACCCTGGCCGGGAATTGAACCAAGGTTTCTGGTTTTATATCGTAGCATGTACCAACACGCCACCACTCCACCCCACACTCCAGTAAGTTAGATGATTATTTTTTTGTTTAGATAATTATGGTAATTATAATAATATACTGCCGAAGCCCTTTAAATGTCACGGTAGTTGCTTGACTATGCGGTCCAGGATCAGTTCGGATATCACTGGATTCACGATGCAGTGTGCAAACCACTGCAGCACCACTCCCCCTCACGTCTTGTGTGGATTTTTAAATTCCACAAAAAACACTCAGATAATAATGTTATTTCAAAAAAAAAATTGTGAGTTTAATTTAGAATATGATTAAAGGGTTATTTACGGAATAAATATCAGGCTTACAAAAAAAGCCACCAACATGCAGCATCCGCTGCATTTCCTTCTTATAAATCATCTAAGGGCCTTAATTTGCTTCTATCCCAGTGTGAAAATAATACCATTCCTGCCAAAATTACAGGAGGCGAAATTCACGTGTTATGGAAATGAGGCCTCATTGCAAATCTCCACCTGCTCTTACAAACGTTTATTTTTTTCCGTTCGGCTATTTGTATAATTAAGCGAGGTATTCCGAGATCTAATTGCGTTGCAAATTGGTTGAGTGACCACGTACGATTTGTTTTGTTGAAGCAAGGAAAGTAAATCAAGCTTTTGGAAGAACAGGTTGTTCGCTGTCAGGGCGAGTTTTGTAAACACATCCACAGAGGTGGATCTACACCTACTGCATCGTCACCAGACATCTGCTGTAAATCAAGGGTTCTCAAAGAGGGGTTTGCAGGCATCCCACAGGACACAGGCCACGTAAAAGGAGATTCAATAAAGGATAAGGAGCCTTCTGGGGGTCAGCAGAGTTGTGTAGGGGGGGTGTTTGTTCATAAAGGTGAGTTGTTTGTATAGAAAAAGGTTGAGAGTAGCTGCTGTTATTTTATTTTTTTAAACCTTTTGCATCAACCGGGTCACGTTCGTGCGGTGGTTTTAGAGCAGCCCAGCATTTTCTGTCTCTGTGTCCCTATGTCTCTCCCTGTCGCTCACCCTCCCTCCCTGTCTCCCTCCGTGTTTGTCTTTAAGGAAGTGACGACCATCTTAGGGGACGCTGGCAGATTTTTGCCGCTCTTAAGATTGCCAGTTTCACGACCTTTCAGTATATTCGAAGCAGCCTTAATAATTTATTTTTGTTGCTCTGGTTTTTATTGGTTGTTTTTTTCTTTCGTTGTTGACATTCCGTTCTCTTCGCGGCCCTTGTGCAGTGCTTTGTGACCCTCGGGTGAAACGCTCTAAATAAAATGCTGTTATTATTATTGTCGCGCGGGTGAAGCTGCGATCGCATGCAGTGCCAGTTGCGGGATCGATGATGCTGATAGCAGCAGTGGTGACGGCACGTTGATGCATCGCCATGCCGCGTAGCCATCCCATACACCAACGCCACCTTCAACATGCACAGCAGCTCCTGAGAAGTGGCCGGGTGGCTCAGAGGTCAGAGCGCTCAGCCGGAAACGCTCGAGGTCTCGTGTTCGAATCCAGATGACCGCCACCTCCCATTTGGTTGCGTTTCGCGACTGATCCCAACAAAATGTAGCTCTGTACTGATGTAGGTTTTCACGGCTCGATGCGTGAGAATTGCTTTCCAAGGCTGTTCTTTTGGGATAGCCGCGCTGAGCGCTCGCCCACTCTCTCTTTCCTTCGCAACAACAAACCGACTGAGCAGGGCTCCGCGCCTCCGAATCAACGGGTGCAACGCGCCCGGAGAAAATGCGCGCGTTACAAAAGTAGATTATTATAATTATTATTTACCCTCCCACGAAAATGCCTCCAATGCTAGCTCTACCCAACCCATTTGCATTTTAAAGGGCTCCCAAGCGACTATTACTTCATGTCTCAGCCTGGTCACCAACGACCGCACACACAAAAAGTCCCATTCCGTTGAATTCAGTTATGCACTAAAATTGGATACATTTTAGAAGTGGGAATTTAAAATATTGCTTTGTTATGAAAATACAATTGACAAGCAGCCTGTGTGGGCAAGTGTGATCACCACTGTTTAAACAATACATTTGATATTTAAACGATTTTTTGGAGACCCAAACTCAACATCTTCTATAACCATTCTCTAGGGCGATTTCCTCTAGGATTTTTCATCTCATGATATGATGCGGATAGCACGATTGAGCACAATACCAAAAAATATATATATTTTTTTTAAATACACGTATTTACCAATTTACAGAAAGTGAATGGATATAAAATGCAATTCAGTAATGCATACTTTCTCAAATGAAAACGCCACAACAATACACAGACCTGTTCACCAATGGAGAACCAACCAGGAGTGCTAGACTCCAGACCTGTTCATCAAGGGAGACCCTAGCACGAGCACTAGCCTTCAGGCAGGATAGCTCTGGGATTCATCAAAACAGGCAAACCACTCCATCAAGATACGGTTACAATCCATGGCGTGGTCCTCAGCAGTCTGAAAAATAATAACAACGATTGCACACGTCTGTGATGGACCTGCGTCCCATCCTAGGTAATAACCCTGCCTTGCGCCAAGTGTCTGCCGGGATAGGCTCCGACTCACCTCAGCCCTGCACAGCATTAAGCTGTTTCTAACGACGGATGGATGGACTGCACACGTAGCGACGTCTTAGGGAGCGGAGGTGCGCAGATGATGTCCAACACGACCAAATCGACCCAAAAGACTTCCCCATTATCACGTGTTTATTCATGGACAACTTATTTTTGTAATCATCAATTTGCCCAGTGTGCTCCAGCAGCAAGTCCGTTGGTGCAAGACAACTTTATACGCGCGCTTAATTTACATTGGATTGTCTTTCCAAGAGTTATCGCAACCCCGTGTTAGGGACTGACAGACTGATTAATGGCCGGAGCTAATGCGTTAATGGAAAGCGCTAGAAACGTGGAGTTGAGGTGGTTTCGTTAGGCACGAAGAAATAAAAGTGCCCATGACTAAAAGGCTGAAATTTTTTTTTTCGTTTTATGAAACATGTTTTGATGTCTTTTTAATCTCTCTTTAAACCCTCCTGCCGCTGCTATCAGTGCTGTTGCTAAGTCTACCAAACGGCGTTACGCATTGTTGTGTTAAAGTGCTTCAGTCATCACGCGTAAACACCAATCTTCACGAGAAAATAGTCGTATTATTTCGCTTTCAAATCCAATTAATTGGATTCATTATTTCGCTCTTTAGACTCTCTGAATGCATTCAACAATAGGAAATTAATGTGACCTGTCATCACACCTTGTAATCGGTCTCAGAAATGGCTTTTCCTAATATTGACTACTATATTTCACACTTTCTTTTCTCCACGAAAGCTAATACATCATAACTCAGTAAGGATTCTAAATGTTCAATTTTAATCAAACGCTAGGTAAAGATTTGTTTTACAAACCGACCCGAAATATACACGCTAGATATAATGACCACTGGAAATGGAATATGTCGGATTAATATGCTGAAATTGGAAAACGTCTCTAATCACAGTAACGGTCATAATTAATTGCAGAACTAATTTGTTTTGCTGTTTTCCCAATAACACAAATGATGTTGGTGTAAATCGTGTCTAATGAAATGCCCGTTCGTTCTTTATTAATCCTCCACGGTGAAAACATTACATTTTACAATGAGCGCTACGCTTCCGCGCAAGGCTTACTGTATCACATATTTGTTAGCGTTGTGAATAATTTATCAGCGACTAAGACGGCAGGAATAGCCGAAAATAGTCTCTTTGTAGGCCCGTTAAACGAACACTGTAATGTTGAAAGATTCCTTTTATGATGATTCAGAATGTCAACTACAATGTGGGTCTGAATCACAGTGCGGCAGCGGCAGTGTTTCATGCATCTATCTTTAGAATCGTGTGCATCGCTGAGTGTATTGTTCTCGTACAGCGTTGGCATCGAGTTGATAACGTGCGGATAACGTTACATCAGCTTTTAAATGTGAAACTCAATTACGGATCTGTATCTAGTGTTCTAGGTGGAGTGGTGGCGCAGCGGTTAGCGCCCTACTCCCAATCCCTGGCGATAGCGAGTAATATCTGAACCGGTCCTGGGTGCCCCCCCTTTAGCAACCCGTGCGGAGAACATACAAACTCCACACTAAGTGGCACCTGAGCTGGAAATTGAACCCGGGAATTTCTGTGAGGCAGCAGTGTTATTCAATGCGCTGCCGTGTCAACCCGAATAGGCAAAACACTGAGCGTACCTGCAGGACAGCAGGGTTCCGGCGGAAGGCAGTACAGCAAGTAGGCTGGTCATCCATCTGTGCAGAGTTTTCAGTGTTTTCCTCCTGTAGGTGTGGGTAGTAAACACGGCACTCCAGTTACCGCCCACACAAAACCTGTCAATTGGCCAAGTATTTTAATCTCTCCTGTACCCTGCCAAAAGTTGCTCATCCACAAATACACAGCCTTTATCGAGGGTTGTCACCTTTTGATTATTAAGACCCACTTAGATATGGTCTCTACGGACCACTAGGTGGCGCTCGCAGCCCGCTGATGGGTCGCGACCCACCGGTTGAGAATGGCGGTTCTGTATATTGGTTTACCCCGGGCGGGTACATTGGAACGCTTGGCAATCCACTTCAGTATCATATCCTCAGAGACAGGCGCACAAATCAACTTTGCAATCTGCTCACTGTGGCCACTTAATCTGATGACTTTCAACAGAACCCTGCTTTTTAGACTATGAGCTTTTTGTTCGACGTTAACATTTTTTTCTCCGAACGACATGTCTCGTTATTTTCGATATCGGCCGCAACGTATTCTTGGCCCTGAGCTCTGTGGCATTGCTAATCGAGTGTGCAGGTGGTGCATCTTCACCGGGTCAGTCAGTCCGCTGGGATAGGCTCCAGCTCACCGCGACCCTCTACAGGATTCAGGGGTTTCTGACAATGAGATGAGAGATGGAAGCGCCAATCGGCGTCTCTCCGTCAAACCGTTTTTTGGCAATTATATGCGGGTTATACTCAATCATTGATTATAACGGCGCTGGACGTTTAAGCGGCGGTAACGTACGCCGTAAAATATCAAAACGGGCTTTAGATGTTGAAATGCGTTTCGCGCCAAATGATAGCAGCTTCCTCCATGATCTCGTTGCGATGGCCCACGGGATAAAGCGGGTCACCTGTTCATGCACACGGCTTGTCGTACCATTGTTAATGTAAAGGGCAGTAGCGGGCTTCGAGATAATTAATATGAGTAGAATTTTTATAACGCGTGGCACAGTATTCATTCAATGTTGAAGGTATCCGTTCAAAGAGAGAACCACTCCGAAGCGCAGCGAGGAACCTGCAGAGAGACGGGGGAAAGGCAGCCAATATTTGCCAGACACTGCGTCCTATATATTATGATGTTTGCGACCAATTATTGAGTGTTTTGTAGTTATGGGAAGAAACCGGAGTACCCATGTAGAACAGGGGGAGAACACACAAACTCCAGACAGAAAGGCAGGCGCTCGTGGAAGGAATCGAATTGCCTCGGGTAGGACCTTTTGTCTGTGAAGCGCAGATGTTACCACTGCATAGATGACACCCTGCCGTCCTTTTATGTGCCAGCAAATAGCCACATAAAGTGATTACATACAAATTATACGCACCATTTGCAAGTACTCCGGGTGGTGCGTAATGCCATGCTGCTTTCCTGGAGATTGAAAGATATTCATTGATTTGTTTTGTGTACAGTTACATATTAATGTATGCAGTGCTACAGGCTGATACCCCAACGAAAATAATAATAGGATAAAATTATGGAGAAAAATTAAATTTTACGCTAAAGCCTCTACACGCCTGCACCCATCTCAATGCACCCATTAATAATTTGAACTCTACGCTACAATATTCAATCACCTGTTGATAACAAAGAGGGTCATTTACAGGTCAGTGGGGTATCTACACATGGACCGTCCTGTTTATCCGTTGACGTTCGTGACTAAATAAAAGAATAAATATCATTTATAACCTGCCACGGGTAATCATTCAATGTCGAAGTTATTCGGAGAGAGAACGATTCAGAGGGGAAAGCAGCCATGCAGTTAGCCAGCAACAACATTTGCCGGACACTGTGTCCTATATTATATCCTTCGGCTGGCCTGGGAACGCCTGGGAATCCCCCCTCAGGAAGAGCTGGAATCTGTTGCTGAGGAAAGGGATGCCTGGTCCACTCTCCTTGGACTGCTGCCACCGCGACCCTCACCAGGACAAGCGGTTTAGAAAATGGATGGATGGATGTGTGCTATATATTATGATGTTATCGGCCAATTTAGAAATAAGTGTAATTCAATAATTAGGGTTTTTTTTTTTAGTTGTGGGATTAAATCTGAGAACCCAGAAGAAACCCACGCAGAACGGGGGGGGGGAGAGAACACACAAACTCCATACAGGAAGGAGCTGGAGGCGGCAATTGAAGTGCCCCGGGCAGGACTTAATTTCTGTGATGCACAGATGTTATCGCGCATAGCCACCGTGCGGCCCGATCATCTATACAGATCCACTCCGTATCTGTTTTCTAATATAATTTACATCCGAATGATACAGAGGTGTAACGGCCTTTGAAAACACGGGCCAAATTATAATTATCCAGGCTCATCCAATACACATGAGTAATCATTCTGGGGGACAAAACCCTAATGGTTTTAAAACCTTCGAACGAGCTGCACCAAGAAGAATTTTACGCGGCACCAACCCCCTTTTTTACACATTACGATAAACAAACGAGACCTCCGCCAGACGGTGATACATAACGAGACACCGGACCCTCTCAAGCGCGCAGGTTTTTGGCTCGACCCACGCCCAGATACGCGCTAACAAGCCGGAGCGGAAGAAGCAAAGTCGCTTTATTAAATTTGCGGGCGAGGGGGACGCGCGGGATAGGCGGGCAGCTCCTGCTGGCACGCTCGAGAGATCTGCCGGGGCGGCGAGGCAGCCGTTCGCTATCGGGGAGGGGAAAAAAAAAGTGGGGCAAAACGAGAGCGCTAGGAGGAGCCACCAGCCACAGGCACCGGCGGCGATTGGACGCAAGAAGAGCCGAACGAGCGGCAGTCGATACGGATCTCTGCGTGCGCGCGCGTGTGCGCGTGTGCGTTCCGTGGTGAACGGTGCTCCGAGGTGGGAGGTGGCAGGGCTGGAGAGAGCGAGAGAGCGAGCGAGCGAGAGGAGAGAGGGAGGGCTCAAAGTGGGTGTGGGTGATTTGCAGGAAAGCGGCTGGTTGCTCCTCCGCTCCGCTCGGCGTCGAGAACCAACCGCTCGCAGCCGAGCGAGACGGCAGAGCGCAGGAGACGCGGCGCGAGGCAGGAGGACACAACCGCGTCCGCGAGAGCCGAGACATTTCTCCAGAACTGAGGGGGGGGGGGGTGGTTACTCCCTGAGGAAGGCTGGCTGCTGTCATTTCCTGAAGCCATTCATAATTGATCCCTAATGCAAATTGAAACAAATTTGGTCATCCCTCCACAGCAAGCTTGAATTTTTTTTTTTTACTTTCACCTTCCGCGCCGGCCAAGCCACCGAGGGCAGCCAACCCGCCGCCGAACCGAATCCCGGTCAGCCTCGCCGGCCCCACCGCGCTCTCCGCTCCCGTCCCGCGCGGCGAAAGCCCACGAGCGGTCAAGGAAAAATGAATTTCCTCCGGCGCCGGCTGTCCGACAGCAACTTCATGACCAACCTCCCCAACGGGTACATGATGGACCTGCAGCGGCCCGACGGCTCGGCTTCCGCCGCCGGCGCAACGGCGGCGACCTCGGCAGCGACCTCGCCGACCCCCGAGCGCCGCCAGTCCATGCAGACCGTCCCGTCGGCCCCCATGGCCCCGCAGCCGGCGACCGGCGCCGGCACCGGCGGAGGCTTCTTCAGTTCGCTCTCGCAGGCGGTGAAGCAGACGACCGGCCTGGGGGAGCCGTCCTCCTCCCAGGCGGCCAAGCGACCCAAAGTACTGCTCGTCATCGACGATCGGCACACCGACTGGTGAGAAGCCGGCGTTATCTCCCCCCCCCCCAGCGCGCTCTCTTTTTCTCTCTCGGTCTCTTCGCGTCGCTGTCCGGTTGGACGTCGCAGCGCGGCGAGGGTTTTGTGGGGCGGCCCGCAGGGTGCGCCGATCGCCGCGCGTCTTTCGTCGCAGCGCCTCATTACCGTCGGCGCACCGTCGGGGCGGCCGACTCGTCCCGAACGGCGGCGGTTTCTTCATCGTCGTTATAACGAGCGGCGGAGCGGCCGCGCGGCGGCGTCGCCGGCCATTTGCGAGCTCGTTACGCGGCTCTCGCCGTTGACCTCGTCGCGAGCGTCCGCCGTCACCGCGAGGGGGGTCATCGACGGCGCGCGCCGGCTGCCACACGCGCGGGTTCGCGCGGTGGCGCCCCGATTCACCGGTGGCGCCCCGATTCACAGCTGTCGATTTTTTGCGACTCCGCCCGGCGTGCGGGTTCCGTTCTTCCTGGTGCACGAGACGCGCGGGCGAGTGCGCGGGCAGACACGAACGTCGTTAACCTTCGCCGTGCCCGTCTCTTTGCCATCGCCGTAATTCGTACATTTCGCGAGTGCTTCCCTAATGGGATTAAAGTAAACGCATTAGTCGCGGGGAAACAAATTCAAAGTCTGAGTGAGCCCGGAGCAGCACGCTCTGCCTCGCCGAATGTGCAGCGCAAGATGTTTAGCGGCGCGGTGATTGCCTCCCAGATGCCAGCATGCGTCTTCGTTAGCAGAAATTAGCGCGATTATTAGCGCGTTCTGAAATCCATCTTGAAAAAAACTCTGGTATTCTCATCTACAGCACGTCTTGTCTCGTTCATCTTCTGTTGCTCGCGAACTTTTGTCAACGGGCCGACTCTTTCATGCGGTGTAAATGCCGCTTCAGGCCCAATTGAGATAATTTGCTGGAGCGTCAGGCCAAGACGGCACAGTGAGTAGCGCTGCCGCCTCACAACAAGAAGCCACCAGGTTCGATTCCCGGCTCGGGTGCCTTTTCTGTGTGGCGTTTGCATGTTCTCCCCGTGTCCGCGTGTCTTTTCGCCGGGTACCTCCTGTTTCCTCCCACAGTCCAGAGACATGTCCTCACTTTCAGCTCAAATAAAAACTGACTGACAGAAGCACGTCGTAATGAAAGATTCCAAGTAAAAACCTGTTGCCACTGTGTCCAGACCATCAACAATGCTGGGGAGTCTTCTTCTTTTACGCAGCGGAGGAGGGTGGTTGATCAGCGGTGGTTGTGGTTATGAGAAGTGTTCAGAACAGCTGTTCGTCTGAGGAACGCTCGACACGGCTATCCCAAAAGAACAACTTGAGAGCAATTCTCATCCATCAAGCCGTGAAATCGTACATCAATACAGTGGTGGTTATGTCATTGTCGATGGTGCTGAGCCATGTGCCGGCTGCAGAGGATGACGATGATGTTGGGAATATCTGTGCTGTTGAATGGCCAGAGCGGAGAAAATATCACATCACGCGGATCGGTCCACGGCATGGCTTTGTCGTGGGCGATCTTCAATATTAGGTCGCTGCATCTACCGCGCGTTGATTGGATGCGGTTGAGTTAGGACCGCCGGCTGTGATGATTTGTGCTTTGAGCCGCAGCTCATAATGAGACATTAGCACGGTAACGATGAAACCTCCAGTCGGGGTTCACCTGGATCGAATTAACACACAGCGGTTGATGATTGAGCAAGGCGCGTGTGAGCTCCAGCGTGCCCCACAACCATAATGGCTTCAATTTGATCTCTAGACCCCCCTGAGCAAGTTCTCATTAACTTTGTACAATCGGTTCCTGGCAGCTGAGCCGTAATAACTTGCACGCAGCGGCCAAATATCGCTTTAAGTACAACAGGTCTTCTTCTTTGCGATTCTTCGAAGCACGATGGTCAGCCTCTGGACATCGTTGTCTTTCAGCTCGGCCTCGAAGTGTTTGGTAGAATTCGCAGGCAACACCAAGTATTACCTGACAGGGATCGCGACGTGAACGCTTCTACCTTGACCCCCAAGTACAACAGGTGATAGACAATGTCTCGCGTCGCTTGATGCACACGTTTACGTCGATGCAGGTTTTTACGGTCCGATGCGCGATCAGAATCACCATCAAGGGATGCTCTTTCACGGTAGCCGCATCGAGCGTTCCTCCTCTCACCTTCGCGATATTTTGCCTCCCACTTTGGAGGCACCGTTAGGAAGCGTTCGTCTCGGTATCTCGCGTCGGACCTGGCAAGGATTCGCGCAACAGATTTGTTTTGGGCACGAGAGCTGCGGTCAAACGAGTCTCTTCTCTGCAGCTGTGACGGCCACCGATGGGAATTGACAGTGAAGGGGTTAATACCACAATTAATATGGCACAGCCGACGCAGTTTTGGGAACGAGCGCGAACTGTGATCGTTATCGGCGGTTGCGCAAAAGCTTGCCAAGGTCAAGGTAGAAGCGTTCACGTCGCGATCCCTGTCAGGTAATACTTGGTGTTGCCTGCGAATTCTACCAAACACTTCGAAGCCGAGCTGAAAGACAACGATGTCCAGAAGCTGACCATCGTGCTTCGAAGGATCGCAAAGAAGAAGATCGGCGGTTTCAGAATAGAATTCGTTGCAAAACTTTTAAAAAGTAGGGGATGGGTGCTTAAGGTAATGCTTTAAAAATGTTGCACACGCAAAACATCGCACGGCCGTGAGAAATGGCAAAGACTAGGGAGTGCCCGTGTTTAAGCGTTGAACATGAGCTGCATCGCAAATTTACAGCGGCTTGCGGAGTCCTCCATCCAGCAGGGGATAGCCCATGGCCAATGATATTTGTTACTGATGATGACTTACGACTTCAGTGTCAATTTAACACGAAGGCTTTCGTGACCAGAAGGGCTTTATTATGGATTCGGTGTCAATATTTGTTCTGATTTGGGTGCCAGCGCTTGAAAATCCCTCTGGGTCAAAGACAGTCAATCACATTCCGCACAGGCTTATTACAAATTAACCCTGCGCGTACCCTGTACGTATAACCGATCATGGGACCACGGACGTTTTAAATTTAGAGGCTTGGCTATGGTTCTCAGTTTTGGCTTTGTATTTAACGTCCTGAATGTAGGTAAAAAATATCAATACTATTTAGAGAACGTACTGAAGGGTCACGTTGTCCAGAGCCTCAGCAATAGTCTCGAACAATCAGGATGCGTGGATGTAAATTGCCTTACGTGCTTACTGTACTGGAAATCAACGAAAGCTTGAAATTATAGTTTGTGAGACAGGAAGAGGAGTGGATGCATCGGAGAGCGAATTGACAGTGAAGAAAGGTAAGTGAGCCTGGGCAGAGCAACGAGGGGCGAAATGCGCCCAGAAGGACGTCCTCCACAGAGACGGAGCAATAAAATCAGATGGATGGTTCCATCACAATACTGCGGAAAACGGCAACGGCTTGCGTCAGCTTTCATCCAGCAGTGGATCGCTGACGATTTCGACGGCGTGACTAGGTGCACGGTCCGTTACACGGTAATGCGACGACCGCACGGAGGTTCCTGATAATCGCGGGATTTAACATGCGCAGCGTTTGGGGCTATAATAACCTCTAAAATGTTCTCTCACAGCAGGGATGGGCAATGCATGAAATAAACCATTCCGTTGCCATAATATGTTTGATATTCTTACATTGTCCTTGTAATAGTATTAACGTGCAATCGACCTTATGATTAAATTAGTATGTCTTCAGAATTGTATTAGCTGCCGCTTTAAGCCTGGTCGTAACTCGATTCCCGATGGAAAAAAACAAACCCGAGAACCCGATTCTGTGCACCTGGTGTGAAGCTTCCGCATTAATATTTCATCCCAACGAAGCCATGTGACTTTTTCCCCCAGCCCCAGAAGATTGACCAGTTTTGGGAATATCTCTTCATAGCCGTGACACGCATTACTGCCGTTTTTTCGCGATGTTTAGCGTCCCGCGTTGGAGCCACGACCAGGGCGTTGGGGCAGCAGAGGGCAGTGCAACAAAACTTTGTTATTCTCTACCTCCCATGGCTGCCACCTTCACCAACGCGCGCTGACCAGCTTAGTGAAGTTCCATCCATCCATTTTCAGAAACCGTTTACTCCTGTACAGGGTCGCGGTGAGCCGGAGCCTATCCCGGTAGACACAGGGCACAAGGCAGGGCTGTACCTATGATGTGACGCCATTCCATCACAGATATC
>JAZEWU010000025.1:2913946-2971752 GCA_036362915.1 Geotria australis | reverse complement strand
TCTCCAGGCACTGGGGTTTCCTCCAACATACCGGATATTTCAGTCTCAGAAATGTACCGATGTGGGTTTTTCACGTCTCGATTCATGACGGTTGCTCTTCAGAGCTGTACTTTCGGCATAGCCGTGTCACTGAGCGTTCTCCCGCGCGACATTTCGCCTCCCACGTTGATGATGCTTCCAACGTGGGAGGCGAAACGTCGCGAGGGAGCGACGGAGAGCGCTCAGTGACACGGCTATCCCGAAAGAAGAGCTCTGAAGAGCAACCATTATCGCGAGACAAGACCGAGACAGGAGCTGCCAAAAAGCAGTGTCGGTACTCAGCGAGGCTCCTGTGGCTCTTTGGTCCAGCGCATTCTGGACCAAAGAGCACAAAACCATCTTCACAGATGTATAATTTATCATGCCCAGCCGTCGGTGACCGAGATACAAAGACTCTATTTCTTGGACGGCAGCTCAGGGCTCATCCTCGAAATATCCTCGCGGTGTTGGCTCTAATCTTACACGCTCTCATCCCCGTGAGCTACCCAGGGGAAAATAATGAATCATCCGCTTTTTTTTTTCTTACAGCGCAGGTCAGTCGGTGAGTTCGTTTTTTTTCTAAACCAAGCTGGAAGGAATCGCCGAGCTACGACGTATCTCTTTTTAACAGTTTGGGGATAAGCAAGTTGCAACATCTCAGGGCACCGGGGGCAATTTAGTCAGGACACGTAACCGAGGCCGCATATCTGGTTAGACTGCGGGAGAAAACCGGAGTGCCCGGCAAAAAAACCTACGCGGACACGGGGAGAACGTACAAACCTCTACACAGACAGGCGGCAACGAGCCGGGATATCGAACCCCGACTCTTCTTTGCTGTGAGGCGGCGGCGGCGCTAGTGGCTGTGCCACCCCGTGTCAACAACGAGAAAGTCGCTGACCCAGCAAGTGTTGTAAAAACACACACAGCAACAGATGGCGTGTACCCGACGTACAGTAAAAACCCACACACCATGAACGCACACCGTGCACCTACTTATAACGGATTGAACAGAGTCGCAGGTTCATTTTCCTTGCATCCGATTATTAAACGGCAACGTTGTTTTACCTTCCGTCAGCTGCATCTGCGGGCAGCCCCGGCCCTTGTCAGCCCTCGCTCTGTTGACACGGAGTGCGACACTATTACACGTGGATTATTAAATGTAGCCCCCCGTGACAGAACGGCGCCTGCAGGAGGTTTAATAACTGCGATAGCGCAGACATTACCGGCAAAGTGTCGCGGCTAAATCGAGATCAGTCAAGTCGGCGTTGCTGGTTTCGTTCGATGGAAGCTTGTATTTCATGTCCCTTGGGAGCTCGTGGGACCGGTTCTGATGAGAGCTAGTGTCCGTACGTGAACACTTTTAAGCACATGTGGAATGTTTTGCCTCGTTTGTACTGCCCGGTTTGTTTCTATTTCTCACTGGCCCGGTTTCGTTTGTACGGTTTCGATGGCAGCGTTAGTCTGAATGCAATGCTTTCGCGTAATTTGCAGGAATCCTTAGTGATTTTGATGGGTACAAAGTCGATACGTAAATTGTGTGCGGTAATATCAATTTCAATAATTGAATCGATACGGAGCGGATAAAATTGTAACCTTTGAATTCTTCGTCCCGTATATGTCTTTATTTATTTGATGTTCGGGCAAATAAGCTCCCCGGTTGTGGTTTGATGCTTCTCAAAAATTGCAAAATGTTACAGATATTAACTTTTATTTGAATGTCAACATAATCACGCTCAAAAAGCGTGACAAATTATAATGTCATTAAAATGCGTCATCCCATAAACCAATGTATCTTTGTAAAGATTTCTGTACAGAGAGACTTGGGCGGCAGGGTGGCATAGTGGTAACATCCGCGCCTCACAGAAAGTAGGTCCTGCCCAAGGTGGTTCGAGTCCCGCCTGGGGCGCCTTTCTGTGCGGCGTTTGTGTGTTCTGCGTGGGTTTCCTCCGGGTTCTCCGGTTTCCTCCCACAACTGAAAAAAACATTAATTAATTGGCCGATAACATCGTAATATATGTTGGCGCCGGCTAACGCGTGGCTGCCTTCCCCCACCCCCCCACCTCCCCGCCTCTCTGCAGTTTCCTCGCGCCACTGGGTCACTCTCTTTGAATGCCTTCGAAATTGAATGATTATGTGCCACGCATTGTAAATTGTATTAACCATTGTTATTACTTCACTGCCTTGTGCCCGTGAAAAGTTTGCAACCGGCAGCCAGCCTCCTTCCTCAACTCTCCAGCAAGCCTCGTTAACGTGACCCTTTTTTAAAAATCCACTTTGACGTGTCCTTGCCTCCGCAGGGCCAAGTTCTTCAAAGGGAAGAAGATACACGGAGAATACGAGATCAAGGTGGAACAGGTGAGATTAAAAGAGACGCACTCTAGAGCCGACAATTAGAGTACGATCTCGAGGGAATTTGCGTTCGGCCAATTTCGCGCAATCAGCGCAGCTAATCCGGATGCGAATGGCCCCTTCTAGCTTCGTGTGTATACGGATAAGGTCACGGGGACTAATTATCGGTGGATTCCTTCCACAAACCGTACCGGCAGTGTGGCCTCTTTACGCATCGGCACACCGTCCGCAGATCAGTGGCTTGGCTCGCAAAGTGATCGTCTGCGACGCGAAACAGGGGAGCGAGTGTGGAGAATAGTCTCGCTTGTTTTTAATCAGCGCGTCGTTTCTGTGTGGCTCCTTTGAAGAGCGTGGTCAGATGTGTCACCTCGGAGACGGGTTTGAAAATTTGACGGTTTGCCTCCTCCGTAAATGATTGTGTGCGGAGGTGGCCTGGAGAAAAGCGTGTTCTCTTGAAGTGGTATGGTTCGGACGGCCAATATAATAATAGCATTTTATGGAGCGCCTTTCACCCGAGGGTCACAAAGCGCTGCACAACGACACCAAAAAAACCAACAAATAAAAACCAAAGCAAAAAAAAATATTCAAGGATGCTTCGTATACACTGAAAGGTCGCGAAACTGCCAATCGTGCGGTGCGCTAACCACCGCGCCACCGCTCCGTCTCCCCCGTTATCCAATTATGCAATTATAGTCACCGCACCGTGCCCTTCGAAGATAAATATGGAAACTAAATGAAGTTTATACTCTCCGCGCGATCAATACTGCAGGCCCTGCGTCTCCATTGATTTTTTTTTTTTTAATGTTAAGCAGCACAGGCAATTACACACAATCTCACGAAGTCCTGGGAGGACTCGTGTTCAAATAAAAAATAATGAATGCCGTACAACTAGCGAGGCCACTATTACTCTCCCACACGCCCGGTGAGTCGATGCACTGCCACGATCGGTCACGATCCAGGGGTCACAATTTGATTCTAGAATGTTCGGCATTCCCTTGCGGATAGACGAGTCCTGCCTGAGGCGGTTAGATTCGTGCCTCGGGCGATTTTCTGCTTTGAGTTTGTGTGTTCTGTGTGGGTTTCCTCCGGGTTCTCCAGTTTCCTCCCATAACTAAAGAAAAAATTGGCTGATAACATCCTAATATATAAGACGCAGTGTCGGGCGAATGTTGGCGCCGGCTGGCTGCATAGCTGCCATCCCCCCACCTTTCTGCAGTTTCTTCGCGCCTCTGTATCGGTGTCTCATCCATGACCAGGCGTGGAATCTACGCGGTGTGTTATAAATGGTATTATTATATTTAACATTAACGGCGAATGTAGTGGTCTCCAGGGGCTGTGGGGACAACGTGAACTCTTCACATTCCAAATATACAAATCGAAAAACACGTATTCTTACACGCGCGATTCAAGGCACGTATTGTTTGGCTTAATAATCGATACATAATTACACCCCGGCATTCAACTCTTCAAAATATCCCATCAGGACAATTATTGAAACTGATAAGTCGAATGCGAACTGTAACCAATGTCATCGTGATCATCAGTCAAGGATGTATCTACTGCCGGATGAAGGTCTTCCCAAGGCACTGTCATCTCGCGTGACCCAACGATGTGACAATCCACCTTAACCGCCTGCACACGATCTCATTTCATCGCTCCATCTCCTCGGTGGGAAATATCTTGGACGTGTGCGTTTATTGGCGGGGTATCCGTCGCTGCTATTAGCCGTCATCCATCGTCCCTTCCCACAGCGGGTTCTGCCCGTGCCCTCTCACCTTCATTAACTGGTTTAATGACGTATTTACCGTGCGTATTATAATAATAATAGCATTTATAGAGCGCCTTTCACCCGATGTCCAGAGGCTGACCATCGTGCTTCGAAGAATCGCAAAGAAGAAGACCCGAGTGTCACAAAGCACTGCACAGTATGACCTCTAGTCCGTGAGCTACTCTTTCTGTCGCTCATTGTCATTTCAAGCGTGCATCCATCCGTGCATTTATTGCTTTTCAGGGGTTTTCTTACTAAACATGTATATCAGAGCCGTTCTTTCGGGATAGCCGCGTCGAGCGTTCCTTCTCTCTCCTCCGCGACGTTTCGCCTCCCACGTTGGAGGCATCCTCAGGCGTTTTGAGTTCTGAGTGAACGCCTGAGGATAGCTGAAGATGCCTCCAATGCGGGAGGCGAAATGTCCCCAAAGAGAGAGTAGGAACGCTCGACACAGCTATCCCGAAAGAACAGCGTTGGAAAGCAACTCTCACGCATCGGAGCTATGAACATTTACATGAGTACACATATGTATTTCATTTAGGAATCACTATTTAGCCAGCATGGCGTACAACATCTTAAAAATAAATTTAAGAAGGAATCCGTACTGAGTCTCAAGTTGCTTTTTCACGATGGTTCTGCATTGCAATGTTTGGCGGGACGAGTATTGTTTTGTTTACCTAGACTAGGGCCCCGCATGTGGGACGTGTCATTTTAAAACACAACTTGGCAACGCGCAGCATGTCTGAATGTTCTGTCTCTGCCAACGATCCAAAACTAAATAAACAGACCTGTGGGTATGATGCCTCTGCATTCTGACTGTTGGGAGATCGCTGTCATACAGGATTTGATTTCTGCACGGCCAAGATGCAGCTTTGTTTAATAACGTCGAAGTGGCTTTCCATTCAAAGCGCAGGTGGCAGCGGTGGTCACCAGTGACTGCTGCTCTGTATGACGGTTCGGAGCAGCACAACAGCTATGTATCGTTTGAAATACGTATTTGTGAAGATAAACATTTTAAAACGCATTTCAAACTGTACCGATGTAGGTTCTCACAGCTCGATTTATGATGCTTGCTTTTCAAAGCCGTTCCTTTGGGATAGCCATGTTGAGCGATCTCTCTCTCCCTTGTGAGGTTTTGGCTTCCACGTTACTTCCAACGTGGGAGGCAAAAACGTCACGAGGGAGAGAGGGAGATCGCTCGACACGGCTATCCCGAAAAAACACCTCTGAAGAGCGACCATCACATTTCAAACTTAAAAACAACTGGATTGTGTAAGTATTTTTTTTAATGATCTATTCAAATAGAATGTATTCGGCTTTGAATATATATTGAGTGCTACTTGTAACCTCCGCATTGATGAGATGGAAATACCCCCAACCTCATTGAACGATTCAAGCTATTTCCATGGAGCGGGAGTGAGAGTTGACGTTTGTTTAAACCAAGTGAGCACTCAAAAGGCCAGGACCGAGTCCCGTTTGCAAGAGCGACCTGGTTCACCAAAATCAGACAAGCAAATCAAACAAAATATTAAGTTCGGCGAAGAAGCAAACGAAATGAATGAAGAGGAGCACAAATAAATCCCTCCCCTGGCCAATAACAAGCCGATAAAAATAACAAGCTGCTGTGACTGCTGTGACCTGAGTTGGAACTGCTGAGATCCTGGGGTCGATGCGTGGCAGCGAGGTTGATGGTCTCCGCTCAATCACAAATCATCAATGACTGCACGAAACCCTGGGATGCATTTATGCATTAATATTTCAGATTTCCGTACCATATGATTTCATCTCTTGTAAACACGTCCGTAAGTTGTAAAAGTGATTCTCACGAGGATCATTTGTTTGTTACGTAAAAGGGATTGTTTACTCGTTCAATTGGCTACTACATTACCGTGAAAGCTCACCAAGCGTAATTCTGGCATTAGGGAAATTACCGGAGATTAGTGCAGGCTGACGTTAAATAGAAGTAATCTCCAAACGCCATATGTCGGCACTACCTTAGCTTCATCCTATACGGCTTTTGTGCAAATTAAAACTAATCATTTCCAGATTTCGTTTTGTCTGGTGTTACATGCATTTCGACACAAACGATGTCTCGCACAACGGAATAAGAACGACGGAGATAGTAGACCGGGTTATGTGTGATGGATAAGCGCAATTAACTCCAGGGTTTGTTGTTTGTCTTTGATGGTCCACAATATGTGTTTTTTGAAACGGCACCAAAATGCGATCAAGACTGTATGTTCCAGAGACACAAACCAACTTGGCCTACTCCCTAACCACAAGCCATCTGGCGATTTCTTCAGACCACGCGACCAACATCACATGAGTGTTTGCGGTCTGGGCGGAGCGGCGGCGCAGCGGTTTGCGCACTACGAACCCAGCAGAGCTGAGTTTGATTCCCGGCCATGGCGAGAACATCACTAATGTGTCCCATCTGAACCGATCCTGAGCTCACACTGACCGGTGTTGGTGAAGTGCGGTCAAATAACCACCACCGACCGCATGGGGAGGCCTTCATCCAGCTAATCATGATGGTTACATCTCACGTGTTTTTAAATCGATTAAATGTGCCTTGTATACTGGATGACAACCATGGTGGAACGGTTAATAAAATGGAGTTGCAAATCCACAGGTCAGTTTAGCTTCTCACAAGGTTGCCAACTGTTCTGTTTTTTTTCCCAGGTTCATCCTCTTTTTTGAGGCAGCTGTTCTGGGAAATCTGTACGCTCTTACGGAACAAGTTATTATTCAAATCTGGGTTTTTGCCATTTACACGGGGTACAGTCCTCTCTCTCTCTTATTATGTTTATGCCCACGATATGTCCAAGTGTTTATGCCTGCGAAGTGGTAACCCTACTTTCCCAGCATAGCAGTTGAAGCATTTCTAAACCCTCCCAACCTTGGCAAAGAAGAGCAGGCCAAAATACCATCAAGAAGAGCTCTCTAGAACTCCCTCTATCGGAGACCTTTTCCACCAGCAGTGGCGCGAGCAAGCAACTTGCAGGGCTGCACCTGTGCTTAATATAAACTCAATTGTGCATATCACCATCCCATGCCGGGGCGGCACGGTGGCGCGGTGAGTAGCGCTGCCGCCTCACAGCAAGAAGGCTCCGGGTTCGAGTCCCTGCTCGGGTGCCTTTCTGTGTGGAGTTTGCATCTTCTCGCCAGGCACTCTGGTTTCCTCCCACATTCCAAAGACATGCTGCTGCATATGTTATAATTGGCCTGCGGACTAAATTGCCATCGGTGCTCTGTGATGGACTGGCGTCCCATTCTGGATATGGCCCTGCCTTGCGGCCTGTGTCTGCCGGAATAGGCTGCGGCTCACCACAACCCTGTATAGGATTAAGCGGTTTCTGGTAACGGATGGCTGGATGGAGACCATTTGTGTGTAAACTGCACGCGGCTGCGTCCTATTTGCTCCATCCTCGCCACATTAGCAGGCTTCACGGATTGCAACCGCTAGCTTGTGCCACGACCGCTGCGCGTTTGCCGCAGATCCTGCAGCGTGAACAACCGGCAACCCCACTCCAATCGTCCACGGCTGCTGTTGACGATAAAAAACAAACTTGTTCTAACGTGGGAACGAGGGAAGCTGGCATGGGGTGGCGCGGTCGATGGGAAATTGCACGGCTGGGAGGAACGCGTGATCCGATGTGGCGGCCGGCGGTTTAGGGTTGCCAACCCGTCCCGGATTGACCGGATTCGCCATCGATCTTCCCCCCCCTAACTGTTGAAAGCAATTGTGGGGAGAGAAATTTGTTTTTAAAACAAATATTGCAGGTTTAAACGGCCGCTATGCAGATTGGCTGGTTGTCCGCCACCCCACAATGGTGGGGGTATCGGAGCAGAATGTTTCAGCCGGATGCACTTCCTGATGCCAACCTCCTGTAGTCGGAGGCTCCTCGGATCGTTATTTGTCTGGAACCTCCCCCCAGGCCTGTTCAACAAGGGACACCCTACCAAGAGCGCTGGACTTCAGACGACATAACTCTGGGGTTCATTGGAACACGCAAACACCTCCTCCACGATACGTTGGTGTCGCGTGACACTCCTTTAACATGATAATAATAGCATTTACAGAGCGCTTTTCACCCGAGGGTCACAAAGCGCTGCACAGGGCTGCGGAGATAACGACGTGTCAACAACGACAGAGAACGGAAAAATCCGCAATAATATATATTTTTTGGGATGATCCGTCTCAAGGGATTAATCTAGGTAAGTTAAATATTTCAATTCGTAAGTTAACAAAATAATAAACACACGCACCGATCGGATTATAGGATGGACCCCCCCAACTGTTGCTTAATAATACACGGGGAAAAACCGCGACTTTCAATCTGGAGAACACGCTAGCTGTGCTGGGAACCTGTAAGTCTTTCAGGGACATTAAAATCCCCGGTGTTTGTCAGTCTCATAACGGCACACAAGTCAAGACAATGCCCGTACACGTAGTTCCTTCGTTCTTTTTGGCAAATCGAGAGAAAATCTTCCCATGAAACGTTCCAGTATTTGGTTCCCCGGATGTGGCACCCATTGGGTGGCCAAGGGGACGAACGCACGGGCGTCCCCGAGGAAGAGAGGTCCCGCTGAAGAGGGGGAACGGTGGCGGCAACCGAGCGTAGTCGCCGACGGGAACGTTGCCAAGAGAAATCCCACCTGGATTATTATTCTTGGCGCCGTCAGAACGGCCCGCTACCCCCGAACTGTTCCGCAGCGCGAAATCGCACAAATCCACGGCGAGCCAATTCAGGCTGCCGCGACAGTCGTTCCTATAAAAGCCACGTTTCAGCCGCGATGAAGCCGAGGAGCCGAAAGACAACGACGTCCAGAAGCTCAACAGACGCCAGCAGCCCCTCAGTCTGGAGCAAGAAGAGAGGCCCAATGGCCGCCTTAAAGGCCAGCACTGACTATTATATATCAAAATGTTGAAGGGCTGTCTGCAACTAAAGAAGAACTTGTTGCAATGGGAGACTGTCGTGTAGCCATCACGCTTCGAAGAATCGAATCGAATTCGAAGCTCCAGACTGGGTTTCTCCAGGATACCGCATTGGGATGTTTGACCAGTTGAATTGATCAGTGTCTGGCATGCGGGAGGAAACCGGAATATCTAGAGAAAGCTGTCACATACGAGGGGGTTAACACTGAAATATCCGCAATTCATTGTCTGCTCTCGCTTGACCACCTCGCAACCAAAGCCTACAACACCTGGTATCCCCAGGCAGTCTTCACAGTACTCGCTTGGGTTGCGGTGAGCCGGAACCTATCCCGGCAGACACAGGGCGCAAGGCAGGGCTATACCCAGGATGAGACGCCAGTCCGTCACAGGGCACCGGGGGAAACTAACCAATGCAGCAGTATGTATTTGGACTCTGGGAGGAACCCTGTCAAATACCGAGGACACAGAACCAAAACAGAGGCTCAACCCTGCTTTCGGAAACCTGACGGGATCAAGAACAGATATTTGCTCGTAGGCACAGTAGAGTAAGTGCGCTGATGCGGGTGATAGCTGTGTTAAAAACAACTAACGGAATAAGCATGAATTTGCACATATTTTGGATAACCCATTCTCACAGTGTTTTGTCTGTGTCTATGCTACCCAAGCACAGACAAAGAGTGTTTGAGAGAAAGACAAAACATTTAAGGACAAGAACATTGTTTTTACGGACAGACGGTGGGCAGGACAATATTTTGATGGCAGTCTGAGTTAGAATTTTAAAGCTTGATTGTTTGTAAACGGGCCGGTGAAGACGGCTAGTCAGCTGTCTTTAAAAACAACAAAAAAACGAGACTTCAATTGTTTTATTTGATTTGGTGGCTTGAATCCCCCTCCGGTTAGTGGCAGAGACATATCTATTGAGTGTGCAGGTGGTTCAACTGCTCCGGTATTGAGTCCTCGTCAATTGATCCGTGGGAGTTTTATGGTTGGTTAAAGCTGGGGCTAGAGTGTCTCAGACACGTCATCCCGTGGCGACTTTCAAAAGTCCGCTTGTCACCCGTGCCGGAGAAGTAGCCAAAAATCTAATGAATAATACATCGGCAGCATTTGAGCTTACATGGACAGACGTTAGGCACCGTGCGTCTTTCGTGTATGTTTCATGACGTGTTTTATTTATCGTGGCTTTGAATGTGGCTTTATTTGTGTATATACGAAGCTGTGGCGTAGTTGTGAGCGCACTGCTCTGTGAACCCAGCTACCCGACATGAATTCCCAGCTACAGCCAATATTAGCGGAGACTCGTGTTTTAGTCTGTCAGTTTTTAGTTAATCTGGAAGGAACCGTTGAGCTATATAGCTCTTTTAACAGTTGTCCAGCGGGGAGGGGTAAGCAAGTTACGACATCTCAGGGCATCGGGGGGGGAAATTTAGTCAGCAGGATAATTAACCTAGGCAGCATGTCTTTAGATTGTGGGAGGAGACCGGAGTACCCAGCAAAAACCCACGGGGACACGGGGAGAACACGCAATGTCCACACAGTCAGCCAGCGCCAACCCACCAGACAATGCGTCCTATATGTTATGATATTATCGGCCAATTCCTGGGTGTTTTTTAGTTTTGCGAGGAAACTCGTTAACCCGGAGGAAACGCACGCAAACCCGGACAGGGGGAGAACACAGAGAACAACACAAACTCCATGCAGAAAAGCGCCCGAGGCGGGAATCGAACCGCCTCGGGCAGGACCTTCGTTTTTTCTTACCCCCTGCCTATCCACCCTGCCGCTCCAAGCGCCAGGTGGATGTTTGCATCGCAAGTCCGTGAGAAATGGCAGCAACTTGAGGATTATGGCGGCAGATGATGATGATAATGGGTATAATAACCCGCGTTATGGCAAACAGCGTAATCAGACGACGGCAGATGTGCCCTGTAGGCTGCTCGCTCCGCGTAAATTCATCGCATAAACGCCGACGGCTTCAACACCTCCAAATGTTTCCTACACGCGAAAGAAGATGAATGTTTACGCGCACTGTATATTTATAACATACCCTTCCCCACCCCGTATGTTTGGATATTTGTTGTTTAAGCGAACGGTGTGAATTTCCGTGAACGTTTAGGTTCCCAAGCACTGCGCTATTTGTAAGTGTCAGCTTCTAAGTGTGCAGCTGTAAACACCATCTGCTGTTTAATCATACACCGCAGAGGCGTTGGAAATATCTCCGGGTGCTTTATGGCATCGCGGTGATGCATTGCTCCACTGCACGAGGAATAAACGCGTTTGGCAGCAGCCCAGTTTGTTTGGCCAGCGGCGTCCCGCTACTCAGTCCCGCTACTCAGTCCCTCGGGTGGCGCAGTTTTAATATCCGCGCCTCAAAGACGGAAAGTCCTGCCCGAGGTGCTTCCATTTCCACCTAGGATGTCTTTCTCCGTTGAGTTTGTGCGTGGGTTTCCTACAGTTTATCCGGTTAAGTCTCATAACAAAACAAAAAAAAAACCACCTCATTAATTGGCCGATAATATCGTAATATATAGGACGCAGTGTCTGGCAAATGTTTTTTCGTAGCTTGGCCCCCCTGTGACCCTTCACAGGACCGCCCAGATTTTTTTGGGAGCTCAGGGTTGGGAGGCGAGGGTAGAATTCCACGTGGGGCCACCGAAGTTGTGAGCGAAAAAAAAAATTGCCAGTTTGTGGTGCCCTGTTTTGTGAACATCATAGGGCAAGTTATTTAACCCCAACGCCTCCCACCCCCCTTCTTATAGGTGGCTCTATACCTCCAACCCGCGGGGCACAGAGCAGTTGCACTGCCTGCACACTTCATTTTGTTAGCCATGGCACTGCTCTCTTAGATGGAAAATAAAACCGAAACGAACAAAAGCCACGTGTTATTTTCAAAGTGCCACATAACGGTACTGGACGAGTGATGTATAGCTCATCAGAGTATTCCGTTGCAATAAACCAGGGCTTGGACCGCGAGCCATGAAGTCCACCAGTAACGCGCTTAGCCGCCTCGCTGAATGATGACTGTAAGGGTCGGTGCAGGATTTTGTAAACAACCACGCTGGATGATAGGCGGAAACCTACATTTATCTCGATGTTACCGTGTCTTTCCACAAGTTCAGTTTCTCACGATAATTAGCTATTGAAAAAATATATATGCTTGAATCTACTTCTCTTCTAAGTTGCTTTTCGTATAGTAAAGTAGCCGCATTATTTTCTGCAAATTGGGTTTGACTGGAAATAAGTATGCAACTGCATTGGTATGGGTTACGCAAGCGTGCGTCAGATTTATGAATATGTTCCAAACACATTCAAACGTCCCAGTTTTCTCAGAGCCCCCTTGTATAGAGTGTGATCTCCAACAATAAATATATCTGCTCTCTCACTCTCTGTGTGCGTTGATTAATGGCCTTTACCTGAAACACCCGGATAATATCTATGTTTGTGTAATAAATCAGTGATAAAGATTAATGCGGTGAGTTGTTTTGCTTTTTTTTGGCAGGTATAATGCAGCGGATTCATTACCCATACTCGTTCATCGTCGGTGATGTGTCGCAACCTTACAATTAGTAATTTGTGTTCAATGCCGCTACATCGCGTCAGACGAAATTCCCTCCCCGTTCTCCGGAGGGCCGCTAACTCCAGTTGTTAAGCAATAATATCCATTGCCCTTTAAGATGAAGCAGTGGTTCACATTCATACGCAAGAGGTCAACATCGAGAGGTCATCAGGGCCAATGCCATCGATGCCATCGCAGCTCTTGGCAAGCCGACATCTAACCTCCAAGGTCTCGGCGATCTAACCGAGTCACTTGAAAATTGTAGATAGTTAGATGTTTATCATTACAGCAGAAAATACCCGGTTTCCTCCAACTACTTAAAACAAATCTCATTCATTATTTGGCCGATAACATCATAATCAGGTGGCTCAATGGTGGCTAAAGCGTCACTCGTGCAGGACTGTGTGTGGGGTGCTGAGTGTGGAACAACAACCAAAGAGGCAGAAGTGTCTGTCGTAGAATGATTAAGACCATCACTACACTAGGAAACTCGGTTGTATCACGGGCTGATGCCCGGTAACAAACCACATTGAGTCAGCTGTACCCGCTCGGTGCTGTGACCTTTGAAAACACCCGGGCACCGTGTCCATTTCGAGGTCATTATTGTTTGTTATAACCCATGATCATAGCATTTGCTTCTCACGATTAAAACAGGTGTGGGCGCCACACCAAACAGACGCATTATCGCAAATGAGCTCCGTGAAAGCGACCACAGATATATATAAACGGGCGTTGATGGCGTGGGAATGCAGGGCCTGTTGTGGTCAAACAGCCTTAATGGAAGTCTGCGTCCCAGGGCCCCCAACTATCCGGCACGCACGAAACAGGCCAAATCGAGTGAATGTGTTCACTCATTGACATTCTTAGGAGTCCTGCCTGGTCACGTGTACGTAACCTTTGTCATGCTTTAATCTCACTGTTTACTGTGAACAGAGAAGAACCACTCTTAGGAACTTGTTTAAAAGCAATTGTATCTCTTTACGAGCAGCTGGTTTTATTTCATGAGGATTCGTGTTTGCGTGCGTGTGGGATTTCTCTCTCCTTCACAACGTTTCGCCTCCCCACGTTGGAAGCATCCTCGGGCGATCTGAGGGAGGGGGAGCGCTCGGCACGGCTACCCCGAAAGAACGGCTTTGGAAAGCAATAATCACGCATCGAGCCGTGGCAACCTGCATTATGCTCAATTTCTCGGCCAAGATTCTCGGTGCTGTATCAGTGGTTACAGGCAACGTCGCAGCCGCGGGTGTTGCAGGAAAAAGTGGGGGGGATGGAATCATGTTTTTGTGAAAGTGCGGGTGTCGCAACACCCGCAAAACCCGCGGCTGCGACGCGCCTGAGTGGTTAAATGTAAAACGCCCCAGCCCTCCAATTGCCGACACCACCGGCTGGCAGAAACGTCTCCACACACGGGAGCTGTGGAGCATCCTTCTCGGGCAGTGGTTCTTAACCTGGGGTGCACTTACCCCCTGCGGGTACGAGATGCCCCTGCTGGGGGTGCGAGACACGCTACATGTTTGTATCTATTGTATTACACACGAATTGTATTCAATATATTTATTACCAAGGGGTGCGAGGTGAGTAGCGCTGCCGCCTCGCAGAAAGAAGGTTCCCGGGTGCGAATCCCGGCTCGGGCGCCTTTCTGCGCAGTGTTTGCATGTTCTCCCCGTGTCCGCGTGGGTTTTCGCCGGCCACTCCGATTTCATAACAATAATATAATAATATCAATTTATATAGCGCCTTTCACCCGAGGGTCACAAAGCGCGGCACAGGCCTGCGGAGAGAACGACATGTCAACAACAACAGAGAACGGAAAATCAGCCGCAATTTTTTGTTGGGTACTTGGCCTACTCTTCCATGCGAGACCGACAACACTCTCCTCCGATAAAGCGCGACCTGCTCACGGACTGACTGACTGACTGGCGAACCCGTTTTTACACCGCTGGGTGGACGGAGTCTGGAGGCATCTAACGGAACAGGCGCCGACTGTACCGGCCCATGCGAGGCGTTCGTTCTAAACCCTGTTGTGTCGGCGGTTTCCATCGCAGGCGGAGTTTTCGGAGATCAACCTGGCTGCTTACTCGGAGACCGGCTGCATGGTCGACATGCAGCTCATGAGAAACGGCACCAAGGTGGTGAGGTAAGCCGCGAAGCCTCCCACCGATGATGATGCTGCGTGTAAATGGTAATTTGTTTTGTTTTTGTTTGGTTAATTTATTATGATATAAAAAAAAATGTCAATTCGCGTGTTTGTTGCGTCGCGGGATATCCCGTAAAGAGCTTGCAAGCTCACCGGGTATTTTTTCTGCTGTAACAATAAACATCTACGGCACATTCCTCGCCCCTCCTTTGAAAGCTTTAGAGAGTTTCCACACTCCCCCTGTGAAGTTTAAACAAATTCCGCATAAAAAGTGGCTTTATTTTATTGCTTTTTGCCGAAGCATTCACCCACCCTCGCGCGCACACACGTAATAATAATAATAGCATTTATATAGCGTATCTCTCGGCCAGAAACGGTGTCACATATGCGACAACAACTGAAGTTGTGGCTCACTATTTACTGTTGGAATGTTTGCACGTTCCATATTCTCGCCCAACAATAGTCTGTCTCTCCACTCGGTGCTACACTGACAGAGGTGATATCATTATTTTAAATATTAACGCGCACAGTATTACCTCACTCTCACACGGAGAGAACAGCTCAGAGAGGCGAGGAACCAGACAAGCGGAAAAGGCGGTCAAAGTATTGAGCCAGTGAGAAATTCCTCCCTCATCCAACACCCCAAACTCTGCAATCCTCTATATATCACGGTGTTATCGGCCAAGTAATGATATCTGTTATTTTTTTTCTGGGGAAGAAAAAAAATCGGAATTTAATTTAAAAACGCCAGAAGGAGAATTGTGTTTCGGAAAAATATCTGGCCCCATGTTTAATAACACAAGCATGTTGTCAAAAAGAACGGTTACACGGTTACACTGGATAAATTGTGATGAATTGCATCGGGCCCGATCAACCCTAAACACGCGGCCGTTTCGAGCAATGTCTGCGGTTAAAATGCTAATGTCTTCGCTCAACCGCTTGTTGGCCTGCAGCCCGCCTTCGATTGTTTTTAGATTGAGGCCTCACTGCTGGGGTTTGTTGGTTTCCATATTTACATAATTCCGCGCGTAATTTAAGGTTGCTTCACGGCGAAAATGATTGCTGTTGACAATAATGTCCGCTGCACCGGTTTTTTGTGCCATTATCGGAATCTCCTCAGAGGAGTAACATTTCAAGCACACGCACGTGCCCCATAACGGATGATGGGAATGTGTTTTAGGCTCATCGTTTGGTCATTATTGTTGCTTGCTGTTAACCTGGTCTTCCCCTCTCTCGGGAAGGAGACTTAGTTTACGTAAAGGAAAATAATGTAGATTTTTCACGGCTCGATTGACGATGGCGTTCTAATAATGATAATAGCATTTTATATAGCGTCTTTCACCCGAGGGTCACAAAGCGCTGCACAAGGGCCGTGAAGAGAACGGCATATCAACAATGAAAGAAAAAAAAACAACCAATAAAAACCAAAGGAACAAAAGCTAAGTGATTAAGGCTGCTTCGAATATACATAAAGGTCGTGAAACTGGCAATCTTAAGAGCGGCAAAAATCTGCCAGCGTCCCCTAAGATAGCCGTCACTTCCTTAATACAACCATAACGCCTGATGATGCTTCCAACGTGGGAGGCGAAACGCCGCGAGGGAGAGAGAGGAAGACCGTTCGACACGGTTATCACGATAGAGCAGCTCTGAAGAGCAACCATCGTGAAGGAAAGCGTCTACATAGCAGGATATCTAGATGTGAACTTGATAATGAAAAAGATCTAATCGGTTATTCAACGCGAACTACCTGCTATGACATGTGGGTCTTTGAGACTATGTACGGGCCTCGATGGGAGCCAACACAATTTGGGTTTATGTAATGTCTGCATGCCACTGCGTCTCAAGACGCTGTACATAAACAGTGGCCTTGCTTATCTTATGGAGATGGATAGATAGATGTTTCATGGTTGCTTTTCAAAGCTGTTCTTTCAGGATAGCCGTGTCGAGCGGTCCCTTTCTCTCCTTCTACATCAGTACAGATAGATGTTTATTATTTCAGCAGAAAACAACCCAGTGAGCTCGCAAGCTCTGGAAGCGGGATTCCTGCGATACAACGTACGAATTAAACAAAGATAAAGAAGTTCCTACCTTCCAGCTTGAATTAAAAAAATGACTCCCTGTAGCCGTACAGACTGCGCTGTTAGCGAACACCTACAAAGGCTGGGACGGTGCACGAGGAGTTAGTGTGGCCAACACTATGCCCGGCCGCCTTTGTCTCCCCCAGTGCTGATGCTGACACACCCCAGCAAAGGCCCACGACCAGTTCGGTTCAGATAGTGACTATTCCTCTAACCCACAACTGTTCCTTCGGCTATC
Source organism: Geotria australis (assembly GCA_036362915.1). Taxonomy (NCBI): domain Eukaryota; kingdom Metazoa; phylum Chordata; class Hyperoartia; order Petromyzontiformes; family Geotriidae; genus Geotria; species Geotria australis. The sequence continues at coordinate 2,954,672 of JAZEWU010000025.1, read as the reverse complement.
CCCGAAGGAGCAGTTGTGGAGAGCAATTCTCACACATCGCGGTGAGCCGGAGCCTATCCCGGCAGACACAGGGTGCAAGGCAGGGGGATACCGATGATGGGACGCCAGTCCATCGCAGGGCACCTGCGGTAATTTTACTCAGCAGGCCCAATTAACCCGGCAGCATGTCTTTGGACGGTGGGAGGAAACCGGAGTGCCTGGCGAAAACCCACGCGGACACGGGGAGAACATGCAAACTCCACGCAGAAAGGCCCCCCGAGCCGGGATTCGAACACGGGGACCTTCTTGCCGTGAGGCGGCAGCGCTACCCACTACGCCAGCGTGCCGCTCCTGACACTTCAACCCAGGTTGAGCGATAACGAGACTGCGTGAAATCCGCCCGTGTTTATGCCGGGAGTGGAGTTCCCACCCTGCACTCTGCTGGGCGGATTTTTTTTTTCCCACCCCCCCACCACCTCCGTGAACCGTGGCGCGTTTGAAAATGTAAACACGCGAAGATAACAGCGAGTTCCGAGTTTAAAAGGTGTACTTGTTTTTGTTCGCTCTCCGTCACATCTTTAAAAGAATGTTTCCGAAACTGCCTGGAAAAAAAATGCGAGCCGCGATCGCGTCGGATGAATGCTCGTTAAGCGAGCTGTCAATCTGAAAGGCGCTCTCTACACAGCACAATGGCGATAGGGGGGGGTGGGATAACTCTACAAACACACGAGTTATAAATACATTGTTTTGCATTCTTCATCTCGTACAGATGAATTGCTTTCTACAGTTTATGAACAGCCTGCATTTGCATTAATGTACGGGGTATATTGTTTGCATATGATTTGCAGGCATTATACCACATTCGTTTTGGTGGAAACATGATGCCGTGTGTCTGCAAGAGATGCCGATAGAATGTTAGAGCAGTCGTCGGTGTGCGTCGAGATAATTGGTGCATCGTTGTATGCTGGAGGATTGGATTTCGATCGATATTAATGTACATCACGATCGACATGCAAGCCACCCAACCATTATCAGCGACCGCTTAATCCTATACAGGGTTCGCGGTGAGGCGGAGCCCATCCCGGCAGACACAGGGCGCAAGGCAGGGCTATACCCTGGATGGGACGCCAGTCCATCACAGGGCATCGGGGGAAATTTAGTCCGCAGGCCGATTAACCTATGCAGTAGCATGTCATTGGACGGTGGGAGGAAACCGGAGTGCCCGGTGAAAACCGTGTTTGTTTATCCCCACGTATGTCCCGATTATATGATTGTCGCTGCGCCATGAGACAAAGAATCATTTTGCGTCACTCGCAGACACTAGCGGTCTTAACCATGGAGCAACCCAGGCAATTGTAGGGGGCCCCATTACAAAGGGGGGGGCGATGGCTGGCCGTTTGGTCGTGCTATGTTTCACGTCCTATTGACAGATCGACTCATTACATGACTTCTAATGAATACATCTATTAAATGTAAGATTGAAACTGAAGTCCATTAACGTAACATTCATTGGGCGGATTCAGTGGCTTTTAATCAGCGTGGCCTCTTCGTTAAACTTTGCCTACGGCCCCAAAATCACGAAGACCGCCCCTGCTGGCATAGCGGTCAGTGTAAGCCTTCATGTTAGAGAGATGCCGATTGAAGCGGATATTCACAGAACTACCTCCGAGATGCCCTGAGTTGACCTCTGGTCCATGCACAGCGGTGCAGCCTCACGTGTTAGAGAATGGTCCGCAGAAGCAGTCATCACTGAGCTACTTCCAAGTTACATTTTACAAGTGACCTCTTATCCACCTACCCCGCCATAGACGAACTTCCGTTGCGTGGCAGTCGTCCTAACACTTTTAATTCTCAGAGCTAAAGGTCAACCAGATTAAATAGGAAACGAAATGTAACTGAATCAATGACACCTGGCTGACACCATAAATTCGCTACACTTGAGATCCCAGGTCTTCTTCTTTGCGATTCTTCGAAGCACGATGGTCAGCTTCTGGACATCGTTGTCTTTCAGCTCGGGGGGTCAAGGTAGAAGCGTTCACGTCGCGATCCCTGTCAGGTAACACTTGGTGTTGCCTGCGAATTCTACCAAACACTTCGAAGCCGAGATCCCAGGTTAATTACAGGCTGGCTCCTGGATTCGAACCCATGTCCTCAGCAGTGCAAGCTCAGCGCTCAGCGCTCTGACCTCCGAGCCAACCCAGCCAAATCAGCCAGCCTGCATCTTTTCGTACGCAGAGCAGACAAACGCACGTCATCTCTGTCGGTAAATCCACCCTTGCCAATACTATCACTTGCAACTACAATTACGATAATTGCTGTATGGTGTAGTTGTTGCTTTGCTCGTAAATACAGAAACTCCGCGGCAGATAACAAGATAAATCAGAGTCCCGTGAAGGACAAACTCGGTTCGGAGCCAAATAACTCACCGGAGCTGTATCAACCGCAGCGATGGGATTATAATTTAAGGGGCATTTTTTGAAGATGCAGTATCATGCACTGCCAAAATCTTGTTCTAAATCTGTCACTCAGCGCATTGCTGCTCTAGTACTTCTCATTTGTGTCTCTTTCCACCTTAAATGACCTGTCTTTGTGGGAACCCCCCGCACCGCCCCTACGATTTAGCAGGCATGCGCACTTGTACAAGGCGGCTATTGTCCGCGCCTCAAGATAAAAGAGGAAAAAATACATATTTTAGTCACGCTTTGAAGAACTGCACATTTTTCAATTCTAGATATTTTTTTTCCATCTCGAAAGATACGATCTCAGCAGTGTAACTTGTGAAATTACGGGGCGTGTCGCGATTTAATCCTGTTCGGCGGCACGATGGCGTCGCGGTGGGTAGCGCTGCCGCCTCACGGCAAAAAGTTCCCGGGTTTGATTCCTAGTTCGGGTACCTGTCTGTGTGGAGATTGCACGTTCTCCCCGTGTCCGCGTGGGTTTTTTCCAGGTGCTCCGGTTTCCTACCACAGTCCGAAAACATGTTTCCTAGGTAATTGATTAAATTACCACCGGTGCCCTGAGATGCTGTAACTTGCATAGCCATGTCCACAACTGTTAAAAGAGCTACATAGCTCAACGGTTCCTTCCAGGTTAAAAACAAACTGACTGACTATTCTTGTGCATGAAGGCAGCAGGAAAATACGCAGAAGCTGAATGCCAATGTCGAGGTGTGCTCACCACGGCGAGAGGGCTTTAGGAGAGGGGTTCATGTCGTTGTGCTATTCCTCGGTGGCAATTACTCGTTGATTTAAAATTGATTCGCACATTCGATAGACACGCATCAAGTCACGTGTGTAAGAATAGCTAATTAACGGTTGCTCTTCAGAGCTGTTCTTTCGTTCGGCCTCCCACGTTGGAAGAGCATCAACGCCTGATCATGCTTCCAACGTGGGAGGCGAAACGTCGCGAGGGAGGGAGGCAGGGAGATCGCTCGACAGCTCTGAAGGTACCACAATTCCCTGCGACAATTGTTGCTCCCCACAAGCAAACGTGCTCGTTCCTTCACGAGTCTCCCCGCGTTGACTCCGATCGCTCGGCTCACCCGTCCTGCCCCCGTTCCCCACCCGTTCGCCCCGGGCACGGCTTTGCCCGCTCGATCGACCGGTGGACAGGTCCTTCAAGCCGGACTTCGTGCTGGTCCGGCAGCCGGCGCGCGGCTCCGGGGACGATTTCCGGACGCTGCTCGTGGGCCTGGAGTACGGAGGGGTTCCGGCCGTGAACCCCCTCGCCTCCGTGCACGCCTTCTGTGACAAGCCGTGGGTGGTAGGTCACGAAGTTTCGCTGTGTTGTGTGTGAAAATTAGTTTTTTTTTATGTCGTTTGGTTAATTTGTCATGGTCGCTCTTCAGAGATGTTCGTTCGGGATTTTAAAAAAAAACCCTAAAAAAACTAAAATTTTGCCGATTTTCCGTTCTCTGTCGGCGTGCCGTTATCTCCGCAGCCCTGTGCAGCGCTTTGTGTTAATTAGCGTACTGACTAAATTTGCCCAGGCGCCCTGTGATGGACTGGCGTCCCATCCTCGGTGTTCTCCTGCCTTGCGCCCTGTGTCTGCCGGGATAGGCTCCGGCTCACCGCGACCCTGTACAGGCGTAAGCGGTTTCTGAAGATGGATGGATGGATGTTAGTGGGCTTCCTCGGGATACATCGCCACAAGGGATGATTGGCCGGTGGCGTGAGTTCAAATCCCGGTCAGGAATTGATACAAGGACCACCGCTTAGTGTAAAAGTCAACAGTGGTTGTCCTTAAGATATCCTTGTCCCTGTTACAGGGAACGTGGAATTTCCATCACTGGCGCATGGCTCTAAGCGAGAGGTGGGCACCACTCCGGTGACAATTGATCGTGGGCGGGGGAAACCGCTGGACTTTTTTTTTCTCTTTTACGTTTCATCGCTCGTTTAGGGAGGAAAGCCTTCCTGAGCCGCGTGACTTCTTTGCGGGATGATCAGTCATCCTGCAAGGAATCCTTTTAGGCCAATTCCTTTTGAACGTTAACTCTGCCATAAGCGCGTGGGTTCAAACGTGTCACCCGGCTCACATGACCCATCTGCGGTGCCAACCTTTTGTTAAAGACAACGATGTCCAGAGGCTGACCATCGTGCTTCGAAGACTGGTAAAGAAGAAGAAGCAGGAGCCTCAAATCCCCCGTGACGATAAACCGTTCAAAACATGTCAATTTAACGTGCCTCAAAGCACACATTACCTGTGCCACCGACGCCACTGCTAGTGGGAGACTGGAATTTGCCGACGATAATAACATAAATGATAATGATTCCTCGAGTCTGAACAGTAGCATAGAGACAGCCTGTCTGGGACCACCCGCTGGTCGTGACAAAGCATCGTATTGAGAATTATATTACACAGGCAGGGGCCAAAGGTCATCAGCGTGGTAGGCCCCGGCGATGCCTATCCATTATGTTAGCGTGGTGAGGTTGTGCCCTGTAAGTTGATGAATATTATACCGCTATGACTGACGAAATAAGATGTCGACACATGGCTTGGTCAATCCACTGCTGGATGAAGGCCTCCCATCACCGTATCGGTCGTGGTGGTTTTTGGACCGTGCTTTACAATGCTCATCAGCGCGCGTTAGTGAAGGAGGAAGCCCTGGACCGGTTCGCATCCCAAATGCCACTCACGTTGGCCTTGGCTGAATATCGAACAAAAACATGCCCAGGTTCATAGAGCAGCGCGCTAACCACTGCGCCACCGCTCCACCCGATAAAAAAACAACACTATATAAGGACAATTATTCTAAACGTGTTCAAGAAGGGCCTACTGATGATGGGTGAATACTTTCATTTCGAGTACATTTTGTATTTTTCCAAAATGTATTTCCACTATGCTGTTGGCATCATGCCACGTGACGAGGAGGAAATCTCACAGAGCATTGCACACAACGGCCCACATCACCAAGCATTAAAGTTCCTTTCTCGTACTTTTGAGACCCCTTCAAATTACATTTATATCGTACACGAGAGGCCGCGCGTTCCCACGTGACCGTCTACCGAGAAACGCTCGTCGCATCATTGCAGTCAAACCGTTTCTTTTATTTCTCAGAGCTGAACTCTCGCCAAACTAAATGAAAGACGTAATTTAACGTCAAGTCTCGCGTTCAATTATTAATACAAGTCGGCTGAGACCGTCAAATAACCTCCACTCGAGAACCCATTTAATCATGATTCGCTGAAATCTGAATTCTAAGCGGTCGCTTGCAGATCGCTCGACAGAATTTCAGCCACAAATCTCTAATATCTCCTTCTCCTGCCGTGCTCCGTGTTCCGAACACGGAGTGTTGTACCGCTTCGAGAGATTTCCGAATCGACACTCCGTCTCGCGGCATATCTTGATCGGACCGCTATTTTCAACCGGTGGCTCGTGCCCCATCAGTGGGGCCGCGAGCGCAGCCTAGCGGTCCGTGGAGACCAGATCCGAGTGGGCCAAGTAGGCCTTGAGGTGCAAAAGGTTGAGAGCCTCAGTATCTGCGTCTCGCTTCGGCTGGGCGGGGAATTTGTGCGCGTTATAAATTGTATTATTATTATTATTATTAGAACCCCCTGCGGTTGACTAATTGTAACTTGATTGGGGGAGAAAACAAACAAAACCCCAATGTATTTATTTATACGATAACGACGATGATTAATTCACGCGGTCGCATACAGTGCGGTACTCGGAGGCTCCAAATTGGGCACACATTTGACCAACAAATGAGGCGGCTACTGGAGAATACTGAGCGCCAGTGTGTTCGCTCACCATTTCCGCACTCACAATGGGGCCCTGGTCATCAATCTCGTGCTTTCGCAAAAATAACGGGAGGCGCAGCGGCACACAGGGCACCATCCCAGGGACATCGGGTGGAATTGGTAAACTTCGTCGTGGCCCGGCTATGTTTAGTCAAAATGCATTCGTGGATTTCGTTTGCCGATATTATATTACGGGCAGACTGCTTCCGAATTTTTTTTTTATCAATTCGAATAATGCAAGATTGGCGGTGTGACGCTAGCCGTGTTTACTTGCTAATTCCGTTGATAAATATAGTTCTCTCTTAGCGAGAAAAGATGGTTGGGATTCATGAATGTGCGTTCCAGAATGTCTCGCTGTGAGAACCTTTAAAAATTACGTTTGCATTTACGCATCAAAGCTTTAAATACCTTCTATATTCGTAAAAGCCTTAAGATACATATCCTAGGTCTTAGAGAGTGCACATATCGTAGAGTTCACTTATGTCTGTGAGCACTAATTGGGGTACGGAATTAAAGCGCATTTATATTATCATACCAAATCACCTATTTATCAATGTCATTTGTTTTCTCTTTTTTTCCAAGATCGTAGCCACCACATCAGCAAACACGGCGCATGACTGAGATGTTTGCGCTTGTTTGCTGCGTGTGTTTGGCATGTATACTAACTCGCTCGCGGCGTTCAGGTTTTTCACCAGAACGGGTCATTAATTGGCGATTCAGATGGTGTTCAAAGTGGCGAGCACGCGGGGTAGGGTCTCGTCGCTACTTACACTGAGCCTCCTCATTTTTTTTCCAGCTCTCGCTCGGAACAAAAGTGCAAATACCTCCCTGTCGACCGACACCCCCATTCCCTTTTACCCCCTCCACCAAACATCTCCCCCGGTTTCCCAGCCACAACACACACACACACACTGCTCAACCCTCTCTCTTCACCGACCCCCCCTCCATGACCACCTCCCCTTTCGGCGCGTCTCTCAGCCGCTTTCTCTCTTGTCTCCCCGCCCCCACCTCCAGTTCTCGCAGCTGATCAGAATACGCAAGAACCTCGGAAGCAAAAGGTTCCCATTGATCGAGCAGTCCTTCTTCGCTGACCACCGCGAGATGGTAAGTTTGCACCGCAGCCTTGGAGCACCTCCCCCCCCCAAACATAGAAAAGATCCCCCCGTATAGCCTTAATAGACTGTAGGTGCAGGTGCCGTTTGTGAGTAGCACCTATGAAGGTCGACACGGCACACGAGGGGGTGGGTGACCAGCACCACGCCCGGCCGCCTTCGTCTCCCTAGTGGCAATGTTTTCACACCGCACTAAGTACTCATTTGAGGCTGATTCGACCTAGGGGAGGAGGCCCAGGACTGGTTCACAAAATCGTCAGTGGTGTTAGCCGTGAGCGTGATTCGAACTCGGGTCGCCAGATTTGTCCAAACATGCTGCTGCATAGGTTTATTGGCCTGCTGACTAATTTGCCCCCGGTGCCCTGTGATGGACTGGTGTCCCATCCTGGGTATAGTCCTGCCTTGCGGCCCGTATCTGCCGGGATAGGCTCCGGCTCACCGCGACCCTATACATTGTATTCAAGATTAAACGGTTTCTGACAAAGAATGAAAAAAACATTATTCTGTCCCCCCACCCCACTTGAGGGGACCAAGGTAGAAGCGTTCACGTCGCGATCCCTGTCAGGTAAAACTTGGTATTGCCCGCGAATTCTACCAAACACTTCGAGGCCGAGCTGAAAGACAACGATGTCCAGAAGCTGACCATCGTGCTTCGAAGAATCGCAAAGACCCCACTTGAACTGCTTGGGGCCGTAAGCTTTAGCTTGATTATTCGTAATGCAGCCACTATCCCCGGAACCAGCTGTGTAACCACAATCACGCAGCAATACTGCGGCTCGCCTCGTAGTCTGTAGGGGAATATGGTTACATAATGTTGGCAACACGGAGCACACTTATGTCCAGAGTCCACAATACCCACGAGTTCCCTCCATATGTGTTATTCTGTATCACGTGCTCTCTGTTAAACGATTCCGCCCGTTTCCCAGTGTGTTGTCGTGAGCAGCTCATAGCGGGGAGAATAACAACGCGAGCGGGATTCCGCTATACATCGATTGTCAGAAACCGCTTAATCCTGTACAGGGGCGCGGTGAGCCGGAGCCTATACCGGCAGACACAGGGCGCCAGGGGCAATTTAGTCAGCATGGCCAATTAACCCATGCAGCAGCATGTCTTTGGACTGTGGGAGGAAACCGCCTGGCGAAAACCCACGCGCACACGAGGGAGAACATGCAAACTCCACACAGAAACGCACCCGAGCCGGGATTCCAACCCGGGTACTTCTTGCTGCGATGCGGCAGCGCTACTAACCGCGCCACCGTGCCGCCCCGCTAACAATATCTGAAACTTCGAATTCAAAGTAAATAGTCACATTATAAAGACAGTGTCCCAAAAACCTACGCGGGCTTTAAGCAGCTCTTACCCTTCTTGGTGGTCCAAAGCCAGTCGTGAGATCTCCACATTCTTGGCAGACAGGTTTATCCACCAGGCAACCAATGACGATGTCCTACCAACTGCGACAGTGAGTACCGCTGTAGCGGCCACAGAGGGTTCATGATGATGATGGGACACGTGGAAATCTGCAGCCCTGAGTGTATCCCCACACCGTGCACCGTTGTCTTGGTAATTTGACCGTACATCGCCACGGCGGTGAAGGGAGGTTGATGGTGAAATTTAAACTCGCAATGTCATTATTTCAGTCCCTGCTGTTCTCTATCCTGGTCTACACAACCAATAAATCGAAGTTAATCAATTACAGGGTAGCTGCAGCTTGCAAACGCATTGTTAAGTGATAATCATGTGTCAGGTATTTGCAATAGTCCAGTCATCATCCATCCATTGTCAGTTAATAACACCCCAATCTAACAATATTCACACCTTTTGTCTGAGCGTGACTCACCCAACTCGCAACGCGTGTGTAATCAAATTGTTGCACATGTGTTGCGAATTAACATAATGAATGTGATGACATGATCTCTTTTGACTCCCATGCATAGGTAGGCACACGCGATGACATCACAACTCGCGGTAACCGCACAACAGAAGCCTCTTGCTGATTTTTTTCAACAAAAAATGTCAGTGTTAATCTAATCTGGAAGAAACCGTCGAGCTAGGCAGCTCCTAACAGTTCTCCAGCGAGGAGGGGCAAGCAAGTTAGTAGATAACAAATGTGATAGTCCTTTAAACCGATAATAAAACATGCATAGTCCCTTCATATAAGTACACCAGCTCATTTTATTTAATAGTGACATACAAATCAGAACGAGACAATCGCACGGGCATCACATTAGCCTAACTCTGACACGGGGTCAATTTCCATGCCAGTTGTCGCTGTGAAACTGGGTCGGATCGCAGAGTATTGGTCTCAACGTTTGGAATAATGACCGTGAGCTCACATTTGCATGTGCATTGATAACAAACAAAACCACGCATCGTTGTTGTTGCTGTTGATGTGAAACCATCATGGCAGGTTTCTCCCTCATGCTGTCTTTACGCCAATGTTCTTTCATTCTTGCTACCATCGTGTCCCGAGACAGTGTGTCCATCACTGTGTGTTAGAGAACAGCACGCGCAAGGAAATATCACAGAATTGGATCGGAGATCCCTTCAAGCGAACTTTTTTTTTCTGTATCCACACATTTTAGTGGGGGCATGCTTTGCCATTCATCATCTCGCTACGAAGATATTTTCGCCGCATCCCAGTCGATCCGATATTCAAGAAATTCTCAAACTTGAATTTAGTCGAATTAGGTGAAACACACCGCTTGAGAATCTGGTTTAATCAACAGTGGTGGAAACCCGGTTTCAAACGCAGGATCTCAGTGGCCTGACCCCTGAGCCACCGAGCTACCTCAATTATGGCAGAATCATTTCAAAAATTAACGGAATGCAAAGCGTACACTGTTGTTATACTCTCAGAGCAGGGAAATAATCAAAGTCGTGTTAAGAAACATATACTTTGTATGAAATGACTTACGCTTAATAAGAGCACTGGCTTATTATAAACTATGAACATTTGTAGAAAAAGTTGCAGTTACGCGGTTGTACATTGGGTGTTCACGCTTCAGGAAAACTGATATTTTACACCGTAAAATAATAAAAATAAGAAAAGCCTAGCACGTTGCAATAACAACAAAGCGATAACTATAAATGTTTAATTTTGTTTTTCCAATTTTATACTGCATGACGTATATATAAATGTCACATTGGAATACTGCAATCCGCTTGGCCCTGTGGTTCGCTGAAATGAGGTCACATGGGGTTTGAACATCATTCGTACATCAGCGATTAAACCAGGGCTCTACAAACAATGGATACAAATTATTATTTTCACACTGCTAGCTGGGATTTCATTAGATTAAGGCAAACCTGATTTATCTTCATCAAGGTAACACTAAAAATAGGTTTCTTACAACAAATGGTCTTGGGTCATGCAGCGCTTTGTGACCCTCGGGTGAAAGGCGCTCTATAAATGCTATTATTATTATAATCCTAAACTGAACGTGTGGTTCACTTGACGGACTGACAGGACCTTGGAGAGAAAAATGTCTCCGGTCAGCCGCACGAAACATCTGCAGTGAAATTCTCCCCTTAATTGGCATTGATTTAAATTGGAGCTAAGCGGGTTATGGACTCAAGTCGTTTCGTGGAAACGTCACCTCATGGCTCCCAGCTTCGTTATGATCGTGGTGACGTGCTGGCATGCCCGGGAGTGACTGAATGAACCGTGACACTTGACGAGCAAGCTCAGGGTCACGCACGGCCCATTTGTCCGTCACTGCTGGGCAAAGGTCACCCCCCCCCACCACAACACCTTGCCCGTGATAGAATTTTGACAGTACTTCACCACGCACTTCAAGAGCGGGTTGGGTGAAGCAGAATACAGAACAAGTGGATTTTGTTGTACTCGCTACTGCTCATAATGCCTACCACACCTGTCGTTTGTGCGTTATGGTGGATTGGGTCACCCATCAGAGTACTATCCAGGCTCAAACCTGCTTAGCTTGGGATGTCGGGGTTGTTTGGTCAAAGGCAAGAAGGCCTAGTACTGTATTTTCTTCCTGTCGTTGTCGACATGCTGTTCTCTCCGATGGCCTTGTGCAGCGCTTTGTGACCCTCGGGTGAAAGGCGCTCTATAAAATGCTATTATTATTATTATTCGAAAAAAGAAAACCAACGAAGATAATATTTGCAAATGTGTTTAACAATGAAATCCAGCAGCATTGAACAATTACAAAAAAAGTTACAAAACACAGAAAAGATCATTCCTGCTAAAAATGTAAGCTGAATTAAAGTTATAATTTCCACAACAGGCCGAAGCAGAGAAATGAAATGGGTTTGCCCATGCAGTGCAGCGGCACATTTAGCAGCTCCAAAGGAAGGCCCCCATCAATGAAAAGAATCATCATCCGGTATTTATGATCTCTGCAAAAGAATACGTTGCTTAACAAACATGTTGATCTTTTGAAGTCATAGTCGCCCCTAAAATGTTATACAAATGCTATTACACACGTGTGGGTACACTTGGAGGCCTGATATTTTTTTTTACTTCTTGCTGGCCCAAAATGAAACAATAACAAGACATAAAATAGGAGTATCGTGTACGTTTTTCTCTTCCTAAGAATATTTATTTTTCTTGCATCACGGCATGTTAAGAGACACCGACACGGCAACTACACAAACTGTACAACGGGGTTGCTTAATTGGCTGAAGGAGGTGGTTTAGGCCTCGTTCCATTGTGAGAGCAGGGAACAGTGATGGGTGTGCATTAGGGATCGGAACCCCAGGCCCTGTACGTAAGCCCAGCGGTTTAGAAAAGATCTGAGTTACAAATTAGGCAAGAAGGTTGTTGATAGTTGCTTTTCAAAGCTGTTCTTTCGGGATGGCTGCGTCAAGTGTAAGAACAGCTTTGAAAAGCGACAGCTTTATCGAAAGAACGCTTTGAAAAGCAACCACCGTGCATCGAGCCGTGAAAACCTACATCAGTACAATAAGGCTATTGACGACGATGGGAATTGGTCTCAAGAGCTGCTCTTTCCGCGTCACCTTGCCGAGCGGTCCACCTCATTTCTTCACCTGTGTCAGAGGCCAAACGTCGTGAAGGAGAGAGGACACGGCTATGCCAACAGAGCAACTCGAGAGCAATTCTCATACATCGAGCTGTGAAAACCTACATCAATACATCCCCTCTGCACTTTCGAGCACATCTACAAGATTGTCCGTTAAAAAAAAAAACCCGCACACGCTCAAAAATATATTTTTTTTCATCCGTCCTACAACAAAATAATATTTCAGTTATATACGATAGCGGGGGGCCTACGAGAATATATCTAAAATAAATTATTTACAAACAAAAAAAAACTCTATAGATAAGACTATTACTCTTCGTGAGCCACCCAACACAACACATGGTCACCGCGACCTTGGCATTTTACCCAAGCCGAATAGAAGTGCCCTCTCAAATCACTCGACACCACTTTGTGTCAGTTCCCCACTCGTTTAATGAACCAACACATGTCGGGGGGGGGGGGTCGAGGGTTGGCATTTGCCATGGACAGTGAGTGACAGCAATGGGCAAGAGCAACAGATACATACAAAGCGAATTTAATCAGAACTCTCTTCCGTCTCGCCACGTAACATATACAAAAATATGTTTAGGCCACCACCCGTCTAGCTTTCCTAATCAATATTATCCAACGGCATTTGTGGAAGCCAAGCAAACAAACGTTGGACCGGTTTTTCACCTTCCGGGTCTCATCGGCCGAGGCAGAATATTTAGGCGAATGCCGATAAGTTACCAGATGTTATTGGCCAAGAGCACTGCAATTTCAAACTATGGGGGGGGGGGCCCTGTTCGATGCAAACAAAACCACAAAAAAAATCAACGTTTTATACGTACAAACTCATTAGATCAACAAATGGCAAACGAAACATCCTGCTGTTAAGAGGTGGGCGGGTAGGTAGGTTGAGGGGGGGGGGATCTAGAAAATAAAATAAAATACAAAAAAAACAGATCCGCCTTTTTAATTTTTCAAAGACGAAACACGATATCGAACGTGACGGGGAAAACGTGTCGAGCCGGATCAGGGTTCCACGGCGTTGTGGAAGTCCTTTTCGGGGGGTGGTCCTCCGCGGTACCAGGTGCACGTGCCGTCCTTGCGCTTGATGCACGAGTAGTGCTTGGCCTGGTGGCCCGTCATCTTGCGCTCGATGAGCCAGTCGGTCCACAGGCACTCGCTCTCGTCCGTCACCGCGCAAGGCAGGCTGTTGCAGTTCTTGATCTGTACAAAAAAAGACAACGACCTTTCAGTATATTCGAAGCAGCCCTTAATCATTAAACATTTTTGTTCCTTTGGTTTCTATTGGTTGTTTATTTTCCTTTCATTGTTGACATGCCGTTCTCTTCTCGACCATTGTGCAGCGCTTTGTGACCCTCGGGTGAAAGGCGCTATACAAAACGCTATTATTATTATTATTATCTCCCGTATAGCCTTAACAGACTGTTGGGGCAAGTGCCGTTAGCGAGCACCTATGGAGGTCGACACGGCATGAGAGGGGGTGGGTGACTGGCACCACGCCCGGCCGCCTTTGTCTCCCTAGTGGCAGCCGCCAGAAAGGGCAGCCCGTATATATTTGTTTTCCATCACAGGGGCAGGTCCTGCCACTAGAACCACCAACAACATTTCCGAATCCCCTCAAGCTCATTTGCGCTCTCTCGCTCTCTTGACGTGTCACGTCTCTCGTGCATGATGATGATGATGATGATGCCCCGGTAAGGTTTCTTGAAAACACTGTTCGGCGGCTAATGGAGCGCAGCAGGAATAGCAGGGGGATCGATAGAGACGTCAACGAGCGTCGGCAGTTCACTCCGCCCCGCGAGCAAGGCCGTGACTCCCGCGCGCGACGCCCCCGTGTCGCCCCGTGAATAATCCACGTCGCTTCAATCCCACTCCCCTTTTGTTTCAACGGGAGATTCTGACCGTAAAAAAAAATAAACTCACCACCTACAGCCAGCCAGGAGGAGGTCAGGGCTCTATTGCCGCTTAAAGGTCACACCGCTGCAAGCCGCTCCCGGGTTTCCCCCGCCGACGCGAGATAAATCAAAGTAAGCGTCAGAAGAAAAATCACGCGCGCGTTCGCATATATTACGCGACCGCTGATCCACCGCGAGTTTCCCCCAGACGCGACGGGGTCGCTGTCGGCGCAAAACACGCTCGCACGTTTCGTGTTTGTGCTTCCCCGCCGCGGTTTGTCCGTGCGAGTTGCGGGCAATCGTTTGAAAAATTGGCCGAATTTTCAAGAGGTTGAGTCCTTCTTAACGGCAACGTGAATATATGCCACGGGTTGGATCGTAATTGGATAATCTTTACGAGAGTCGCGGCGTCATCACGTCGCTTTGGGGCGGACGGAGCCGGTGATTAAATGCTCAGGACCAGGGCAGAAAATCGTCACTGGCATTGGCCATGAGCGGAATTCGAACGAGGGTAGCCCAGCGCGCTAACCACTGGACCACCGTTCCCCACACAAAAAGACAAAGACAAAGATCCCCCGTATAGCCTTAACAGACTGTTGGGGCAAGTGCCGTTAGCGAGCACCTATGCAGGTCGACACGGCACACGAGGGGGTGGGTGACCAGCACCACGCCCGGCCGCCTTTGTCTCCCTAGTGGCAATGTTTACACACTGCACTAGGTACTCATTTGAGGCTGAGTCGACCTAGGGGAGGCCCAGGACCGGTTCAGAAAATCGTCACTGAGTGTTGGCCGTGAGCGGGATTCGAACTCGGGTTGCCAGATTCGTAGCCCAGCGCGCTAACCACTGGGCTACACACACGCGCGCACACACACACACACACGCGCACACACGAGCGTCTCACCCTGCAGTCGCATCCCATCTGGTATCTGTGGTTGAGGCTCTTCTTCTGCGACAGCGTGAGGGCGTCCCACGTCATGATGAGGCCACAGAGCCCGATGTGCAGCTTCCCGTCCCTGATGGAGCCTGCGAGTGGCAACGCACGGCGCAGCGTCAAGGGCCGGCCACCGGATTCCCCCCCCCCCACCCCCGACGCTCAATTTCAAACCGGAATTCTCTCCGAGCTCGGTCGCGTCTTGGAAGCTAATAAGCGGGGTCGCTTTGTGACCCTCGGATGAAAGGCGCTCTATAAATGCTATTATTATTAAGCAAGGTTTTGAGCCGGGCTAGTGCTTCGATAGCAGACTGCTCGGGTACACCGGGTGTTGTAGGGTCGGGCTGTAAGCTGACCCCCCCCCAAAGTCTGGCAGTCCCTTCCAACAGCCGTCTGTGCTGTTGTCTCCCTGCTTTAAAAGTCCAGGATCAAGACCTTCCTTGTTTACCTCTACCGGTTTATAAATTTGCCAAATTTCGCCAGAGTACCTTCAGATGAGAGTCACATTTGTAGCCTCTATAAATACACCTTGTATTGTATTCCTGACTATCTGTACGGATCTTTGCGAGTGTTAAACCCTTGTATAGGATGGGCTTTCTCCGGGTTCTCCAGATTATTTGACCAAGCTAAACATCGCAATGCAGCATGTTCTTAGTGAAACCTAGCGAGGCTTGCTGGATAGGCAACATTATTCTTATTTACCAGAGGATCCATCTCACATCATCGTGACAAAAATATTACTCTGCCCTTTGCAGCTGTATGACCTTAATTTCAAAGATGTAATGAATATTTGTTGGTATTAATTTTTGTAATGATGATAATTAATAGAGCAGCGTCGATCTTAATTCGTGCCGAGAATCCCTAAAGCCTGCCTGTGAAGGCCAGATGTTGCACCATTAGTGTTTGGTAATTTAATTGAGTTCCTTTAATCATGTCATCAATTGAGAACGTTAAGCAATGTAATTAAGACACCACGTGCATTATCTTAAAGCGGAGGCTGCTGTCTTTATTTATATATGTTAATATGGAGGTAACGGTTGCTTCACTCGGTTGATGTACGGCCTGGCAGGGAAGTGTCTATCAGAAAAACCAAACCAAGTAAAAGATTAGCACCCCAAGTGGCTGAGAAGGGGCCAAATTGACATACTGATTAGGGGGTGCATCAATTACAGTACCAGCTGAAATTGAAAGCCGAATAAATATAACAAGCGAGTTAGTGTTAAAAAAAACAAAATCAAAATGAATTGCTCACATCTTTTCATCTTGTCCGCATCATTCTTCTCTTATCTCGCTAAATCTCTCGTTTTGTCTACATTTATTTTATATTTCCACATCCATATCTCTGCATCTCTTGTCTACGTCTCTCTTGTCACCTCACTGCGAATGTATTCATTTAAAAAGCGCCTTTCCAATACTAGATTTCTTTATTTTTTATGTCATTACCATCATTATTATTATGGTAGTATAATTTTGGTGCATATGTACACAGCCACAATGGCGTGTTAAAATGTATTGTAATAATTTATATTGTTAAGCGCCTTTCACCCAAGGATCGCAGGGTCACTGTACATAGCTACGATAACCTTAAAAACGTAGCCGCCGCAAAGGTAGACAACATGACAAACTGAAATGAGAGGTTGTTTTTTTTCAACAAATCCCAAACTAAAAAAAAAAACCGTCCACACATTACGAGCAAAAATTACAGTCGCTTAACGCCGTAACCCCAAACACGCTTGGCGATGTCTTGGCTCACATAAAAACCGTTAAAACTTCTGCCCGGGGGATCTGCTAACCGGGCCAGCACCGCAACCACCAGCAGCGGAGTAGCGGGATGCAACGAAGGTGCACGGGGAGGGGTGGAAGGGTCGTCACGGGCGACGGCGATGCTCACCTCCAAGCACATACTGCACGTTGTTGACCTGCAGCCGCACTCCGCACAGGCTGTCGTGCAGCGGCGTGTACACGTACTTGACCTCCGACATCTTGTCAAAGCCGCGGAACATCTGCGGGACGCACGGGCGCAACGCGGCAGCAGTGTTAAAAACGCGACGCGTTCCGGTTTTGCGAAACGGAAACGCTCAGTGTCGATGCGTTTGCCCAGGCGCGTCGCAGCTGCGGGTGTTGCAGGAAAAAGTGGGGGGGGGATGGAATCAGGTTTCTGTAAAAGTGCGGGTGTCGCAACATATGATATGAGACTACCCCAGGACAAAGCGGGGGGGGCATGGAATCATGCTTCTGTGAAAGTGCGGGTGTCGCAACACCCGCGGCTGCGACGCACCTGCGTTTGTCTGCGACGCACCTGCGTTTGTCTGCGACGCACCTGCGTTTGTCTGCCGTGATAACGGGTTTATTTATATTGCCCGCCGTGACGATGGGCATGTTTCAGAACCAGTGTGTTTTGTTATGAAGATAATCAAATCGTAAAGTGAAAAGTTCGCAAAGCGTGGAGAGATGCACGATACGGTTGGGCGGGAAGGGGGGTACTAAATTCCATTATTTCAGGCAGAGTCAACCTAAAGTAGGCCCAGATCTAGATTTCAAATCGTCATCAGGAATACCGCACACACGACGTACCACCTGCCTGCGTGTCACGCCAGCCTTAATAGGCGCTCGCTAACGCCGCACGGCTGTTTAATGAGGGGGGGTCTGTACTGCTCTTCGCGTGCATAATGCGGCACAGATGGACAGTGGGCTGTAATGAACACCCTTGAGCCACCACAACCGGTTCCGTAATTACTGCCTTCTCTGTGGTCAGCATCGGAAACGTCGCACGTGTTGGTCATTAGCGGCAGGCAGCAGCAGCAGTAGCAGCATCTCGGTCTTTTCAGGGATTCTCTGCGCCGACAAGTCCAATGCCAGCGTACGTTAATCGCAGGTAACGCGGTGATCGGGCGGCCGTGCGATTGTCGGCTCTCACCACCGCTGGCGGAAAGCATTCCCCTTTCGAGGGAGCTTGTCAGATGTCTTGAAAGATGTGGGAGTACCCACACCTTACCCCACCGCACGCGGGCTGCCGACCGACTAGCTGCGGTGTTACAAATTTATATCACACTGCCGGGTGGACAGAGGCGGTGGTGTTTAAGAAGCATACCAATTGTTTCAACCTCCACCACACCATGAGATCGAACCTGTAACATCGACGTTGCCTGTCCAGTGTGCTTGCCGCTAAATAGACTTTAGTCCATTTCTCCACATGAAATTGGTCCATCAGCATATTGCCCTTCCAGATAAAGAGCTTGCCAAGCTCACTGGCTATTTTTCTGCTGTAATAATAAACATCGATCTATCTATCTAAAAGATAAGTTGATCCAGCGCAATTAATTTTGTTAAAGCAAGTAAGCCCCTTATTGGTTTTGTCCTTCATGTCTCTTCAACAGAGTTTGGCCTATTAAATATATACTGCTGGGGCGAGTCAGATGTTATGGGCAAAAGCCACCCAATTAAGTGATGGGGCCCATAAGCACAGAAATCAATGTTGTTCGTATAAAAAGCATTCGGGTAATAAATTACATCAACACCAATCTATATCTCCACATAAAAACTAAAATTTGTTTACAATCCATTAGCCTATGGGCCTTTACAACAGCTATGTGAGATGAATAACTCAATAATCACCTGTGTGGTGGAGACCATTGCATGAATTAGTAAATGCCACTTATTGACCCCGGAAAGCCTCGCCGAGTCTCAACACTCATTGTCATGAGGTTCGTACATCTAGGATGTTTAGTCAGTCAGTCAGTCATTTTCAGAAACCGCTTAACTAGGATGTTTAACCAATAGTATTAACAAGCGTTTCGCTTCACGTGGGGGGAAGATGGAAGACCTGGAGAAAGCCCACCGTGTATACGAGGGGAAAACACTCAACACTGCCATCTCTTGCCAACCTCACAAGCTGCTAGTTGTAGGCTACGTTGCATGGGATTTGCTCCATTAATAATCATCTATCCATCCATTGCCAGAAACCGCTTAATCCGGTTACAGGCTCACGGTAAGCCGGAGACCTATCCCGGCAGACAGAGGGAGCAAGGTATGGTTATACCCATGATGGGACGCCAGTCCATCACAGGGGGCAATTTAGACCGCAGGCGATCGATGCGTCAAATAAATGTTACGTACGATACTCGTCGTTCCATTCCTTCAACGCAAACTTCGAGATACCTCTCCACTACAGGCGTCACTTCTCGTTTGTGTCACTTGAGCCTGAATGAACGTGCTCCCTGCATTTAACCCCGACTAAACTATGACTTCCGATCCGATTTTTTTTTTTCTTAAACACATTTATCTCTGGTGTTTATTACGCCCGCAATCACAAGCTTTGATACATCTGTTTAATACCGGATTTTTGTTTACTACTACTCCTATTGAAAGCCAGCAAGCGCCAGCCTCTGGGACCTCCATTAAAGTTAGCTAAAAATACGAGCGCGCATAAATAATTCAGCTTCGCCAACGACACCGTAGCGGCGGTTGCGGGAGCTCGGTGAGCGTTGTTCACGGAGACCGATTGCCGGCGAGGCCTGGCCGTGCCGAGCGAGCGCCCAGCCTCACCTTGACTTGCTTCACTTCGTACTGGATGGTGGAGAAGGGATCATGGCCGCCCTCGTTGCCGTCTCCTCCCAGGATCTTCTCCCCGACCACTTTGGCACGAATCACTGCGAGCGGGAGAGAGCAACAGAGACGTTGTTATTGTTGTCCATAATGATAATGGTGGTTTAAAGGGCCGTTTGCCACGTTGACTCTGGTCAAACCCAGAACGGTGGGGGGGTATTGGGGCAGAATTTTACGGCCGAATGCCCTTCCTGGCGCCATCCTCCTTTAGTCGGACGGTATTCGGATCGTTATTTGTCTGGAACCTCCCGAACAGCGAGTGATGGAGAAAGCGAGATGATGATGGTTCAACACACCTGGAATCCATCTGACAATCCTAAACACCATCCAATGGCTTTCCCCAAACTCAACGTACAGTCATGAACTCGGTGCGCGGATTGCAAACTCAGAGGAGTTTGAAACGGTCCGTGACGGTGTCACTTCATCTTGATATAACCACTTGCTGATCGGCCATGACCGTGTATAAATTGAGGACTGGTAACAATCGAGAGTGACTGTGGATGAGCTCCAGACGATGGGATCAAGGCCCTGAGCTGGTTCTGATACGGGTCCCGGCTGAATTTCCAAGCTCCCCGTCATTCTACTGGCTGAAAACTGCCCCCAGACTGCCCCTGTATAATTCATGCCAGGCCAGATATACATAATATTGATTTACAAAGTGTGTAACTTTAACTGCATCTCAAAAAACGGGCCAAATAGTGCGGCATGCGAATTGAGGGTGTGTGGAATGGAGGAGGGATATTTTCGGTTACTAGACATTTGGAGGTAGCTCGGGGGTGTTGTGGGAGATATTTTAAACCGTAACGGGTC
The DNA here is from genome assembly GCA_036362915.1 of Geotria australis. Taxonomy (NCBI): domain Eukaryota; kingdom Metazoa; phylum Chordata; class Hyperoartia; order Petromyzontiformes; family Geotriidae; genus Geotria; species Geotria australis. Next base: position 2,934,085 of record JAZEWU010000025.1, on the reverse strand, counting down.
TCAGTGAGTCCTTGCCTCGCATTAAACAATGGGCACCGATGTGAATGTCACTTAATCTGGTAGATAACCGTTCTTCATTATAAGATATAAATCACGAAGAGTAGTTGTGGTGAATGTCAACAAAATAATTAACGCCTCCGTCCCATATTTGTCGCTTCACGTAAAATAATAAATGTAGTCTTTAGACAAACCATCGGTTATGCGGCCTTCTGAGAACGCATCTCATCAGCAACATTGTTTCAATACAAGCAAACCATTAAAAAAAAAATCTAAGGGCCCACGAGTCTTCATTGCAAGGGAGACCCGCGTTGAGAAAGACAGTGGGCTTCGGCACAACACACTACCAGCAGCAGGCACTGATGGCTGACAGACAAGATAGGTGATGGGATGCCAGCTATTTTGACTAATTGACATCACCATTCATTACGGAGCAGCAGGCTGGTGAAACCTCACCCAGCGGTGCCAGACAGAAGGTACTGCCCGAGGCAGTTCGATGTTCACCTCGGGCACCTTTCCGTGTGGAGTTTGAGTGTTCTTCCCCTGGGTTTCTGCCGGGTTTTACAAGTCTCCTCTCCTTAACTAAAAAAACCCAGTATTAATTGGCCGATAAGATAATAACATCTATCACGCAGTGTCTAGCGAATGTTGGCGCCAGCTCACCACTTCGCCCCCCACCTGTCTGCGGGTTTCCTCGCACCTGCGAGTCGTTCTCTCTTCGAAACGAATACCTTCGACTTCAAGCGAAAACTGTGCCACGCATTATAAACCGTAGTACTACATAATTTTTAGTAAATTATTACAACTAAAATTATTACCTCTGACGGTTCCTGGCCTCATAACAAATCCCCCATCTATGGGGCCCCAGTGTAGTTGGCCCGTATCTCATTCACCGGATAAACTGGCTGCAGAGTAAAACGCTCACATGGTTGCTAATTGTCCGCGTACGTCGAACGCTCCGATCCACTGCTGGCTCGCGACACGGCTTTGCTGGCAGCGGAGAAAACAAGACGGGTTGTTTTCCTCCTGAATTTAAATGTTTAATCTTTTGGCAACCGCTCCATGCGTGCGTGGAATCTTAAATAAGTGGTAGAACACTGTACTGGACTTAAAAAAAAACTACCTACGGACAACAGGGATTACTGTACACGTCTCGGTCTTGCGTTTACATTTTATTTTTTTAAAGAAGATATATTTTTAAATATGAGTAATTAAAAAGGCAAAGCGCCTACGTGTTTTTATTTCCCCCGCATCAATTCACCTCCAAAGCCAGTATACTGGGGCATAGGGAGGTGTTTGACCATACTTCACCTTTGTTATTGTGGGTTTTGTGAAGGGTGGGGGGGGGAATAAGACTGGTTAGTGTATCGCTTGTCACCATTAGCCATGGCTGAGAATTGAACTCAGGTTTACTAGGTTCGTAGCGGGCATGTGCTACCCACTGCGCTCTCGTTTCAAGCCCATATTGCCACCATATATCTATTGAACCCTTTTGGTGACTGCTTGTGTAATGCAATTCAGTGCCTATAAAATTAAATAAACACACAAATCATGTGTCGTTGTACATTTTCTAATATCGATCAATAACGATGTAAATCATTGCTTACGATTTCATCCCATGACTTTAATTGTTTCGTCACAACTCTAAATGACAGACGCATCACTTTAGCCCCACAGTTATTCAATGAATGGTCACACTTTGGGTGTGCGAGTCAGTCCCAGAATGCAATAGTGTTTGGCTCACTGTCACCATCTCGATTGTGGAGTTTAACAAACGTTCGACTCATGTGTAGAGTTCTGTTCCCTATATTATCCTAAATGAAACATTGACATACCAATTGAATAGCCCTTTGAAATGGCAGTGCATGCATCAAGCGCATAAGAATCTATTATAATTTGTGACTCAATCCGTTGTTGCATGCAAGCTCACAATGCATGAGTAATATTACACTTGCGGTATTCGGCATTTAGTCCATGGACCCTAGCAGAAACTAGTACCAGGTGACGTGGCTGAAGTTTATCCGTACGGATTTTTTTTTTTAATGGCCAATAAATGTTACTTCAGTGATAATCCATCATTCAAAAAGGTTGCCACATAATTCACCTTAATTTGCCAAACGGATCCATTGGTACCACTGAAGTTTTTTTAACCTTAAGAATGCACACCCTGGACTGGTTTCAACTAATCTGGGTCTCATCAGCAGGGTGAGAGATTGCATGACAAATACACCAGGTTTGACTAATGTTATGGCCTTGTGCAGCGCTTTGTGACCCTCGGGTGAAAGGCGCTCTATAAGTGCTATTATTATTATTAAACAGCACTCCATGAAACATGTGGCTCCTTCGCACTGTTCAAGATTATGGATAAGAACAGAACGTAAATACAAATCTCTACATTAAGATTAAAAAATGAACGTTTTCATCCGTCAGAATGTTGACTTGTCTAAGATTAAACATATGCTCTGTGGTCATTAGACATGTAGTCTAAATCAGATACAACTGATTTGTGCTCGTGAGTTAATTGCCTGTTTGCTGTATTCATAGTAACAGGTGTTGCGCACACACAGATGTGCGCAGAGAGGGCCGTTGCCTGATCCCGTTTCTCTGGCAATAGCCAGTCGCTCAAAACGTTGAGGCATTGCTGGTTTTCGTTAACTATCGACAGACGTGGTCATTTAGCCAACTTAAACAACTACGTCTATGCCGTAAACCCAGCGATCTCCACCTGTCTCAGCTCACGAAACTAAATTCCGGCGATAGTAATGCCACCCATACTATAACCTACACCTCAACTCCAATCAGGACTTGCCAGGTGATGTAGACATGCGGCTGCCAGGTGGCCAAATGATAGACAGTGCCAGGTGTCAACCCTCTCGAATGCCTGGTGGGTTTTCTCCGGGTTCTCCGGTTTCTGCCCACAGGAAGCCAAAACACTCATTGATGGTACTGGCCCATAGGTACTGGGTATAGCAAGACAGTCCTGAAAAACAAGAGGCTTGAGACTGAACGAGTCCTTGCCATGTAAAATAATTGCTATTATTGTTATTAATAATCCTTAGCAACGCGACAGCAACGCGCTCGGGTGTGTGAAACCACGTGAGCACGTTTCAGCCAGTTTTCATTCAAGCTGGAAGGAACCATTGCACTATGTAGCCTTTTAACAAGTTTTCCAGCAGGCAGGAGTAAAAAAAAAAGTTCCAACATCTCAGGGTACCGGGGGGCCAATTTAGTCATGACAATTAACTTAGCTAGCATGTCCTTGGACTGTGTAAATTAAATTCTCTCTGTCTCTCTCTCATTTGACGGGGCAGAATCGCACTGGTTCCAGGGTGCTTTTTGTTCAAGGTGGTTCCTCTCCCGACACCGGCCCTCCCTCTCTCACTCCCTCTCCACTGGCCCTGAACGAGCTGCCTCCCCAGCTGCAAGTTCCAGGCCATATTTGCACATACGTCAACGCCGCTGAGTGAGCATGCCTTTATATGGAAGAAATTCCGCAAAATAAAAATGCCATTTCGGGCGAAGAAATTAGAGTATCCCAAACGTGGCTATCGAGAGAGAGAGGGAGAGAGGGAGGGAGGGATTTATTTTCTTCATTATTTGGCAGGGCTTGGGTAAAAAAAAAAAAACCGTTCCGTTCGCGAGCAGGTTTGGGAATGCGGTGATTAAAACGTAATTGGAGGCACCGTTTTATGCGACGCTAAATCGAATCCGACACCCGCTGCCACCGCGTAACCGCGCGTAGATTTTTTTTTTCCGCTCGTTCGTACGCGGACGTGCCGCCCGTGCGCGCCACTGGCGATGGGATCAGGCCGCTCGCTCGTCGCAAAAAGAGTCTCGAGCAGCGGAGCAACTTACGCCAACGTCTACTTAACCCGGGCGATAAATGAAACGGCCCAGAAACGCCGTCCGCGTTGGTGCCCATTTCGGTTAATTAAAACGTGCAATTTCATAACGCAACCTTGGCTGAAGACCAATGGGCGTAATACATCGCCACCCAAACCACTCCGTAACGAGTCGAGCTATCAGACGTTACATTCCCCGGGGGTTTCTTTGAAGAATTACCAACGCGCTCCGTACCCGCCCTCTCCTTTCCCCGTGAACTTTTAGGTCGCGGCTGTGGTTTGAGCGGCACTTGCGAGACGGTTGACTTAAGAAGTCGCACTCGTCTGCGATGAACGCACGCCGGAGAGTTTTTTTTTCCACCGTCCTCATTCCCTACGCGGGAGTTGGAGAGCCGATGTTTGCCACCCTAGGCAAACGGTGCCCATCGTTGGTGGCGGGTACGAGCCAGTCGTGGGAAAATCCGCGTTGGAACAGCGCCGACCAGGTTGTCCGCAGGACTAATGCTGTTGGCGTGTCGCGTGGCGAAGCGACAACTCGTCGATCTGTCGTCGCAAACTCGATTCTCGCGCCCGGAGTACGGGTATCAAATCGTTTGCGCGTGTGTGGATTATTCGCGACTTATAAAAAAAAATGATATGCGGTTGCATTTAGGCTAATTGGGAGAATAAAAATCTATTAGTATCAATGGCACAGGAGACAAAAGTTAGAAAGAAAACACGAACAAGATGACCGTAGGGAGGTTTTTAAAAAAACAGTTATTGAACCACAACCCTTAATGATGATAATTCTTCAGATTGCTGGAAATTCATGGGGAGGGGGATTGTTAAATTCCTGCCTGTCACCAAGTGACACAGCCTCGCCAGATGGTGCTCGATTTAACCACCGCAGAGAGATGATGTTGATTGTGACCCTTACCAGGAACTAAGCATATAACCTTGTAAATCAGAGGCCTGATGCTCTCCTAACAGAGTTAACTAAACGAACGAACCTGTCTCATATCAAAGTGGAACTTCCCTCGTATGTAATAAGCACGCCATCCTGTAGGCCCTGTCACTTCAACTTTGCTTAGATCTTCTTCTTTGCGATTCTTCGAAGCACGATGGTCAGATTCTGGACATCGTTGTCTTTCAGCTCCTCTTCGAAGTGTTTGGTGGATTTCGCAGGTAATACCAAGTATTACTTGACAGGGATTGTGACGCGATTGCTTAGATAACCAAGCGTAATTATTTTAATCGTACATTTCATTTGCGATGGTTGCCTCATCTACAGGAATGGCGCCGATCTTCTCCACAGCTCCGCAGTCTAGACGGCTCGACGACATTAACGTTGACAGACTCGAGAATTAAACCACGAAAACCCAATCACAGAAAACGGATGAACTGCAATACAAATGAGCACCGTGCATATAAAAAAAAAAAAATCTTTTGCAACCATTATAAAGTAATAAGCAAACCTAAACTAATTGTCCTTTAAACTTATTTCTCCCGTGATATAAAAAAATATATTAATTGCAAAACTTCTAAGAAACTGACTGTTGGCGCTCAAGATGAACATGTACAAAGGCTGCGCACACTTGGCTAACCTAGAAAATGCAGTCCATTAGTTCAGCTCATTAGCCGAAACTTTTCTTTCCAAAAAAACACAAACCTACCAAACTCCCTTACGCGTAAGCCTGCCGAATGTAAACCACACATACGCGAATCTTTTGGCCCTTTTGCCACCCTCCCGGTTTAAACGCCACGCTATCCGCATAACGTGGGATGCGGGTGGCAGCACCAACGCGACGCTCGCAATAATAAATTCCTCGTTCTCCCTTCTACGGCGCGCTTTCGGTCAAAGCCGCGTTGCCACTTGGGTCCGGCGCGAACTGGCTGCGGGTGAGCGCGGGGCGCCCGAATTTGGCACCAGTGTCCCGCACGCCACCAGCTTGGCAACGGCGCCGTGCCAGGGTCCTGTACGGCGCCAGATTAGCATAACCATCCATCCATTTTCAGAAACCGCTTAATCCTGTACGGGGTCGCGGTGAGCCGGAGCCTATCCCGGCAGACACAGGGCGCAAGGCAGGGATGTACCCAGCGTGGGACGCCAGTCCAACGCAGGGCACCTGGGGCAATTTACTCAGTAAACCAATTAACCTTGCAGCATCTCTTTGGACGGTGGGAGGAAACCGGAGTGCCCGGTGGCGAAAACCCACGCGGACACGGGGAGAACATGCAAACTCCACACAGAAAGGCCGCCGAGCTGACATTCAAACACGGGACGTTCTTGCTGTGAGGCGGCAGCGCTCAGATTAGCATAACCTTGTGCCAAAAGCATTGTCGTTCGTGGGACAGGCTGTAACAAAAAAAATTGCCACGGGGCAGTTCTGTTTTGTTTTCAGATTTCCCCCCCTCAACACCCACCATTCCTCTCCGACCACCACCCCCAAGTTCCGCGTCCATTTGCACAGCTGTGAGCGAGGGCATCTTAATAGCGCCGCGGTTTGCTTTGTGCGGGGAAACTGTCCCTGGCCCGCTTCCGCCAGCTGCCATGAATCAAAGAAAGTGTGGATGGCTTTGAATGTCAAAACCCCTAATGTGGTTTTTTTTTTCTTCCAGTTTCCTCGTGCGAATGACGGATATGTCCGAGTAAGTCTGCGGGTTACGGATGCTGCTGCCGCGGAGTAACGGTTAACGCACCGGAACTTTTGAATTGAACTGGGGATCGCCGGTTCAATTCGATCTGCCGCCGGTAGCACAGTCCAAACGCCGGGGCGGTTTTCGTAAATGCCTCCCGCCTCTGTCCTCTCACAGCAAACCACAAGTCAGGCAATCGTTCAGTGTGGGAAATGTAGGCCAAAATACACTTTCAGAGGAGGGGAGTTGCTAGGTGGTCATGGAAACCAGACCCCGCGCATTCCAATTGAGGCTTGAGTTTTTAAAAAAATGTTAAGAACCCCTGGTTTAATCGATGCCCTTTTTTTGCCAGTGATGGCATGAACATGCCACCGCTGACACTTAACTACCACCTATGCTCGCAGTGGCTTGTTAGGTTCTCCTGGCAAGCGCCCTTAGAGCCCAGTACATCCGATTTAGGAGTTTGCCTTAAGCCAAATCTGCCGAAGAATGCGCTAGGGGGAGAATTTGACAGACGATATGCGACGAGTGTGGGTGGTGGTCGTGCTATTCGAGAAACCATCTCTCTCTCTTTGATGCTCCCTTTGTGGGAATCACTGCGGAGGTAGGTGGAGGTAGGTGGAAGTAGGTGGAGGTGTCCTGCCAGCACAGCTGCATACTCGCAAGACTGAGCCGAGCAAACGGGACAATACAACGCGATTTCGGTTGAGACACTACCTACGGCATCTACATTTGACCGGATCTCACACGGCTGTACATGTTTAATCTATAGGGCAGCGGTTCCTAAACTTTCTCGGTTCGCGGCGCCCTTAGTGTATCAGGATTTTTTTCCACGGCGTCCCAAAGTCAGAAAATATCTGGCATATTTCGAACATTTGGAACATCACACGGCGCCCCTGCGAGTTAGCTACGGTGCACACTTTGGGAACCACTGGGTATAGAGTGACTGAGGCGGTCAGGCACAGGCAGAAGAGGATGTCCTTGAACCTGGACGTGAATCGGGGTGGGGAGCTGACAACACAAGATCGCCGGGGGGAACGGAGTTTCCAGACCGTGGGTGCAGCATAGGAAAACGAGCGACCTCTCAACCGAGCGAATGTTGACTGGAGTGCGTTCACAGACAGGCTTGCTTACTTGGGCGGAAAGAACTTGGAGCGGAGTAGAATGGAAAGAGAGGAGCGAGGTAAACAGGGGCGAATCCGTGGAGGATCTTTAACAATGTTTGTTTACTAGCTTACCATTATTCATTTGCCAATTATTTACCAGGCAGAAGACTCGCCGAGTTTCAAGACTCTCTTCCAGGCTGATCCTCCGTTGGGATGTCTGGCCAATGCCATTAGTGAGCGCTTGACAAACGGGCAGAAACCGGAGTATGCCTATAACACCTGGGAAGCCGTATCCCATCCAAGTGCTAAGCAGGTAATGTAGAATATATAAGGTGTCACCTTTTCTGGCAATGAGAGACGTGTTAAGATCTTAAAACACGAAATGGACACCTTTTTACAAAGGTTCCAGTTTGCAAGCAGCCACACTTGCTTGTGGCAAAAATGTGCAAACGAATGCTATGATTAAAAAGGTGTCTATTTGGTGTTTTAAGAGCTTAACACGTCTCTCATTCTACATTATTTGTATACTGGAAAAATAGGTGCCCATATGCTAAGCAGGCGTTAAACCTAAGCAGGTTTAACGCCTGCAAGATGTGACAAGATCGGCCACACCGATAGGGTGATCCGATCGTAAAGAAACCCGTTGAAAAGTTTACAAGAAAACGGTAATATACTGACAGAAATGTGGTACGCGCTGGCTCGGACGGCACTGGAAGAGCTGGAGTCACGCGGGAGCGATGATGATGATGATGCTGTTTGCAATGGGGCCACCTGGCCTTGATTACACGATTGTAGCGACATGAAAGTACACCGCATACCCCACGGGCTGTTGCACAAGCGCAGTGGGGCGCTGAGGAGGGGGTGAGCGGGACGGGACGAGACCTCGGTAGGGGGATTGTGCTACTCTGGGGTGGGCCGTGTGCTGTAAGGCATGTGGTCAGGGGTACCTAAGGTGTATCGTGTGGCCTCAAAGTGCACCTGGTCTGGCACAGGCGCCGTGGAGACGTCAACGCCACGTAGTGACGAAAGGCGGTTGTTGTTGGTGGTGGTGTCGTGCGGGTCAGGGCGTTGTGTCATGTGTTGGCCGTGTGATGGATTGTCCAGGGTGGGGTGTGTGGATTACGTGCTCCGTGGTGATGGCTCGGTGTTGTGTGGTACAGGGTGTGGATTAGGGATTGCGTGATGATGATGCTGATGATAATTTGGTGTTGGCTGGGTTTCATCAGAAAGGCTGAGTTGTGTCGGCGGGAGCGATGGTGTGACAGTTAGCAAGGCGGCGCGATGAACCCGGCGACCCGAGTTCGATTCTCACTCACGGCCAACACCGGTGACGATTTTCTGAACTGGTCCTGGGTCTCCCCAGGGTCAACTATGCCTCAAGCGAGTACCTGGCGCGGCCTCGTGTGCCACCCGAGCTTTTGTAGGTGCTCGCTAACAGCACGTTGACCCGAGTGTGTTAAGGCTATACAGGGGAACATCGGCGAGTGTATTACCGAGTCTGTCATGTACGGTGTTGGTTGTGTGGTGTTAGAGGTGACGCCGGCTACCCGCGCGGCTGCCTTCCCCCACCCCTCGCGCTTCCAAGCCGTGCTCTTAAAACAAATACCTTCGGCACTGAACCTAACACCGCGCCACGCATCATATAAAATTGGAATATTATTATTATTACTTCGCGGAATGAGTTTCCGCGAGCTTGGCGGCTTCCTCTTCGACCACATCTGCCGGTGCGTTCAAGCGCAAACACATCGGGCGCCCAACCACCCCGAACCCACAACTTGCCCCGAACGCTTCCTCGCAACGATTTCCGGGCACACTTACAGAACAAGTGGCATGTACGTCTCGTACACAGGCAGGCGCGTCCCAGCCGCGGGTGTTGCAGGAAAAAGTGGGGGGGTGGATGGAATCAGGTTTCTGTGAAAGTGCGGGTGTCGCAACACCCGCAGCTGCGACGCGCCTGTACACAGGCGTGAATGTACCGGACCAGCTTACTTTCACCTCTTGGGTGTATGTCACATAAAGACTGGCTGTCTAGTTTAATTGGCCAGCTGACTCAATTGCACCCGGTGCCCAAGTTATCTACTAACTTGCTTACCCCTTACCCACTGGACAACTGTTAAAAATGGCTACACAGCTGAACAGTTCCGTCCAGCTTCCCTGAAACGACTGAGTGACCGTGTTTTTCAACAACGAAGGTGACGTACGTTTGACAACGTCTGCCCAGCGATGATATTAGGACACAAACGTACGGGCAATCAAGAGCGTAACGTACAGACAGCGATGTAGAGCACAGTGTGACGAGCAGCCAGTATATAAATAAATGAGGTGAGGGAATTGCTGAGACCGGAGGAGATCTAGAAGCTTGAGTGTGGATTTCTATTTCAAGTACGAATTAGTGGGGCGGGGTCACGGGAATATAGTTTCAAACTGCGATGCAGCAGCAGCAGCAAAGAAGGAGCGACCTCCCAATCTTGCAGAGCTTGTAGGTGACGGTTGCGCTTGAGAGAAGGGGAGCGCTGGACTTACACGGCCATCCCGAAAGAACAGCATTGGAAGGCGGTTCTCATATCTGGTTTGGTCCTGTATACTACAGATAGATCATGTATACTATACTACGGATAACTTACCAGAATTGCACACGTGTATAAACCGAGTGTGATGGTGCACGCCTGTGCCACAAGTGCTTTTGAGGCAAAGTTTCGTGGATCACAGATAACGGTCAAACCTCCAAACACCACTGGGCTGTCAGGAAACCCGGATGGGGGGCAGCACATAAAGTAGTAGGTTGTGCTCCCGTCTGGCAGTAGCTTTGAGACTCAGACTCTTCTGGGTAAGTAAATTACAATACAATCATTACTATCTTTCCCGTCTCTAATCTTTCATCTTCATAAAAGAAAAACATGTGTTTTTGAAAGCATGTCATTTTACTAAGGACGGGCATTGATTCCTGCAGGAAACGCACGGTTTACACATCAAAGGCAACAGACGCTAACCCATAGGGCTTCTCAGAAACAGCTTTGAGAAGCGGCCACTGCGAGCCAGATGGAAGGAAAATGAGAACCAGGACAGGATATGCGGCTGCAGGTGACCGGGAAAGCGGGGAAAACTTTAACGGGTTCACTCAAACATCACGCCACATCACCCCTCAATGAAAATGCAAGGGGCTGTGTAAGAAAATGGGAAACTGTAGTTTAGCATCGCGCTTCGAAGAATCGCAAAGAAGAAGACCCCTCGGCGTGATGGAACATCCCACAATTAAGTCCTCACACTTTGCTCTGGTCCGAGGGCTTTGACATGTCAGCGGGATGTACCATTAGCCGCTGGGGGGGTTGTCACGCTTCTCCCCTCACTATTTAGACACGCCACTGGACGGACAATGGGCACGGCCCAGTGTTTTTTTATTCTCTTAAGAACCCTGTGACCCTGATTAATGCTGCTGCTGCCTGTCCACAGTACGAACATTGTCTCTGAAATCTTTTGATGCCTCGTCCCTTTAAGATGACATCACTGAGCAGTTAGTTTTTTTTTCACGAAGCAAAAAAACAGCCAAACCTGCTTCATCAAGAGGGTTCAACCTCCGATAATCCAGCACCCAGACAGCGGGAGCTGCGGTAAAATGTGTTTGATTCTATAATCCGCACACACTGTGCCCTCATTACACGCCGCTTTTGGCTCCTCGCAAACGTTTTACGAGCGTCCTAAATTATACCACCGGTTTAAAAGTTTTGCGTGCTTGGCACTGTCGCGGGAACAAAATGCTCGATGACACGATCTCCCTCCGAAAAAAAAAAAATATTTCTAACTTTTTAAACTTTGCTTGGTTTTTATATTTTCTTAGCAGGCTGCACGAGTCTGCAGAAGCCTTGATGTGCGACTTATTTTTTTTTTTCTGAAATAACTTGGACCGTGTTGGTACAAGCGTTCTCAGTTTGCACCGAGCAGCAAAACTGTACTGGCTCCCGTGAGCTAATGCCCACATGACTACTACGCCGCTGTGCAGAAACAACCACGTTGTTTTACACTGACGGTTTGCTCTTCAGAGCTGCTCTTTGGGGATAGCCGTCTCGAACGATCTTTCTCTCTCCCTCGCTTTCGACACGGCTATCCAAAAAGAGCAACTCAGAAGAGCAACCGTCACGAATCGAGCCGTGAGAACCTACATTCGTACTTTGTTTTCCACCGTCACTCAGTTTTTTATTCAAGCCGGAAGGAACCGTTGAGCTGTGTGGCTCTTTTTTAACAGTTGTCCAACGGGTAGGGGGTAAGCAAGTTACAACATCTCAGGGGCCATTTAGTCAGGACAGTTAACCTAGGCAGCATGACTTTGGACTGTGGGAGGAAACATACGCGACACGGGGAGAACATGCAAACGCCACACAGAAATGTACCCTAGCTGGGAATCAAACCCAGGACCTTGTTACTGCGAGGCAGCAGCGCTCGTCAATGAAACGCTGTTTTGCCAGTGGACATTGAAATTATTGACGGAAAAAAAATGTTAATCATTAAAAACTGTAAAGATAGTTTTTCGGCAAAAAGAGCTGCATTGTGGTGGCGTGGGGTTGGTTGTTGCGCCCTGCCTGTGTCTATCTGAGTTCGAACCCTGGCCAGGGATAATCCCAGTCGTGAGCTACATCTGATCGGATCCTAGGCATCCCCCATCTTCCCCTTGACCAACCTGCACCGACGAGTGTAGCGAAATATGGTCACGAAAACCCCCACAACCAACACAGGGACCAGTGGAAAGACAGATCGCTGGACATTGCTGCAATACGGCCTTCATGGGGGTACATTACTAGCCAAAGTTGTAGCAGAGTCTGTGAAAATTCTAACTTTTTACACTTCTTTTTATAACTTTGCAAAATTGATTTTCAGAACAATTACAGTGTCACAGACACAGGGCCCGGTCACGTAAGGTCTGTCTGGCAGTCTGTAAACTTGTATTTGAAAGTGGTACTGCGAGCCATGTGGTATTTCAATACCCGCACCAATCCTACACACATAGAAGTTAGCGAGCAACTATTAAGGTCAACAAAACACAGGACGGGTTGATGTGGCCCAGTTAGGTTCTCCCCTCAATGCTGATGTCCGTAAAAACACTGCAGCAGGTTCTTATTTTAACAAAAGTCAAATCAGGGAAAGTCCCGGCCGGGTTATAAAACAGCGAATTGTCACCGGTATTGTTCGTGACCAGGGATTGAACTCGGGTACCAGGATCATAAAGCTATTTTCTGAACATTACATCACTGCTACCACTCCCTCACACACACACACACAGATTGGCATGTCACACACACTTCCAACTCAATAACCCACTCATTCACATAGTCAAACACCCACTAACTCAACGTATTCACTCACCCAAGAATTCACTCACTCACCCACTTACCTCTATCCCTCTCTCACCTCATTCAATCAAGTACTTATCCAGCAACTCGTTCAGTCACTCAGTTTTTATTTAAGCTGGAAGGAACTGTTGAGCTAGGTAGCTCTTTTTAACAGTTGTCCGGGGAGGAGGGGGTAAGCAAGTTACAATATCTCAGGGCACCGGGCGCAATTTAGTCAGGACAATTAACCAAGGCAGTAGCGTGTCTTCGGACAGTGGGGCTAAAACCGGAGTACTCGGCAAATACCCACGCGGACGGGGGGAGAGCATGCAAACTGCACACACAGGAAGGTACCCCCGAGCCAGATATCGAACCCAGGGCCTTCTTACTGCACTGCAGCACCGTTCCGGCCCCTACATGCTCAGTCATTCCCTCACCGACCGAGTAAATGCTCCAGTCACTCACTCACCTAGTGAATACTCACTCATTCACTCACCGACCGAGTCAATGCTCACTCATTGAGTGAACGCTCAGTCACTCACTCACCGACTTCGGAGCCGCAGAAGAGCTCCTGGGGGTGACCCATCATGCAGGAGCAGGAGTCCACCACCGACTTGCAGAGCGACAGCACCAGCAGGCACACGAGAGGGCCCAGCGCACCCTTGACTTGACCTCCCATGATGTCTGCACTGAAATCTTCTAACGTCCTCCGCAGGAGCTACGAACTAAACTGAAGCGGCGGAGGGGCGTGAGGAAGGAAAGCTCCGCTTAAACTTTATACAGAAAAAAAATGTGGAGCGCTAGGAATGTTCAGGAATCGTCACGTACTGGGCGGAGAGGGGGGTAGGCTGCCTACTGGGGGTGACGTACGCCGAAAAACCCGTCCCGCACGACTGACAGACCGTGGGGCCGCTCGCGAAAAAAGTTTTGCGATTGCCTTTTTTTTGACGGGGTGCGGCGGTTTTTAAACATCACGGCGGACAACGCCCACGAACCACGCCGGCCAATGGAAAATCACGAAAGTGGGTTTTTTTTTTAGAATAAAGTCTGATCCCACGCAACACCCACACACACACACCCGGTCAGAGTCATGAACACCCACTCGATTCTGCCGTGACTTCATCCCCGTCACCTTAAAGTTGCAAAGGAAAAAGTGGTTTTTTTCATTCTAGAATTTGTCCGACCAGCCGCTCTCGCTCTCCTTCTGTCTCTCATTTTTTGGAGGAATTCTGAGGTTTTGTCTCACCCCCGCTCTCCATAACTTTTTTTTTGAATTGACGAAATCTATTTAACAAAAAAAACCGGAGACTTTGCGTCAAGTTAAAAGATATTTGTGGTCATTTTCAGACCTCAATGGGTTCGCTTGTTAATTTATCGAAATGCTAAAATAGTATGAATTTGCGAAAGTAGTCTTACGTACGCGTTCGGTTTAAATATTGCAAGTGTGAATGAGTCAGTAAAAAAATACCCTGTGGGGAAACTTAATTATCCATTTAAATTTCAAAAAGTCGGCTTTTAAGGGAACTATTTTTTAGATTTAGGGGTGTACGTGTGAGCTTCCAAACACATAGCTATCAGCGAGCAGAAGAGAAATATTAATCATGGTTCATAAGTTACAGGAAAGGAACTTCATTAAGCACAGGTAGCCACCATAATTGCTAGCCTCAGTGAAATACCAAAACCGTAAATCAAATCCAAGGTGGACACCGGGTGACGGAAACGTTCAGTGGCAAAACTCTGCACTTATAACGCTGATCAAATGAATCCGAAGCGATGAATACTCAGCAGACGTCCGTACGATTCACTTCTGATTTGAAACACTCTGCTAATGGGCGCAAGGGAAATCAAAACCTAGGACAATCGGTGCCGCATCAAGCCCACGTGACAGTAAGAAGGTTATATTCAGCAAATTAAACCATTTTGAGTGTTTTGGGTCAAACTTTTTAACAGAACTTATATTGATGGTGCTCTTCAGAGCTGTTATTTTGGAATAGCCGTGTCGAGCGATCAGGCCTCCAATGTGGGAGGCGAAAGGTCGCGAGGGAGATAGGCAGGGCTATTACCCATGATGGGGCACCAGTCCGTCACAGGGCACCGGGGGGCAATTTAATCCGCAGGCCAATTAACCTATGCAGCAGCATGTATTTGGACTGTGGGAGGATACCGGAGTGCCCGGCGAAAATCCACTCGGACACAGGGGAGAACATGCAGACTGCACATTGCCGGGATTCGAACCCGGGGGCGTTCTTGCTGTGAGGCGGCAGCGCTACTCACCGCGCCACCGTGCCGCCCCCTCTGTGTACCCTTCCCGTAAATGCTTAAGGCGAGCGACGTCAGTGTGTTTACACAGCGAGATCAACCGGTTCGCGGCTGCTCTTCCCGTTATCCTCTTGAACATTCCCGCCTAATTAGCTGATTAGAGCGGGCCCATCCATTATCACTGGGTCCCACAGCTTAGTCACGCCACCGACCCCACCCAACTTCCACTCCCCCCCCTCAACCCTGTCCTCCCACCCACCTACCCACCCACCCACCCCCTACCCTGCCACCCCAAAGACAAAGATCCCCCGTATAGCCTTAACAGACTGTAGGGTCAAGTGCCGTTAGCGAGCACCTCTGAATTTATGACTCATCATTTAAGATAATAATTCCATCAATCCATCCATTTTCAAAACCGCTTGTCCTGATAATCATTCCGCTGTGGTCAAATATTGTTAATCAACTAGAGAACGTTTCGGAAATTCTTCCCAACTCAGTAATGAACGGGAAAGACGTTGAGACATTTCTAAACGCGCGTAATGTTAGTACGATGACGCGTATTGGTTACGGTTGTTTGAAAGATCGGTCAAATGTAGGTCATGCATGGCGCATCATCAATACCACAGGTTCCTGATTTCTTTTGGTTGGAATTAGCCCTGGCTTGATTCTGTGGAAATTATATACTTGAGTGGTGTGCCTCCCAAACAGGGAAATTTAGGGATTTTATTTTATAATTTCGAGTAATTAATTAAATCAATTATTCAAACTTAACGTTTCACGACGGTTGATAAATATGATACGATTTTAGAATTATTTCCCCGTTGACTTATTTGTTACACTTAGTACTCAAAGAAAAATGACGTTGCATAAAGCATACGTTTTATATATTATCCGTCATCCTGTGTCAACATCTTTCAGAAGAAACTATTTATAAAGAGAGCTCATAAGCGTAATTTGTTCAAGTGCTCAAAGTTCAAATTGTTGTCAGTGCAATAAAGCAACCACGTGTTAACGACATATGTGCGAATCATATCTGAGGTTATGTAAATTAATCCTATTCGCCCTACGGTTATAATAATAATAATAGCATTTATAGAGCGCCTTTCACCCGAGGGTCACAAAGCGCTGCACAAGGCTGTGGAGAGAACGGCATGTCAGTAACATCGGGACAGATACACTGAGAGACGGTTACCTGTTAGGTTTCCAAAAAGACCGCTTAAGATTATAATCACTGGAATGATAGCTGATTTTCAAATCTGTTCTTTTAGGATAGCCGTGTCGAGCGCTCTCCCTCTGTCCCGCGTGACGTTCCGAAACGGCTATCCCGAAAAAAAAGCCTACAATTTGAACGTTTTAATACACGCAAAAGTAATGTCCCGCTTACAGCTCTATCGGCAAATCAGCGTCGGAATCTTTTTAACAAATCAGTGCTAGCAGCGTTCCCTGCACCTGTCACTAATTTTCGGAGCTACGGGTAATTTTCGTTGCTTGCGACCGATTACGTCTTCACTGTCGAGCGAAAGCAGCGCCCTCCTCTGCATTCAGTAAGCCACGTGTCCCATCGACCTGCAGTTATTAGCACCACCACAACAACCCAGGCTTCGTTGCTCGGCACCAGTCCTTAGTGGGGTTAATAATACTAGCAATTTATAGAACGCCTTTCACCCGAGGATCACAAAGCGCTGCACAAAGGCCACGGAGAGAACGGCATGTAAAAACAAACTAATAAAAACCAAAGCAACAAATAAAATGATTGAGGCTGCTTCGAATAGACTGAAAGGTCGTGAAACTGGCAATCTTAAGAGCGGCAAAAATCTGCCAGCGTCCCCTAAGATCGCCGTCACTTCCTTAAAGACAAACACGGAGGGAGACAGGGAGGGAGGGTGAGCAACAGGGGGAGACATATGGACACAGGGTTGCCACCTGTCCTGGTTTTTCCAGGATAACCTTCTTGCTGTTCTGGGAAATCCGTACGTATTCAATAAAAGTCAGGGTTGGGGTGAGCCGGAGCCAATCCCGGCAGACACAGGGCGCAAGGCAGGGCTAGACCAAGGATGAGACGCCAGTCCATCACAGGACACCGGGGGCAATTTAGTCCGCAGGCCAATTAAACTATTCAGCAGCATGGCTTTGGACTGTGGGAGCAAACCGGAGAGCCCGGTGAACACCCACGCGGACACGGGGAGAACATGCAAAGACTCCGCACAGAAAGGCACCAGCCTTGACGCGCCTTGAGCTAAGAGGCTCCAAGCCTCCACCGAACGTTCGCCTTTCAGCCGACCTCAGCCTTGACCTTGCCGTGGCAGCCAAGGTCAGGAACGCGCCAAGCAGGCCGTCCACACGCGAAACAGCGGTGATATCGAAACCGCGAGACACACCATCAGCCCCGGCGGAGACGCTCATCATCCAGCAGTGGAAAAAAATCACGGCCGCTGACGACGCCGAACCGCTAACGTGCCACCACTCCGCCTCTCCAGAAGGGAACGGAATGTTTAGCGGGGAAACGCCCTCTCGTAAGTGCCGCCGGCGCATGTGGGACAGACAGTATTTTGACAATTGCACAAGCGCGACGCTGCGTCATGGCTAATTGCGTTCGCGTGCCCCCCCCCTACCCCTTTATTGCTAGCGGGGGCACTCCGTGGGCGGTTCGTCGCGACAAACAAGTCACTCTGTGTGGCGGTGAATCGGCCCACTGTGTACGCCGTACGTGACGCGTTCTGACCGGGCCCCTGGGTCATTAGAACGCCCCCTCATGCATACAGCCGGTCACTTCTTCTTCAAGACGAGAGAGGGGGGGGAGGGAAGAAATGTCTTACGAGTAATAATAATAAACAATTTAGAACGCGCGGGACACATCCGTCCGTCCGTTTTCAGAAACAGCTTAATCCTGCACGGGGTCGCGGTGAGACGGAGCCTATCCCGGCAGAGACAGGGCGCAAGGCAGGGCTATACCCAGGATGGGACGCCAGTCCATCGCAGGGTACCTAGGGCAATTTATTCAGTAGGCCAATTAACCTGGACGGTGGGAGCAAACCGGAGTGTGCGCGGGACACATATTCATTAAATTTTGAAGGTGGCTGTTCGGAGAGAGGACGACTCAGAGGCTCGAGGTATCCTGCAGAGGTGGGGGTTAGCCGGAAACAACCGGCCAGACAATGCGTCCTGTATATTATCACGTTATCGACCAAATCATTAACGAGGGAGGGAACCCGCGCGGAACAGCGGGAGAACACACAAACTCCGCACGGAAAGGCGCCCAAGGCGGGACTCGAACAACCTCGGGGGCAGGACTTTTTTGTGAGGCGCAGACGTTACCCCACTGCATAGCCACCCTGCCACGGTGCCGGACATTTTTTTTCCCTTTAACTCCACAACCCGTGACGTGTCCCGCCGACATGTTTGCCCCCCCGCCTCGGAGACGTGCGGCTCGTGCGATATTCGTCGCCGCGTCACGGTTTAAGGTCGCCGTCTCTTTCCCGACACTCGGCCAGACCTTCCGGAATTGCGACGTTTCGACACTGCACGGCCCAACGGCGGTGATTGAGCTCTTTCTGGGAAGCAAAGCGAGGTGCGGTGGGGTGTCTGCAGGAGGCGAAGCTTACCAATTGACGGATCGGTTTTTTCTTAGGCGCGTTCACGTTCACGCGACAAACGCCCGCAGCGTTACGGCACGCGTGGCACGCGCGTGACATAATTATAATAATAGCATTTATAGAGCGCCTTTCACCCGAGGGTCACAAAGCGCCGCACAAGGCTGTGGAGAGAACGGCATGTCAATAACATCAAGAGATAAACTGCGCCGTTCTTAAGATTGCCAGTTTCACGACCTTTCAGTGTATTATATTCGAAGCGGCCTGAATCATTTAATTTCGTTGCCTTGGTTTTTTTATTGGTGGGGTTTTTTTTTCTGTCGTTGTTGACATGCCCGTTCTCTCCGCGGCCCTTGTGCAGCGCTTTGTGACCCTCGGGTGAAAGGCGCTCTATGAAATGCTGCTATTATTATGATTAACGTACAGTCTGCGCGCGTTTCAACGGCCGTCCGTTTTTTTCCGTAAGCGGAAAAGCGGCAAAGCGCCTCGAGATAGCGTGGAAGCCAACTCGGCGCGCGATGAATCACGCGGCCGCGATAAAGGGCGCGACCAGACGCATACATCAAATGGAACAGGATTCACGGTATCTGAGCTCAGAAAGCCCCAGCTCACTACTTTGATAAGAGCCGTGTACTACGAGGGAATTGATGGATCCAGGATCCAAGGGTTTTCTTTTTTTGGGGGGGGGGAGTGAAGGGGTGTGTGGTGGGGGCACACAGTGGGAATCGTTCATGGAGCCCCTGGGAGGAAATCGGAGAACCCGGAGGAAACCCACGCAGAATAGAAGGAGAACGCACAAACTCCGCAAAGAAAGGCAGGAATCGAACTGCCATGGGCAGGACCTTCGTTCTTGGCCCTAGGCTATGAAGTGAAGAAGACAGGACAGCTATGGATTGTTGAATGTGGAATGTTGAAGGCTATCTCCTTCTATGTGCCTGTGTTCTCTGGACACTCAAGGTTTGCCTTCCCAAAAGCCAAGCACTCATAAATGGAATTGGCCAAACATCGAAATCACAAACCTCTTCAGAAATATTTTTCGAGACTAAGCCAGGGATTTATGGATAAATAAGCACATTGTTAGACAATATTATGAGTGAACAGTGTAATATACTTTTAACTGCAGTTCTTCTACAGAAATGATATTTAGCAATACAAATACATCATATGTCATATACGGCGTAACAACATATCTACCACAAAAATCCGTGTTGGCCTTGGAGAGAAAATCCGGACGGGAAATTACGTTCGTGATGATGATGATAAAGATAATGGTGATGACAGCGACGATGATGCTAAGAATTATTGTGATTTTAGTGAAGTTACTGGTGATGATAATAATAATAATACAAATAATAATAGGGATTCAATTCAATTCAATTCAACTTTATTTGTCAACTCTACCATATGT
>JAZEWU010000025.1:2897439-2913846 GCA_036362915.1 Geotria australis | reverse complement strand
CAGAGGCTGACCATCGTGCTTCGAAGAATCGCAAAGAAGAAGAAGACTTGTCAGGGATCGCGACGTGAACGCTTCTAATACGCTTGAAAACTCACAGGCGGTTGATTGGATGCGAACCCAGCTCCTCTGTATTGCCATCCCGCTCTCCGACTTCTGAGCCACAGTGCAAACTTGGCAAAGTCATATTTTAAGCCCAAACTCTTTGACAGCATAACAACCACTCGATTAAGTTTCGTCTCGTAAAAATAAATAAGGAACAAAAATACTCAATAATTACAATAATTGTCGCAATTGATCATTCACCATCCATCCATTTTCTAAACCGCTTGTCCTGGTGAGGGTCGTGGTGGCAGCAGTCCAAGGAGACTGGACCAGACATCCCTTTCCTCAGCAACAGATTCCAGCTTTTCCTGGGGGATTCACCATCGTTAAGCGTAATTAACCCATCGCTGCTGTCAACATCATTAAGTCATCACTGTCGTCGCCCTCAGCGGCGCTAGCGGAACAAATTAACGAGCGAGCAGCCCTGCTCTTGATTGATTCTTAAGCAGTGATTGAGGAGGAATTGATTGCCGACGGTGCTGTCCTACATCCGTATCCCTCCCATCGATACCGCGATTGATTCTGGAGACCCGGGGTGGCAATAACCAATCCTGGAATCTAGTTTTGCATCGCAGCTTCTCAAGGTCACCCCGACGCGAGGGCAGCGTTCTCAATATAATCAATCGCTCTAAGTGGGTATCTCTGCATACGTGGATCCGTCTAAACGGTCCCTCCTGATTGCATTTCCTTTAACAGTTGATGATTGTTCCTTTCTCACTAGTTTCGTTCCATAATGTATTACAATTGTCACGTCGCGTCACAGTCCTTCTGCTAGTCCCTCGACTCGTTGGGATGACCCCTGGGTTGTCGGGGTATGACGCCCTGGGCAGTTGGAGCATGACCTTTTAGGATTTTGGGGAATAACCCTTTGGGCTGAAGGAGAATGACTCCGAGCACCTTACAATATTCCCTCCACGACTACCATATGTTTCAGCCAGACATTATTCATCCTGGTCACATGTCGATGACCACGAACGGATGGGCAACAGAACATGTACTAAGAAGAAAAAAAATCACTGCTTCAAAGCAATTTTTCATTACAATTGTGCTCGGCTGCCTGTAGATGAGTTTTCTCCCTCTTGCCCCCGTTCCCGTCCGTCCCGCCAGCCCCTTGACTGACTCATCTTGGCGCGCGGCGCACACGCCAGTCTGTTTTCTTTCCTTCGTCATTGATGCAGTTGGCTGGTCACGCGTTCGCCTATCGCTAATTGAGGTCTGAGCGAGGCCTTCCGGTGGATGAAGGAGAGGACTCTCGTGCGTCGTCCCGCGTCTGCGTGGGTTTCCTCTAGATTCTCCGGTTTCCTCCCACAACTTAAACAAAAAAAACCACTCATTAATTATTTGGCCGATAGCATCATAATATATAGGAAGCGGTGCGTGACAATATGGCGGCGGCAAAACCGCCTGGCTGCCTTCTCCACCTCTCTGCGCTTTCCTCGCTACGCCTCTGAGTCGTTCTTTCGTCGAACGAATAGCTTTGACATTGAATGAATATGCGCGCGTTATAAATGTAAAATTATTGTTAATCATTATCATTATTATGAACTCGTGCCGCGTCGTTTTTAATCGTTAGAATGCATCCGCACGCGCGGAGGCCGGTTGCCCGGCAGAGTTTGCGGCGCGGAGATTAAAGAAACTTTCGCGGAAGAGCGGCGGGCGTAGTTACTTTTTCCACGACGGGTGTCACGCGGGCAACCGTTGCGCCAGCGTTCGTTTCTGGCGGTGGGAAGATAGCGCGAAAAATAAAGGAACTTTGCGTCTCTATGTTTTAACGTTCAGCCTGGGAATAAAGAATTTGGGCTTCCGCTTGCATAACTGCGAGCCGGCGAAGCGTCGCGGTCCATTCCGTAACTTTCCGAAGCGTCTGGTCACGACGTGGGCGCCGACCAAGACCTCTGTTGCGTACTGCCGCTGGAAAAGCCTCCCTTGCGGTTGGCCGTCAGCTAAGGTCAACGCGTTAGCCATTAAATGACCTTCCCCTCCCTTGAAGCATGACTCGTGCCCGTTGTTGCTCAACGGAGTAGCACGCGCGCGCGGTACGCGAGTTCGTGAGTGTGCGAAGTTTGTGGGCGTTCGGCTGTGTGGCTGTGCGGGCTGGCGCATCGCAATCCTTACGATTCTGGAATTACACTTCTGCTGTGCACTTCCATTAATGGGTTGTTATTTTTTTTTTTACGGCCCGTTGTTGTGAGTCATCGATCCGTGGGGATACGCACGCTCGGAATTACGCCGAGAGGCAGGAAGAGGAACGTGTGGATTAAAGAGCGTGCGTGTTAGACACATTGCGAGGGAACCGCGAAGAGGCGGAGGGGGGAGAAGGCAGCCACTGAGTCACAATTAACGAGTGCTTTTTTTAGTTACGGGAGGAAAGCAGAGTACCCGGCGAAATCCGATGCGGACACGGGGAGAACTTGCAAACTCCACACAGAAAGGCACCCAAGCCGATATTCCATCCCGGGACCTATTTGCTCTGAGGCGGCAGCTCTATTCACCATGCCAACGCGCCGCCCCTATTATCCAAATCATTATCCAAACGATTATTATCCAAATGTCCCACTCGGTCAGATCTGTACTAACCGAGTGGGCAATTAGGAAAACAATCCTTAACCCTAACCCTAATTAATCCTGACACGGCTTAGCCAAAAAAAAAAAACTTTGTGAAGCGATTATCACGCATCGAGCTGTGAAAAACCTACACCAGTAGAATCTCCGGGCGGCATGCTGGCGTAGTGGATAGCGCTGCCGCCTCACAGCAAGACGCTCTCGGGTTCGAATCTCGACTCGGGGGGCTTTCTGTGTGGAGTTTGCATGTTCTCCCCGTGTCCACGGTTGGTTTTTGCCGGGCACTCCGGTTTCCTGCCACCGTCCAAAGACATGCTGCCAGGTTAATTGGCCTACTGAGTAAATTGCCCCAGGTGGCCTGCTGCGATGGACTGGCTTCCCGTCCTGGGTATAGCCCTGCCTTGCGCCCTGCCGGGATAGGCTGCGGCTCATCGCGACCCTGTACAGGATTAAGCGGTTTCTGAAAATGGATGAATGGAGTACAATCTCTCCCTCCCTTCCCGCCCCGCCCGTGACAACGTTTGCGTTATATCGCGGTTGCGTGGAGTAACCCGTTTGTTGTTTGTGTGTTTGTCTGCCGTCGCAGCTGACCGCCCCGGCGTTCCCAGTCGTGGTGAAGATCGGCCACGCTCACTCCGGCATGGGCAAGGTTCGTCCGAGCCGCGACTTTCTCCGGCGAAAAATACCGACACGGCTCCACGCTCCGCTTGCGTCCGGAAATGCTCCGGCGGATAAGAATCGGAACGATTTGAAAAAAAAACAGCGTCGCTCGACGCCATCGAGACCCGCTATCGCGCCCTCGCTGGGGGAATAAAATAAAATTAAAATTAAACATAAATTGCTCCAGGTTCGGAATGTTCGTTGCTGGCGGAACGCGTCGTCTCGTCGCGACACGTTGTCGTCATTCGAGCCGGTGACGGGGATCCCAGGTGGCCTGGGGGGGAATTTTACAGAGGATGGAAGTGATTTTAATTGACCTCGGAGGGATTAATAAGTTGGGAGATATGAACCTGCAAGCCAACCCGACGGACTGCTGTGGCGCGCGTGGCGCGTATTGATTAAATGCCGAAGGAATTAATTGGAAGAGAGAACGACTCGGAGGCGTAGCGAGGAGAACGCAGAGAGGCGGAGGAGGCAGCCAGGCGGTTTTCCGGCACCAACAATTCCACACACTGCGTCCTATATATTATGATGTTATCTGCCAATTAATTAATGCGGGGGGGTTTTTTAAATTGCGGGAGGAAACCGGAGAACCCGGAGGAAGCCCACGCACAACAGGGGGAAAGAACACACAAACTCCGCACAGAAAGGCGGCCGAGGGAGACGCAACGTCACGAAGGGGAGAGGAGCAACGTTCGACACGGCTATTCTACGAGCCGCGAAAAACCTGACTTCCCCACAAAGGGGTGCTTACATTTTCCAACCCCTGGAGGGATGTTGACTATACAATAATATAAAAATAATATAAATATCATGGGGGTCATTGACACACCAACGACTTTGAAGATAACGGATCCCACCCAGAGAACAGAGGGGGTCATTCATTGAGGAGTGCCACAGAACCCATAACTGATTAGTGACCAAGACAAACCTTGGACTTTGATTGCAAGACAGCTGGAGCCACAGGGGTTACGTAACGCGCGTTTCAAGATGTTGCGCCGAATTCGAGCCCCGCTCCCTCTCACTCGGCCCCTGGTCTCCGGCCGCCGACTACACTACCCCGATTCAATCCGTCTCTCTTTCTCTCTTTCGCTCCCTGTCTGGCTCTCTGCTAACAGCCTTGACACATGGCAGTCGATGCGGTCACTCACTGGCTTTGTTACGGGCGAATCTATAGAAGTGGGAAGCGTGTGTCAATATTGTGTCCGCAAGAACGCTATCCCCGGGGGGATTGACCGTCTCAGCTGATGCTCCCACGTGGTGTTATTCAACGCCGTCGCAGAGAGAGAGAGAGCACGGCACGACAAGCAATGGAAAAACACAATCTGGGAGCGGGGAGTGGTGGCGCAGCGGTTAGGGCACTGCGCCGTGAACCTGGCAATCCGAGTTCGTGATGGTTGCTCTTCAGAGCTGTTCTTTTCGGGATAGCCGTGTCGAGCGCTCTTCTATCTCTCCCTCGCGACGTTTCGCCTCCCGCGTTGGAAGCATCATCATGGAGATCGCTCGACACGGCTTTTCCGAATGAACAGCTCTGAAGAGCAACCGCCAACAATAATAATTACAAAGTATCATAATCGCATGTTCGTTCACTGTCGAAGAGAGGGAGAACAACTCATAGGCGAGTGGAAACAGGATAGAGGTGGGGAGGGGGAAGGCAGCCACAAGGTTAACCGGCGCCAACATTTTCCAGATATTTACGTCCTATATATTAAGATGGTATCGACCAATTAATTCGTATTTTCTTTAGTTGTGAGAGGAGCCCAGAGGATAAAACACGTAGCACAGGGGGAGAACACACAAACTCCACAGATAAAAGGCACCCGAGGCAGGAATCAAACCGCCTCGGGCAGAACCTTCTTTCTGTGAGGCGCCGATAACGATTACATTATTAAATACTACCGCTGCGCCACCCAATCCAGTGACCTAAGCCTGAACTCTGGCCGAGGCTAACATCGATGACAAATATCTGAACCGGTCCTACGTCTCCCGAGGTCGATTCAGCCCTCGATGAGAACCGGGAGCAATGTGTAAACATCAGTACTGGGAGAGACTAAAGCGGCTGAGCACACTACTCACTCTTGCGCCGTACAAGCCTTAATCGATGCTTGCTAATGGCACACAACTGCCCTGTTGTAGGCTACCCAGGGAATATTTGTCTTTGATATATATGTATAGAACATATCATTGTGATAAAATACCTGCATAGATTTGTACTGACACGTACACAAAGCAACAGTACATTAAACGAGCAATGTTTGCTTTTGAGATTTTTAATCTCCCAATTATTTTCCAAGCGTGCCGTCGGTATCACGGTGTCACGAGATAACGATATTCCGCACTCATATCTCTTGCGTTTTTTCCGCAAAATCCACTTGACAGTGGTTTACTGAATTATTGGGGATCAAGGTAGAAGCGTTCACGTCGCGACCCCTGTCAAGTAATAAATTGGTATTACCTGCAAATTCTACCAAACACTTCGAAGCCAAGGAGCTGAAAGACAACGATGTCCAGAAGCTCAACAGATACCAGAAGCCCCCTCAGTCCGGAGCAAGAAGAGAGGCCAATACCCGCCGCCTTTAAGGCCTGCACTGACTATTATATCTCTAAATGTTGAAGGGCTGTCTGCAACTAGAGAAGAACTTGTTGCAATGGGAAACTGTCATATAACCATCACGCATCGAAGAGTCAAATCGAACTGAATTGTTATCGAGACGCGCTCGGACGCAGACACACATGCGCGTAAGATATTGATACCGTCTCGGCTCTATGGTCTCCGTGCCTCCAGGTGAAGGTGGAGAACCATTACGACTTCCAGGACATCGCCGGCGTGGTCGCGATGGCGAAGGCCTACGCCACGTGCGAGCCGTTCATCGACTCCAAGTACGACATCCGCGTGCAGAAGATCGGCGCCAACTACAAGGCATACATGTGAGTGTCATCGGCCG
The DNA here is from genome assembly GCA_036362915.1 of Geotria australis. NCBI lineage: Eukaryota > Metazoa > Chordata > Hyperoartia > Petromyzontiformes > Geotriidae > Geotria > Geotria australis. The sequence continues at coordinate 2,907,577 of JAZEWU010000025.1, read as the reverse complement.
GTCGCGTCGCTGTCCGGTGTGCAGGCGGTGCGATTGCACCACCGACACACCAGACAGCTGCCGCCAGTGGCGTCCAGAGTGGGGGGCAGAGGGGGCGATGGCCCCGGGCATCCATTTCAGGGGGGCATCCAATCAAAGAGTGACATTAAACAGTCCCACAAGCTGGTGTGAATTTGGATCCGTGTTTTAATAAGCGAGACCAGAGTAGAGAACCTGTTACGTGTAAATACTGTGCGTAATGCTGATTAACTCTTTCGGTGCCCTGTCGACGCCGATCGACATTATTTTTCATCATCCACTGTGCCCTGTCGACGACCGTCGACACGTTATAGTACTGCCTTTCAACTCATTTTATGAATGAATGATAGTTCCCAAAGTTGTCTTCCTTTCTCACAATTCTCAGTACTAGGCCCTATACTTTGAGTCTTGGGGGCATGCAATCAAGGAGTCGGAGTTGGCCCCGGGCACCACCAAACCTCTGCACGCCAATGGCTGCCGCACAGGTCTCCCTTTGCGAGACGGCAGCAGGACATCGGAATTGTTGAGATGACGCGCGACGCAAGGCACTTTCGGCGTTGCTGAAGTATGTAAGCGAGCGACCTATAACAAGCTAGTCATTATCCCTGAGCTGGCCGGCATTGCTACGTGCCCTAAACCGAACATAACATTCTAAGATCGCACCACAGGCGACCCTTTCTTTCTGCATAGGTCACGTCGCAGGGAAGCTAGCACGCCCTGGGCAACATCGGCAATTGGTTTCGCCTGTTTGTTTGTTTTCTTGTTTGTTTGTTTGCTTTTAGCCATCCACCCACGACGCCGGGCGCAGCTGCGTCCCGCCCTCGCTTGCGGAGTGATTTTTTTCACACCGGCTGAGTCATGTGCAAAACCCAGCGTGGGTTCGAGCCGGCGAACTCGGTTCCGCCACCGGGCTGGCCTCGAGCCACGAGACTTTGTAGAACAGCGCGGTTGCTGTTGTTGTTGTTCGTCTTCTTCTTCTTGGTTTTCACCCGGAAATTAGCAAAACCCCCAACGATCAATAACAAGGGCATTTCAGGAACAGACGGAATAAAAATTCAAGTGCGTATCACCGACAGGACTCCTGGCCGGAGCTTAAACTAGAATATTTGTTTGTGTGTATAGAGAGGGCTTTTATTTTAAGGGAGGCCTTTGACCGCCGTGTCGCTACTGCCCACGGGCCCGGTGGTCTCGCGCGCATGCCAAACAGCCGTCCCTTCATGAGCGCGTAACTGTCCGCGTTCAGCACGATAGCAGCCTTCGACGGTGCTCTGATCACGCCGTTCGCTCTTGCGACATCGCGATACAAGCGTGCTTTGATCGTTTCATCGTTCTTTAACTTTCATACGCGGTACCGCGAAGGAATTATTTTATCCGATGATGTTTCCCCCCACACACACTGCCCCCCACCCCACCCCGCGCACTCAAAAATACGAGTGAATGTGTGATGGATAATTCGATGTGCAGGGACTGTGCTGGCAGCCGTGTAAAGGAACTGTCTGAAATACTGCACGGCTGACAACACGCGCACCCAACGTTGCCTCAGACTGTAAATATGTACGGTAGCGTTGGCCTAACGGGGGGAAAAACCCGACGGTTACGATTAGAATTATTAATACAGCAGATAAACTTATTTTAAGAATCATAACCGGATAGTCGTCAATATCGTCAGCCATCGGATTATCCACTGCTGGATGAGGCCTCCCCATGTCGGTGGCTGCCCTCGTGGGGCTGAGGATGGCCGGATGCCCACCTGATGCCAACCTCCTTTAGTCGGAGGGTCTTCTAGCAGGATTGTTGGATTCCAAACCTGTTCACCGAGGGAGACCCTAGCAGGAGTGCTAGACTCCAGACCTGTTCACCACCCAGGGAGACTCTCGCATGAGCACTCGGCTCCTGGCAACGTAGCTCTGGGGTTCATTAGAATTACACAAACCCATCCACCATGTTATCGAGCCGTGAAAACTTTCATCACTACAATGTGGTTAAACGTGATATTTTGCCACGGGGAAAAACAAACTAATGGATACATTTTTCCGTCCCCGAAAAAACAGTAAACGTCATTTGTTTTATACTTCAGTTCCTCAAGGCCACCGGCGCATTAGTCACTGCGAAGGCAGGCGGACACATGTTAATTTACACTCTCAAATAAAACGACGGGAAACCCAGCATCGACAGACCAGCCAGCCATGCCACTGGGCCACACTTCACAGGAGCTATACATCTAAAAGCGCATTCTTTCACGAGCGTTCCACCCCACACACCCCTTCCGCTCACAACCCCCCCCAACTCCAGCAGTCTCGTGTAAATTAGAATTCCTGAAAAAATGCAAAACCTAAACATTGCGAACATTTTTGTTGGATTGGCTGGCAAGCCATTCCACGTTTTTTTTGGAGGAAAACGCACATTACAGCAGCCAAGAGTATGTTTTGTTTTCTACTTGTTGGTATGCGGGATGGTGCCACGGCGTAATGGTTAGCACACTGGACTTGAAATCCAGAGAAGTCGGCGGTTCGATTCCATCCTCCGGCACTGCATTTGAAACAACTAGCAAAGTGCCCGACCTACGGGCGATCTTGTTCCAAGCGTGTAACACGTTCTTCTGACGTCTTTTGTTGATGATGTTTTCTGATGACATGACACCTTTGACCTGGATTTCTTTCTGATGTCCTTTTGGGAATATTGCCGGCTCTCTGTATCCATCCAGCAGTGTAAACAGGTTCACCAACGTTAATCGATCGGCAGGTCACCCATCCATCCATCCATTGTCAGAAACCACTTAATCCTGTACAGGGTCGCGGTGAGACGGAGCCTATCCCGGCAGACACAGTGTGCAAGGCAGCGCTATTCCCAGAATGAGAAGCCATTCCATCACAGGGCACCGAGAGAAATTTAGTCCGCAGGCCAATTAACCTATGCAGCAGCATAGGCCTGCGGGCTAAATTGCCCCCAGTGCCCTGTGATGGACTGGCCTCCTATCCTAGGTAATAGCCCTGCCTTGCGCCCTGTATCTGCCGGAATGATTGAATGAATGAAACAAGTTGTGAAATCGGGGTAGTTTCAATAACAGCGATGCTGGTGTCAGCTGTCAGAAACACAGAATTCTGCAAATCGTAACGAGCTGCGCTACCGTCACACGCAGGCGCGTTGCAGCCGCGGGTGTTGCAGGAAAAAGTGGGGGGGATGGAATCATGTTTCTGTGAAAGTGCGGGTGTCGCAACACATGATATGAGACTACCTCAGGAAAAAGTGGGGGGGATGGAATCATGTTTCTGTGAAACTGAGGGTGTCGCAACACCCGCAACACCCGCGGCTGCGACGCGCCTGGTCGCACGACAAGTTACCGCTGTGCTTTGAGAGCGGCTGTCGCTTAGTTTTTAACGAACTCACAAATTGAGACGTGGGCGAAAATGAAGCGGCTGACCCCCACCCCCCCTCGTGTCTATTTTCCAGGAGGACCTCCATCTCCGGAAACTGGAAGGCCAACACAGGCTCCGCCATGCTGGAACAAATCGCCATGACGGAGAAGTGAGTGAAACTCGCGGACGTTCGCCTGGGAAGCCGGGCGCAGCCGAGCCACTCACGGGACGTAATCTCGTCGCTCGTTTCACGATCGATGCCAAAGTGGCGAGCGGAGTGGCCGCATTTGGCTCTCGCAAAAGTACAAACCGTAAAACAAGCCGCGGTGCCGGGTGAATGATGAGACCTCTGTCAAGATGCTCGCAGCAGGAGTTTGAACAAACAACACGCGCCGTACCTTCAAGTTTTTTAGCGGTGGAAATTGTTTTTTTTCGTACTGTCACAGCTGCTAAACGCGGAGCTGAAGGTGTGCAATGCCAACAAGATTGCCGGCTAATGTACAGCTGATAATTAACACACAAGTGCATGGACTCGACACGGTTGTAGGAACTTTGGGAAATAAAGAGGAGGTGTTCAGGTTCCCCGGGGTTCGAATCCCCATGTCTGTGTGGGTTTTCGCCGGGCACTCCGGTTTCCTCCCACAGTCCAAAGACATGCTGCTGCATAGGTATTCATTCAAAGAGAGAACGACTCAGAGGCGCGAGGAAAGTGCGGCGAGGCGGAGGAGGCCGCCAGAAGTTCTGCCGGCACCAACGTATTGCGACACACTGCTTCCTAAATATTATGATGTTATCGGCCAACTAATTAATGAGGCCTACTAATTAATGAGGAGGAGGAAACCCACGCAGAACAGGGGGAGAACACACAAACTCCACACGGAAAGGCGCCCAAGGTGGGCATCGAACCGCCTCGGGCAAGACCATTCTTTCTGTGAGGCGCAGATGTTACCACTGCGCCACCCTGCCTCCTGACATGCTCTCAATATGGCTGTATTCTCGCACGTAACTGCAGATGAGAATCGCATACAAACTGAGCACATCCGTCGTTAGCGATCGCTGCCCTGTAACACCGCCTCTCTCTGCTCCAAACGAGCCATTTCCCACATCAGCAGCCGAGACGTTTCACCATTACAAGGCTGGTGTTAATGCGGAATATGGAGAGTTTGTGTTTTTGATCACGGATTGTGGCTCCACTCGCAATAACACCGTTCCTCATTTCGATGTTAATCCGTGTAAGCAGCAGATGGCCCTTCACTGGCACTTGTAAGTTTAATAGGCTAAACGGAGACACATCTTGAAATGCAAATAGATATCTTAACACTGCAATGCCATCCGGATTTATAGCGCGTGCAAGAGCAATTGCATCTTAAGAAGCTTAAGAGCGCTGTGAGGAAAGGAGGCATATTTATACAGAAATGTAAACACACACACACGCACAACCGTCTTAACAGCGCTTTGTGACCCTCGGGTGAAAGGCGCTATATATATATATAAAATGCTATTATTATCCAGGTTTTAGCTAGGGTGGCCGGTTTGCTGCCAAAGCCCAGAATTGTATATCACTTCGATACCATAAAATACTAATGTGTATCCACTGCTGGATGAAGGCTTTCCCCGAGCCGTCACCAGATCTCGCGGTTTCGCGATGCGACAATCCGTCTGGCTCCGGCTAGACGAGCCGCTTTCACCGCTCCATCTCCGTGGGTGGACGCGCCACTCACGCGCGTTCACGCCTTCGCCTGCCGCTCCTTCGTTAGTCTCGACCGCCGGCTATCGTCCCAACTAGCGATTATTTTCAAAATTGGTAAGGGCTTTCCGATTAATCCACGACGTCTGCCTCACTGCTACCCCTACTCCCCACCGCACCTACTCCCCAACGAGAGCCGGTCTCCCTCGTGGGGCTCTTCAGCTCTCCGTCACGCCACAGAATTCCCCCAACAGCAAGACACCGGGAAAAAATCAATACGGATAAATCTCGCCCAACATCGCGGCCGTAAAACGCTGGCTCACTATCCGGGGGCCATCGCTGGTAATTCACGCTGCACCGGAGCGGATCAGTATTCATTCCCGCGTCCCGCAGTTCCTCCCGTGTGGCTGTTGCGGCACCGGCGATGCCCCCCCTAAGTGGAACGCACTCATTTCGAGGTCCCATTTTCAATATTAAAATCGCCGAGTGAGACGGCAAAAGAGAGAGAGATACAGACGACGGGTATTGATGTGATTATTCTTAGTTTGCACGGGGAAGGCAGCAGAGTGGGGGGAGTGAGCGAGTTGGGTGATCAGCTACGGTTTTATAGTAATGTCACAGACGTACAGTAGTGAGATTAAGGAAATGTACGAAAACGTTGAGGTAACAGGTTGAGAGAAGACAGATGCAGGCGAGATAGCGATGAGAGAGATTAATTTTACGGCTATTGTCTTAAAAACAAAAATATTACAATTTATAACGCGCGGAAAATGTTACGCCTTGTCTTGGACGAGACGCGGGAACGCAGGCGTAGCGAGGAAAATGCAGGGAGGGGAGCAGCCAGCCACACGCTGCTTTCCTTTATATTATGATCTTATCAGCCAATTAACTAATGAATGAGTGTTTTTTGTTAAGTTGCGGGAGGAAATCGGAGAAACCGGAGGAAACCCACGCGCAACAGGTGGAGAGAACACGCAAACTCCACCCAGAAAGGCGCCCCTGACAAATGTCTCCGTACATTTATCGCGACTTGAACTCTAAGCCGACAAGTTAACGCGCGCCTATTTTCGCACGGACGCCGTGGGGGTATCACATCATCAAGCAGCCGTCGAGACCCCATCCATCCATCCATTTTCAGAAACCGCTTAATCCTGTACAGGGTCGCGGTGAGCCGGGGCCCATCCCGGCAGACACAGGGCGCAAGGCGGGGGAACACCGAGGATGGGACGCCAGTCCATCACAAGGTCCGCGCTTTGGAGGGAGTTAATGCGACGCGTAGCCTTGCCCTAACTCAGCGAGACATTTATCTGCAGCCTTCGAGGTGAGAAAAGATCCCCGGCGACTACCATCGAGTGTTCCGCTCCGACAGAGAGGGCCGAGCAACTTTGAACCTCATTATGTGACCGGGTGTCATCGGGAAAGGGTGGCGACGCCGGTTTGAAAGTCTCCGACGGACTCCGGCATGAGGGAGGACTACGTTTTGGCACGAGAAGGAAGAAGAAGTTCTATGTCAAAGTGACTCGGGCTATACATTGTACGAATTGGCTCCGGCTGGGACGCGGGGAAAAATACGATGATTGCCCGAGTGATTTGATTCTGGACACGGTGGCCAATTTCAGTCGAACGTCACGGCAGGTGCCAGGCAGCAACAAGGCAGCGTGCCTGCATGAAGGTGCTGCAAACGAGGGGTTAGACACTGACGATATTTACAAGTCACGGGGGTTTGAATCTTTGCACGTTTTTTTTTCAATTTCATTGTGAAAAGGTTGTTTACGTCTTAATAATGAGCAGATTCACGATTTCAGATGCACCTTGGGGGGCGGATTTGGGTAATGATTCATATAAGCTGGAAGTGACTGTTTAACGTTGGAAATGGTAAATCAACTAATTAGGACTGCAATTCGGATATAATTTGTCCGCCTCTCTTGGTAAGGGAGAAACGCTCATAAAATGCCACGGTGTCGGACCGATGAACGGATTGCCGTGGTGCATCCGGCTTCGCGTGGGTGTCAAACCGTTGACTTGTTCCATACACAAGCCATGTTACAAAAGCCATACGTAACTATAGATAAGTGTACAGCCTTCGCGTGGCCGGCAGACCCCAGACAGCGACATTCAGCAGAACATTTTGCCGTCAGTCGCAAGTACAACATTACGTAAACGCCCCGTATTTCTTTTTAAGGATTCATAGCGCGACGCTGCCTTCCAGGTTACCTCATTTGCGCAACTGCCACGGTATTATTTCAGCGGAGCGCATTAATAACACACATTTCACGGTTAATATTTAAAACTCAGAGGCGGCACGGTGGCGCAGTGGGTATCGCTGCCGCCTCAGAGCAGGAAGGGACCCCGGTTCGAATCTCGGCTCGGGTGCCTTTCTGTGTGGAGTTTTGCATGTTCTCCCCGTGTCCGCGTGGGTTTTCGCCGGGCACTCCGGTTTCCTGCCACCGTCCAAAGACATGCTGCCAGGTTAATTGGCCTACTGAGCATGTGTGGCTGCTTGCAAACTGGAACCTTTGCAAAGAGGTGTCCATTTAGTGTTTAAAGATCTTGACACGTTTTTCTCATTGCCGGAAAGGGTTAAACCTCGTATATTCTATACCAAGGAACGGTTTTATCGTATTTTTGTCAAGGAGCCAGCAGGCGTTGAAGTAACGTCGGGGAGAGAAAAAAAAGTCTCGCGGAGTGGAACATCATTCCCCACGTCCCCGAGTGATTTCATTTGTCCTTGCACTCGCCGATGGAAGACAGGACCGGGCTTTGTGGCTCCGTGCGCCAAAGCAAGGCACACCAAAAAAAAAAGCCATCATCGTTCCGGCTGTTTGCCTCGCGTCGAATCACCGTATCTTTCAAACGTCCTCTGTTACGATTGTGCCGGAGACATTTCCCGAGATTCAAAAAATGTCACGAGTGCACGGAACCGTCCTGGAGAACGTTTTACTTCTAAAAATAGTGGCGCTACGTGATGAGCTCATATCTGCTGAACAGAAGCCCCACTGTGGAGCGCGGACATTACACGCCGCCCAAGTGCTCGTTACATTGAACTCTGACACATTAGAGATTATTGTTGCAGCGTCTGCAGTGATGCGGGCACTGTACCGGTCCGTGGTAGTGAAGCGGGAGCTTGGTCCTAGGACAAAGCTCTTTGGTTTACAGGTCAATTTACGTCTCTGTCCTCACCGATGGTCATGAGCTTTGGGTAATGACCGAAAGAACGGGATCGCGGATGCAAGCGAAAGAAATTAGATTTCTCTGCAGGGTTTCTTGGCTCACTCTCCGTGACAGGGTGACGAGCACATAAATCCGGGAGAGCCTCAGGGTACAGTCGCTGCTCCTTTGGATTGAGAGGAGCCAGTTGAGGTGGTTTGGGCATCTGTTACGGATGCCCCCTGGAAGGCTCCCCTGGGAAGTCTACCAGGCACGGCCCACAGGGCGGAGACCTAGAGGCCGACCCAGGATACGCTGGAGAGATTATGTCTCTCGGCTGGCCTGGGGAATCCTATGGAAGAGCTGGAATCTGTTGCTGAGGAAAGGGATGTCTGGTCCACCCTCCTTAAAGAGCTGTCGTCGCGACCCTCACCAGGACAAGCCGTGTTGAAAATAGACGTATGGATGGACGTTACAGATTTCGATCTTCCCTTTTTGCCAGACTAAGAAGTGCGTGCGCCACGCTGAGATGGGTAGATTCGACACTGAGTCCTTCTCTCGTCGAATGAATATCTTCGACATTGAATGAATATGAGCGCGTTATAAATGTAAAATTATTATTGTAATTATTTGACACGACTGCGTAGGTTTCTGTGCATGTGCCGTACCGCTCTCCGACGTGTGTTCGTGTCGTATCGAGACGTGCTGTTTGGTGTGCGATGCTCTACGTCTTGCTCCGCGTGCTGGGAGGAGAGCTGAGGAAGCTCCCAGAACGCGGCGCGAAACGTCGGTCATCGTTGCGAACAACACGCGGCACGACCCGAAAACGCTCCCAGAAAATAAAAAAATTAATGTATTTCATTTCAATAAAATAAACCACCCCACTTGTAATGATTTTAAAATATTCAGATCACAAATACACCATCCCTACATATCCAGTGGCCTTATTAAAATGAGATTTAGTATTCAATATTCTAAAGTAAACCGCCAACTGTCCATCTCCACAAAGAAGAATCTTTTGTAGTCACGAGGGGCCCTTTTGTTTGATTTGGGGGAAGCTGTGTTCTGACTAAAACGATCAAACACCTGCCAAATTATAGTACTGTTACTTACGAACTCTCACTGCAGAGCTTTAAACTTGATTTATCTGCGGCTTTCATTCAGATGTGAAACTGCGGAACAACGATCCGTGCCTCTGTGTCTGTACCCTGCAATCACGACAATCCCCGACTCATTTTTCACCGACGTAAATTCCCATCACCGTGGTTGGCCCTGGATGATGACATTCTTACGGCCAAGCAACGGTTCAAAGGCGACAATATATACCGGTTGATCGTTATAGAGATACCCCCACCAATTTCTAACGACCCTCTTACTCGTTACTCAACATGAGGCTGAATTATGTCATCACCCCCCCACCCCAGATGCTACGTACATACATTTTCAGAAACCGCTTAATCCTGTACAGGGTTGCGGTGAGCCGGAGCCTATCCCGGCAGACGCAGCGCGCAAGGCAGGGGAACACCGAGGATGGGACGCCAGTCCCCCAGATGCTCCCTCTCGTAATCCTAACGCTCCCCCACGCCTTCCCGCGCGTCGCAGGTACCAGCTGTGGGTGGACGCGTGCGCCGAGATGTTTGGCGGCCTGGACATCTGCGCGGTGAAGGCCGTCCACGGGAAAGACGGGCAGGACTACATCATCGAGGTACGGCGGCCCGGAACCAGGCGCGTCGCGGCCGCGGGTTTTGCGGGTGTTGCGACACCCGCACTTTCACAGAAACACGATTCCATCCCCGCCCACACACACACACACACTTTTCCTGAGGTAGTCTCATATCATATGTCGCGACAGCCGCACTTTTACAGGAACATGATTGCATCCCCCCCACTTTTTCCCGCAACACCCGCAGCTGCGACGCGCCTGCCCGGA
>JAZEWU010000025.1:2865456-2897383 GCA_036362915.1 Geotria australis | reverse complement strand
CGGGGGAGCTGTGAGGGGGTCGGACGGAGAAGGCCGCGGATGATGAAGACATCAATATTCCTTTATTCGTTTGAGCTGCGCGACTCTGCGCGCGCATTTGTCAAACTTAGGCCTCTCGTCTGGGTTGAGTCCGAGTCGCGGGGCAGCCTCTTGCGTCGCTCTCGTTTCTCACCGATGTTAGACAACGATGTCTAGAAGCTGACTGACCATCGTGCTTCGAAGAATCGCAAAGAAAAAGACCGATGTTAACTGCGGCCAGCCGCGGCGGAGGACGGAGGTGGGAGTGCTCTGAGCCGGTTCTCGCGCTGAGATCCTAGGTTCGAATCCAGGCAGCCGCCCGTGACCGAAGCCGGTGGCTCAAGCGGGGCGAGTTGACGGTCTGACTCCAGTCAGCGATGACCACTCGTAATAGCCATCGCTCGAAAACTTGGTTCCGCATTTCAACTCTGGGATTCCATCTCTGGGAATTAAAATGATCGGGTACGACTGTCGTGCTGGTATGACAGAATGACAGTCATGGTAGAGGTGTTTGTCTGTCCCAATGAACCCCAAAGCTATGTCACCCGGAGTCTAGCACTTCTGGGAGAGACTCCCTTGGTGAACAGGTCGGGGGGGGGAGCTTCCAGACAAATAACAATCCGAAGACCCTCCGACTAAAGGAGGTTGACGTCACGAAGGGCATCCGGCCAGAAAATTCTGCTCCAATATCATAAGGACCAACATTGCTGTCATGTGACAGGGCAGGTGGGAATATGCCCCCCCCCCCCCTACCGTGTAAATAAGAGTTATCTTGAAGCGAGCTCAGAGGTAGCTCTGTGATATCCACCTCTGCGGGCTATTCTCTAACACAAAGGGCCTCTGGAAGAGACCCAAAAAGAATCCCAAAAAAAGGACGGACTCAAAATAACGACCGGATAAGAATCACACGGTACTTTACAAACATAATTAGTAGGCCTTCCCGTTTTCCGTGCATTTTTGTCGGGTGACACAGCACCGGCGGCACCATCGGGTTTAAAGCGGGGAAAATTACAACCCTGAATTGTGCGTGTGGCCAACTGAGGTAGCAGGAGACTGGGACGTGAGAGCGTCAGCCACTTTACGCAGCTTCAACAATTCAGAGCCCACTGTCACCCAGGAATATATTTATGAGGCATTATGACAGTGTGTCATCTCGTAGAAAGGTGACACTGAAGGTCCCCTGACACTCATCGCGTCTGTACTGACGTAGGGTTTCACGGGCTCGACGCGCGATATTTGCTTTTCAAAGCTGTTCTTTCGAGTTCCGAGTGTCCTCGGAGCGCCTGAGGATGCCTCCAATGCGGGAGGCGAAACGTCGCGCAGGAGAGAGAAAGCGCTCGACACGGCTACCCCGATAGGACAGCACTGAAGAGCAACAATCGCTCATCCCATGTGGCTGCCAATCGCGGCTCAACTGAACTTGTCCAAGTTGCACCACAGTCGACCAAATAATAATATATCTATAACGCGCGCATATTCGCACACGGAGATGGGAAAAGGTAGCTCATTGCACACAGTAGAATCGTGCAGTACAATTACATTTCACGACGATGATGATGATGATGTTATCGCCACGCATTTGGACAACTTTAACATTTCACAAGCCCCGTTGCGGTCAACATCCCCGCTTGTTTGAGATGCTGCCGGCGATACGAAGGGGACGTCTGAGCGCCGCGGTGATCAGTTCATCGCGTCCGTCGTGCACCACAATGTAAACACGTGGCTCCCAGGATGACGAACGCGGATAACGGGGGAGCCACGAGCACGTCAAATGAGGCATGCCTTGCGGAAGGGTGGCGCAGTGGTAACAGCTGCGCCTCACAGCAAGAATGACCCGGGTTCGAATCTCGGCTCGGGCGCCTTTCTGTGTGGAGTTTGTGCGTTCTCCCCCTGTTCTGCGTGGGTTTCCTCCGGGCACTCCGGTTTCCTCCCACAAATAAAAAAAACACTCATTAATTATTTGGCCGATAACATCATAATATATAGGAAGCAGTGTGTGGCAATATGGCGCCGGCATATTGCCACACACTAGCTGCCTCCTCCGCCTCTCTGCGCTTTCCTCGCGCCTCTGAGTCATTCTCTCGTCGATGAATACCTTCGACATTGAATGAATATGTGCGCGTTATAAATGTAAAATTATTATTATTGTTATCAGTACCCGCTTCATCCTGTACAGAGTAGCGGTAGGGGGGGCGTCGGAGCCTATCTCGGCAAGGCAGGGCTATGCCCAAAACGGGACGCCAGCCCATCGCAAGGCACCAGCTTCAATTTGGTCAGAAGGTCAGAAGTCCGTATCGATTTTCACATCGATTGCAGAAGACACTTCGAAATGTTTCTTTGAACTACGCGAACAAATTATTGTTTGCCCGACGTACTGAGTTCGAACCGAGGGTAAGGAAGGTCGCTTCGTCTCCGTTTTCTTGACACGTGTTCTATCTGCCACCCCACTCCACGGAGCCAGCCAAGCAGCTCCGCAGAATCGCTACGTTCACTTACCCCGTCCGTCTCAATGAGCGCGCAGCGGGGGGAAGATCGGAAGTTTGGCCCGTCCAATTCTACGTGTCACAAATGACAAATGGCAGTAATCAAGCCAAGTGCAGGTTAAACCGGGGCAGAGCTGAAATTTGATTAATGCTGCACTGCCTCGACCGGTTAGGAAGAGACATTAAGTCGTGACGGCTGCACGTCCGAGAGAATCCAATAAATAACGCACATTTATCAAAAAGCATTACGGATCAACAGTGCGAATGCTGTACGGGCGCGTACATCATTACGGGCATGCACTGCACATGCATACTACGACCGCGACCCTCTATGTACGGGATTAATCGGTTTCTGAAAATGGATGGACGGATGCATATTATACCGCAGAGGAGGAATGGTGACGCGGCGGGTTAGCCTGCTGTGTTGTGAACCCTTGAGAATTAATAAAAGGCCTGTGATTGACTGCTGTCCTATCCGGGGTATAAGCCCTGCCTTGCGGCCTATGTCTGCGTGGATAGGCTCCGGCTCACCGCGACCCTGTACAGGACTAAGCGGTTTCTGACGATGGATGGATGGCTGGAGAATTAATAAAGAGGTTTCACTGTCACGTGATAAACATTTCGCCGTAGCAGGGAAAGCGGGAAAGCTACAACCCGCTCTAGCGTACGGTTACAATATGTTCGCTTTAAGAAATCTCAGAAGTGGTTCTGTGACATCTAGTTTCGCGGACAGTTTTCTAACAGGGTGATGCACTGCTGCCTGCCTGCGAGCACAAGGAATCTTCTTCTTCTTTGCGATTCTTCGAAGCACGATGGTCAGCCTCTGGACATCGTTGTCTTTCAGCTCGGCCTCGAAGTGTTTGGTAGAATTCGCAGGCAATACCAAGTATTACCTGACAGGAATTAACGACATCTTCACCCCGTGACAAAACGACGTGAGCGCAGATGGGAAAGGAAAAAAACCATTTGTAAAAAAGAGACAAAAAACTTTTACAACGGAGAATAAAAAAAAAAAATCCGTCCCACAGTACAGCGGGTATATTTTTGTAGATTAACAGGAGTTTAACTTGGATGGGATCCGGCTCGGAAGAATGCTGATCCTCGGGGGATTGGTTCAGTAGCAAAGAAAACAGGGTGTCCACGCGCGTTAGCCGTCACAGCCCGTGTGTGCGCCCAGTGGTTAGCGCGCTGGGCTACAAATCTGGCGACCCGAGTTCGAATCCCGCTCACGGCCAACACCAGTGACGATTTTATGAACCGGTCCTGGGCCTCCGCTAGGTCGACTCAGCCTCAAATTACTACCTAGCGCAGTGTGTAAACATTGCCTAGGGAGACAAAGGCGGCCGGGCGTGGTGCTGGTCACCCACCCCCGTCGTGTGCCGTGTCGACCTTCACAGGTGCTCGCTAACGGCGCTTGCCCCTACACAGCCTGTTAAGGCTGTACGGGGGGATCTTTGCACGCCACGGAGTCTCAAGAATCCCAGCAATGCCTGGGAGCTGAGGGCGGCGATGTCGAGTTTACAGATGTCTGAGTTTAGGGGCGTTTTCTCTTCAACGAATGCGATCTTGTTCCAATAATCAAGATCGCCGCGACCGCTTCTGCGTGTGCCAACGGGCGGCTGAACCGGGCGTGCGGGTTTGGCACAGGTGGCACAGGTGGCACAGGCGGCACAGGCGGAGGTGACAGGTGTGTTTGCTGTGTTAACGAGGAATCGCAACACTCGCAAATGTGAGTGATTAACAAGAAACTAAAAAAATAATTGGGGCGGCACGGTGGCGCGGTGCCGCCTCGCAGCAAGAAACCCCGGGATCAAATCCCGGCTCAGGTGCCTCTCTGCGTGGAGTTTGCATGTTCTCCCCGTGTCCGCGTGGGGTTGCCGCTGGGCACTCCGGTTTCTTCCCACACTCCAAAGACATGCTGCTGCATAGGTTAATTGGCCTGCGGACTAAATTGCCCCCGGTGCCCTGTGATGGACTGGTGTCCCATCCTAGATATAGCCCTGCCTTGCGCCCTGAGTCTGCCAGGAATCGAACTCACGAAATTCTGGCTGTGTGGTTGAGGACAGTAACCGCCACACAGCCAGACAGAGGTGTGGGGTTTAAAAGTTGCCGTTCGTTGAAGACTTCACGACGACACCTCGCCTCCATCTTTTCTCAAGGCTTGTGGAATCGTTCTCGGTTTATTTAATTTTTTGTGTTTTCCTTTCCATTTGTTTTTTTTTGTTTTAATCTCCGTTTAACCGTTGCTTTTTTTACTCCTTCGAGTGTATTTTTTTAGATCTGCTATTCCTCCCCCCGTTAAAGCTGCAGAATCTTCCCATTATGCGTTACCTCCGTTTATTTGTCGAATGTGTTTAGACGGGATTCGAGAAATTCCAACGGCTTTGCTTGTTTGCACAGATCCAAGCTTATTTTAATACGAGGCGGCTAATTTAGCTGTGACAGCTGCACGCTGCGACCCAACGTTTCCAACAAAGTCGCCGTGGGATCCACGGTGACTGGATACGAATGTACATTCGTATTGTACGCACAGTGATGCGGGCACTGTACCGGTCCGCGGTAGTGAAGCGGGAGCTTGGTCCTAGGACGAAGCTCTCGGTTTACAGGTCAATCTACGTCCCTATTCTCACCTATGGTCATGAACTTTGGGCAATGACCGAAAGAACGAGATCGCGGATACAAGCGGCAGAAATTAGGTTTCTCCGCAGGGTTGCTGGGTTCACTCTCCGTGACAAAGTTAAAGAGCACAGAAATCCGGGACAACCTCAGAGTAGAGTCGCTGCTCCTTCGGATTGAGAGGAGCCAGTTGAAGGTGGTTCGGGCATTTGGTAAAAATGCCCCCTGGAAGGCTCTCCTGGGAAGTCTACCAGGCATGGCCCACTGGGCGGAGACCTAGAGGCCGAATCAGTCCACTGCTGGTCAGTTATTTCACGTCAGAACGACTGGCCGGGGCAGGTCGGTGACGGCGGGCAGCACAGACGTTGAGCATAGCAGTACGGTACAACAATGCATTCTGCTGCACTTGCCTCTCTCTGCACTACGTAGTATGTGAATCGGACGATAATATTTTTTTTGACAGACGAATCGCAGCCATTTGGCCATGACCTGGGTTCAAACCAGTAAACTCTGCAAACCTTCGCAGTTAAAAAAAACCTTACATCGTAATCCACCCGCCCTAAAAGCAAGGAATGAGTCAGTGTAGGGGATACTGGGGCAATTTAACATTTTTCCATCGTTTTGCTGCCCATTAGTCATCTGTTTTGTTCCAGTATAACCAGGCCGCTTATTTTGACTACAAAGCCTGGACGGCATCCAACTTGTGAATTTTTGCGCGAGAGACACGAAAAGTTACTAAAGACTCCGCGTGGCTTTTGGGTGCGCTGCTGCGTTACTCCGCTGCAAGGCTCCCCTCCACGCCTGCGCGTTAGTCCCCTGGGTCTCACAGCCACGGGGTAGCTCATGTGTCTGGAATTGACATTTGGATACGAGTTTTCCACTCGACCCGTCCAGCTAAAATAAAATGGGCAGCGGTGGTGGTGGCGGTGGTGGTTAGAGGAGGTAGACATTTAAAAACCCTTTTTGCAGGAGCTGCTAAAACCCGGTGTGTCATATCACTCCACCTGAGGAGGAAGTGATGTGACCGGGATTTGGATCGGACTGTATGTGAGTAGCGGGGCGGCACGGTGGCGCGGTGAGTAGCGCTGCCGCCTCACAGCAAGACGGTCCCGGGTTCGAATCCCGACTCGGAGGCCTTTCCGTGTGGAGTTTGCGTGTTCTTCCCGTGTCTGCTTGGGTTTTCGCGCCGGGCACTCCGGTTTCCTCCCGCAGTCCAAAGACATGCTGCTGAATAGATTATTTGGCCTGCTGACTAAATTGTCCACGGTGCCCTGTGATAGATGTGTATGGCCCTGCCTAGCGCCCTGTGTCTGCCGGGATAGGCTCTGTCTCACCACGACGCTGTACAGGATTAAGCGGTTTATGACAATGGATGGATGGATGTATTATTATCGAACGAGTATTGCCTTTATATCTTATCAATAACGTGCAGGTAGATCACAGGTCGGCAGCTGCCTCGCTGTTGTGTTACGACCGCCGGGAATGAATCACACGGGTTATTTGTGAGCTGCATTGCGTGCTGGTGGCTGATGTGTCCATCTGTATAATACATGAGGCCATTCATGACTTGGGACACAGCCTATCTCAACGATCGCTTGGTTGTCCTATGTTCCGACTCGGAATCTTAGGTCCCCCTGGATTGACACCTCTATCGATCCCACGACACCGACTAGGATAGGAGGTCGTGCCCTTCTCTGTGGAAATATCGAAACTCCGGGGGCTGAGATGTGTCACACTTGAATTTTTTGGGCTTTAAGCAACATCGGAGGAGTACTCTGTTTACCCGTGCTCTCGGGTAAATGTCAAATGTCTGGGGAACTCGGCATTGTTATTCTATTAGTTATGTGTGGTTCTTTGAACGACCGGCATAATGAAAATATGGAAACATAAAATCTTAATGTCTTTACGCGGTAATTGCTCACGGAATGTCAAGACTTTTTTTTTTGAGTGGGCAGAGGAAGAAACACCCACGTGAATGGCGTAGGAGTAAAGTAAATCACGACCAATATGACGCTCACAACTACAATTCCGTATAATTCATGTGTCCGTTTGTGACTCAGTCTGCCTGTCCGTTACGGCACTTAGCTGAGTAACGTTCATCTTATACGGGGATAGAATAGCTTGATAGCTGGGCGGCGTGGGCTGTACGTGCCTGTGATCCGGCCCGACAGGAGAGGGCTGATGGATCACACACGTGTTGTGAGCTGCCTTCTTCCGGTGGCTGTCGAGATGCTAGACGCTGACTCGCCAAGAGAATGCAGTCCAGCACAAAAATGTGAACTCCACCTGTCTAGCCCGTACTGGATAGAACGTTCCCCCCCCCCTCACGTTCTCCCCGTGTCAGAGTGGGTTTTCGCCGGGACATTCCGGTTTCCTCCCACCGTCCAAAGACATGCTGCCAGGTTAATTGGCGTACTGACTAAATTTCCCCTGGCGCCCTGCGATGGACTGGCGTCCCATTCAGGGTATAGCCCTGTCTTGCGCCCTCTGTCTGCCAGGATAGGCTCCGGCTCACCGCGACCCTGTACAGGATTAAGCGGTTTGTGAAAATGGAATGGAATGGTTTCCCCTCCCGGGTGGCACGGTGGTGCGCTGCCGCCTCACAGCAACAAAGTACCGGGTTCGAATCCCAGCTCGGGTGCCTTTCTGTGTGGAGTTTGCATGATCGTCCCGTGTCCGCGTGGGTTTTCGCCGGGCACTCCGGTTTCCTTTCTACCGTCCAAAAACATGCAGTCTAGATAAATTGGCCTGACTGTACATTGTATTTATTAAGAGTCCTTTGGCCAAGCCATCGCTGGAAGCAGGCAATCCAAACCATGTCGGTCAGAGGAACTAGAGTGACTAGACTTCACCACGCTGGCCAGAGACGCCACGGCGACTGAAGACCGGCCACTGACATTAGCCCTGGTTGGGACTCGAACTAGGGTGGAGGGGTTCACAGCGCGGTGCGTATCTAGGAATCTGTAAAGTGATTCCAGATTTGTATGTTGACACAGGGGGAATGTTTTTGAGATCTGGAGCTGTGGATCGAGCGTCACCTCGTGGCCACACACAGCCACTACTTTAGCAGCCTCGAGGCCGAGCTGAAAGACAACGATGTCCAGAGGTTGACCATCGTGCTTCGAAGAATCGCAAAGAAGAAGAAGAAGCAGCCTCGAGGTTCAGTTTCTTTCACAGCCAGTACGATCAACATTAACATCTTGCCGTGTGTTTAAAAGGTCAGGCCACTCATAAACCCATGACGATAATCTTTAACGTCAGCGGATATTTAAAGTATGTCCAGTCGTCTTTTCCAACATATCGACGGGTGCACAACACTTGCATAACTTTTCACGTGACCTAAACTCGTAAAAAGAGCTACATCGATCATCGTCTATCATCTGCCGCCCAAACACTACCAAACACTTCGAGGCCAAGGAGCTGAAAGACAACGATGTCCAGAAGCTGACCATCGTGCTTCGAAGAATCGCGAAGAAGAAGATCTGCCGCCCGGACGCACCTTGAACGGCCCGTTGCTGCGGCCCATTGGCGCGTGTTTCCCGCAGGCGATGGACAGCACCATGCCTCTGATCGGTGAGCACCAGGACGAGGACCGGCAGCTGGTCACCGAGCTCGTGGCTACACGCATGGACCTGCTCCTGCCCAAGCCGGAGGAGCTGGCCGCACAGAAGGCGGCCCAGGTAAGGCGTCGTTCTGTTTAGCTCGTGCTACGGCGGTGAGCTGAGTCGTTCGCTCGTCGAATGAAAACCTTGCCAGTTTCACGACCTTTCAGTGTATTCGAAGCAGCCTTAATCATTTAATTTTAGTTGCTTTGGTTATTATTAGTTTTTTTTCTGTCGTTGTTGACATGCCGTTCTCTCCACGGCCCTTGTGCAGCGCTTTGTGACCCTCGGGTGAAAGGCGCTCTATAAAATGCTATTATTATTATTACTATAAAATGTTATTATTATTATTATTTAATGAATATGTGCGCGTTATAAATGTAAAATTATAATTATTATTAGAGGGTTGGGGCCACTTTTTTTACTGTTTTAAATGTTTTAACGATATTGACTAGTTGTGTTTTATTTCGTGAGCTTGCAAGCCTCTTTAACGCGGACTCCCAGCGACACAACAAACACGCGAACTGACAAAAAATAAAAAAACAGATATAAAACAAGGAGCAAAAAAAACATTTCCACGCAGCATTGCACATGTGTGACCGTATAAAAAAAAACCAAGATAGTTAAACATTGTAACGGGAAAAAATATATAGGGAGCTTGCTGCACATTAATAATAATAATTGCGTTTTATATAGCGCCTTTCACCCGAGGGTCACAAAGCGCTGCACAAGGGCCGCAATAAGAACGACATGTCAACAATGAAAAGTAAATCAATAAAAAACCAAAGGAACAAACAAAAATATAATGATTAAGGCTGCTTCGAATATACTGAAAGGTAGGAGAGCAAACAAGTGCAAACATGTGCACCGTTTCAAACACAAATCGAGCGGGGAACGCGACCGCTTCACCAAATCAACGCTCGCGCGTCTCCGCTGTCAAAAGCCCGTCGCTTTCATTTCGTTTCCCTTCACCTTCTTAGGCAAGCGGCGCGCCTTGCCTCCCGCCGCAGCAGGGATGCCTGCAGTATATTTTGGATTGCAACGGCAGCACCCCAGGTACTGTGTTCCCCGCGCGGCTTTAAGTGGGGGAGACGAGACATCGCGCGAATGTGCCAGTCCGTGCCGTTGTCTGTAACGGGACGTACACCTACCCTGGCCCGGCCACCCACCCCCCCCTGCTGAAAACCTGCTCCGACGAAAGCCCTGGGATGCAAGGGGACCACATTCGCAGCTGTCCCCTATCCACGGCCCTATTTATACGCCAGCCCCGTTGTCAGCACTAGGGGTTGTCGCGGCATCGGTTTTCACGACACGAAGTGCAACCGTTAACTGTTGTAGCTTTACGACGATTATCGCGATATCAGTTGCCCGTGCGTTTGTAAAATCGTATTTCGCGTGTGTTTTCTGTAATGTTGCTCTGAAATCGGGCCGCTCTCGAATATTTCCGGACGGTTCGTTCGTGTCGTGACGTGACGCCGAGAGCACTGAGGCTTGAAATGAAAAGGGGAGGGGATAAAAATAAATGATGGAGTAATAAGACTACACCTCCTCGTCAAAATGCAACAATTTTTGTAACATCTTCGTATTTCAAAACATCACTACGGTTGGTCTGTTGGCTTTGCTGCTCATGTAATTATGTAGGTTTTCACGACTCAATGTATGAGAATTTCTCTCAAAAGCTGTTCTTTAGGGATAGCCGTGTCGAGTGCTCCCCATTTCGCCTTCCATGTTAGGCCGATGATGCCTCCAACCTGGGAGGCGCAAGGAACACTTAAGCTCATGTCTGTGAGCTCATAACTAGGATTCCTCCACCGGCTCATTTTCCAATCCTCCCTCGCTCTCATTGCGTACAGGGAGTCCTCAGCAGCCAGCACTGGGCTCAACCGTCGCTCAGAAACAACCAACGCCGACAATTCCACAGCGCAGCGCCTCCACCGATAAGGCCTCCTCCGCAGGTGCGTTCCCTTCACGTGAAACCAACAGCAGGCTGAACGAACCGAACGATTCTCGGTTGCGGCACCCACAACCTGGAACAGCCTGCCACACCTATTGCGTCAAACACAGTCCCCTACAGCCTTCAAAAAAACTCTTAAAAAGTCACCTTTTCACCGACTCACAAGAAACCGACTGAGCAGGTCTCCGCGCCTCCGAATCAACGGGTGCAACGCGCCCGGAGAATATGCTCGCGTTACAAAAGTAGATTATTATTATTATAAGGTAGCAATGCGTCGATTCGTTCGTTAAAATCCATTCTTACGCTCACGACACATATGTAAACACTCATGCTGAAGAGCCCATTAGTTACGATGTACGCAAATTACATGTGAGTTGTACACTTGGGCTAATAGCGCAAACAGACCGGTACAAACGAGGCAGGACAAACGAGATACGATACAAACTAGATGGTAACGAGACAAACAATACGTTTTTTAAAACATATTGACCTCAAGACACGGGGTGATTTATTATATGTCATGTCATTATCATAAACCGCTTCATCCTGTACAGGGTCGCGGTTAGCCGGAGCCTATCCCGGCAGTCACAGGGCGCAAGGCAAGGCTATACCCAGGATGGGACGCCAGTCCATCACAGGGCACTGAGGGCAATTTAGCCTGCAAGTCAATTAACCTATGCAGCAGCATGTTTTTGGACTGTGGGAGGAAACCGGAGTGCCCGGCGATAACCCACGCGGACACGGGGAGAACATGCAAACTCCACACAGATTTATGATATGCTGCACAGAATTCCAGACTGCCTTGCAGTGCAGTCTCTGCCACGTAGCCACCAGTGCAATGAAATTCCCAAATGCAAGACCATACCCTGAAAGGTCTAGACGAGTGTCAAGTAGATTAAGTGCTGACTGCTGCTGAATTATTATTACTGTATTTTTATTAGATCTCATTTCACTTCTGCTGTTTTGATTTCCCGAATTAATGGAGCTCGATTTTTCGGTGCTACTTGTCTTAGTTTCCCTCGCAAATTCTCGGAAGAGGAATGTGAATTCAAGTAAAAATATTCACTCAGCAATGTCTCGGTGGATAATTCGGTCCCAAAAATTCCGTTGTATTTTTTTTTGTTTGACCGGTATTTTTAAAAAAAGTAAGCATTTGACATACCTGGCCAAAAAATATAACCAAATACAAACTAAATAATGAATTAATTTACCAATAACATCATAATTATATAGGATGGAGTGTCTGGTAAATATTGGCGCCGGCTGACAGCATTGCTGCCTTCCTCCTGCCTCTGAGGTTTCCTTTTAAATTATTGTCAGCAATTCACATGTTTGTTGTGTCGCAGGAGTCCCGTAAAGAGCTTGCAAGTTCACTGGGTATTTTTCAGCTGTAATAACAAACATCTATCTATCTCGCGCCTCCGTATCCGTGGCTTGTCCCTGACCAGGCGTGGAATTTGCGCGGTTTCCTCCCACAGTCCAAAAACATGCCGCTGCATAGGTTAATCAGCTTGCGGACTAAGTTGCCCCCGGTGCCCTGTGATGGACTGGCGTCCTATCCTGGGTGTGGCCCTGCCTTGCGGCCCTGCGTCTGCCGAGATGGGCCTCCGGCTCACCGCGACCCTGTACAGGATTAACTGGTTTCTGACAATGCGATGAGACGAGACAAATCGCATTACTACTATTATTATAACGATAATATAATATCGTACCACACCGCAGCTCTGCAGCACCAAAAGTCTGCTCCGTCAGCGGCGGTGAGCGGGGGAGCCAAGCCAAAGACCGGCGGAGGAAACCCGCAGACCCAACAACCGCGACCCAGCGCTCCGGGTCAGCCAGCGGCTTCGGGCGACGCGCAGGGGGCAGCAGGGAGCGGCGGAAGCACGGCCAAGCAGTCGCAGCCTTCGTCAGCGTCATCAGCGTCCTCTTCCTCGGCCAGCAGTCCTGCTGATGCAGGCGCCCCCGCTGCATCGACGAAGCCGGAGCAGAAGCCACACCCGCAGCTTAAGTAAGGTGTCGGGCCCAATCGGTAACCCCCACCCCCCCGGTCCACCCAACCTACCACTCCGCGCAAAGTCTTACATCTTTAAACACTTTTCGGATTCGATTCTTCGAAGCGTGATGGTTGATATGACAAATAAAGTAGAAAACACGAGGTTTTTACCCTTTCCGGCAATTAGAACACAGTGTTAAGATGTTTAAACACCAGCTTGGCTTTGAAGTGTTTGGTAGAATTCGCAGGCAACACCAAGTATTACCTGACAGGGGTCGCGACGTGAACGCTTCTACCTTGACCCCCGTTTAAACACTGAGTGGACACCTTTTTTGCGAAGGCTCCAGTGCGCAGGCAGCCACGCACACTTGTGCGCCTGCCCTGAGCCATCCGGCCACCACCACTTAGCCCGAGCCCAACTATGAACACAACATTCAAATTCCTCTCGGTCATTGATAAAAGCAACGGAAGAAGCAGTGTCGAATTCGTTCCGCTAACCGCGTCACGTTTCCGCCTGTGCCAACAGCAAGTCGCGTTCGGTGTCCGGCACGATGGGCGGCGGCGATGCGGCCGTGGGGAAGGCCGGCTCTGGCGAGGAGGAGGCCAAAGCCGAGACGATCAGGACGCTGCGCAAGTCGTTCGCGAGCCTCTTCTCCGACTAAACGCGCGGGTGTCCGATCGCTCATAACGCGCGTTTGCGACGCGAATTCGCGACGCTCGGAAATGTCCTCATCGCGTCGCTAACACGGGCGCGCGGCACGCGGCCGCTCACGCTTGCTCAAACGGAAATGCGTCAATAAACAACGCAGCGTTCCATGACCGGAGAATAGGATCGCAGTTCTTCGCTCTATGAATCCAAATTCCCGCTAAAGGTATTGTCAAAACTGAAAGCATTCCTTCGACTCGCGCCGTAGTTGGGACCGAGAGAAGTCGGGGGAGGGAGGGGGTTACTTAATTTCAACGTGCTTTTGGTTGCAGAATAAGCGCAGTCACTTGAACATCACACTAGTCCAATGAGAGGCGGCACGGTGGCGCAGTGGGTAGCGCTGCCGTCTCACAGCAAGAAGGTCCCGGGTTCGAATCCCGGCTCGGGTGCCTTTCTGTGTGGAGTTTGCACGTTCTCCCCGTGTCCGCGTGGGTTTTCGCCGGGCACTCCGCTTTCCTCCCACCGTCCAAAAACATGCTGCCAGATTAATTGGCCTTACTGAGTAAAATTGCCCCTGGTGCCCTGCGATGGACTGGCGTCCCACCCTCGGTATCCCCCTGCCTTGCGCCCTGTGTCTGCCGGGATAGACTACGGCTCACCGCGACCCTGTACGCGATTAAGCGGTTTCAGAAAATAGGATAGTCCAATGAGACCGAGCCCGTGGGTCCAAATAAAGCATTATTTCTGGGTCGAAACGCTGAGCCGAATGCGATTCGCGGAGGTGTTATCTGGAGGTATTTCAACATTGAGATGTTGTCCGCGCAGTGTGTTTGTACAACAGCAGACCTTGGGGACCCGTGAGATGCGTGGGTTCGTTAGATTTTTGGCCGCTCCGGCTTGGAGACCCTTCACTCCACCCGCTGCCAACGTGCACGTTCCTTTTCGCAAACAACTCCCGAGCATGCTGACTACGTGTTAATGGCGCGATGTTAAAAACCCGGTGCTCGCCGATCGTTTTTGTGTGCGGCTTGAGTGATTCGAGTCCAAGATAAGCGGTTGTTTCATTTCTCTGTGCCCCAACTTCTCCCCGCATGCCCCACCTTTGTATTTTCACTGCTCGCCTGCACGTACAGCGGATTGCAGCAGCGTCTGCAGTGATGCGAGACACTGTAACCGGTCCGTGGGAGTGAAGCCGGAGCTTGGTCCTAGGAGCAAAGCTCTCGGTTTACAGGTTAATCTATGTCCCTATCCTCACCTATGGTCATGAACTTTGGGTAATGACTGAAAGAATGAGATCGCGGATACAAGCGGCGGAATAGAAGTTTCTCCGCAGGGTTGCTGGGCTCACTCTCCGTGACAGGGTGAGGAGCACAGAAATCCGGGACAACCTCAGAGTAGAGTCGCTGCTCCTTCGGATTGAGAGGAGCCAGTTGAGGTGGTTCGGGCATCTAGTAAGGATAGCCCCTGGAAGGCTCCCTCGGGAGGGTCTACCAGGCACGCCCCACTGGGCGGAGACCTAGATGCCGACCCAGGGCACGCTGGAGGGATTATATCCATCGACTGCCCTGGAAACGCCTGGGAATCCCCCAGAAAGAGATGGAATCTGTTGCTAAGAAAAGGGATGTCTGGTCCACTCTCCTTGGACTGCTGCCACCGCGATCCTCACCAGGACAAACGGTTTAGAAAATGGATGGCTGGATG
Organism: Geotria australis; assembly: GCA_036362915.1. NCBI lineage: Eukaryota > Metazoa > Chordata > Hyperoartia > Petromyzontiformes > Geotriidae > Geotria > Geotria australis. Next base: position 2,882,370 of record JAZEWU010000025.1, on the reverse strand, counting down.
GGCCCGGGGTGTCCCCCAGCACCCCACACCAGCCCTAGCATAGCTGGGTAGCCGGACCGCTCCCGTAACGTTCGACAGCTACGCCGCGGGCCGCTCGCGAATCTTCCTCCCCGTGTTCTTTCCGCATGAGCCAGTCAGTACCTTCCCCTCCCAGCATCCCAGCGCCTACGTGGCTTGCATGTCGGAGGTGTCAACTTTGCGGCCCGTCTTTGCTCGCTCTCTCTCTTTCTCACTCTCTGCGCGCGTTTGTTCGTCCGGACGACGGAGCGGTCGAGTCGGCCGACCCCTACTACTCCCCCCCGGGCAACAGGCGTGTCGCAGCCGCGGGTGTTACGGGTGTTGCGACACCCGCACTTTCACAGAAACGTGATTCCATCCCCCCCCCTCCCCCACACACACTTGTTCCTGAAACACCCGGCTGCCGAGCACCGAACCTCACCCGCGTTTTAATGAATCTACACCGCAGGAAGCTCAAGCTTAGCTTACTGAGGAATCCGGATGGGATGCAGTAAGCATTTTCACTCCCGGGTGTAGCTTTTAAAAAGGCGGGACGATGCGATCTTCCGCTTGAATTTGAGTGATTTTCAAGGAGCTTCGATTGCAATTTCGCTTTGTGGTCGTGAAAATCCACGACGGTTTTCGGTGACCCTTCCAGGCAGGAGGAAACATTGGCGGCAGGGTGGCGCAGTGGTAACATCTGCGCCTCACAGCAAGAAGCCCCCGAGTTTGAATCTCGGCTCGGGTGCCTTTCTGTGCAGAGTTTGTGTGTTCTCCCCCTGTGCTGCGTGGGTTTCCTTCCGGATCTCCGGTTTCCTCCCACTACTTAAAAAAAAAACACTCCTCAATTATTTGGCCGATAACATCATAATATATAGTAAGCAGTGTGTGGCAATATGGCGCCGGCAAAACCGCCTGGCTGCCTCCTTCGCCTCTCTGCGCTTTCCTCGCTACGCCTCCGAGTCGTTCTCTCGTCGAATGAGTACCTTCGACAGTGAATGAATATGTGCGAGTTATAAATGTAAAATTATTTATAAAAAATATTATTAATTATTGTTATTGATATTTTGGGTCGGCGGTATGTCTTCCTGAGGGGGCCACGTGTGTTGACAGTTGTCTCGCCTGATTATCGCGGGATGTAAAAAATATCCTCCCCCGACACCTTCCAGGAATTCATTGGCTGAGGATGCGTGCAGCGAGTCCGGGTCACGTATTGAGCTCGACCCGCTACGGATCGTTAGTATTTCGTCGACCCGCTGAAGCTGACATCGCGAATTAACCGTAGGCATATTTACTAAATTGAAATATGTGTTTTGTCGTTCTGCTTGCAAGCCGAGAACTCAAGTAAGAGGATGAACATCTTCCCTACAATCGGTTGTATTAGAGAGTGTAACCTGACCTGGAGAGCGGGCAAAGGCGGTTAACAGATGATTGCTTGGTTTTGACGGGTGGCTCTATTCCAATCTTGAACAAGTCATAGCTATCATTATTCTATTACTATGGTATTGAAGCGTGTTTGTTTTCATCAGCATAACCACTATCACACTATTTATTACTCTTCACAGTAGATGTTTTGGTTAGGCCACGTAGCGAGCTGGTTACAGCTTGTCGTGATACTCTCCACCATGATTTTCCTATCCACGTAGTGGTAGATTTTGTATCAATAGTTCCACTATATTGATTTAGGTTTTTATCGCTCGATGTATCACAATTGCTCTTAAGAGAGCTACTATTTCCGGATAGCCGTGTCGAGCGTTCCTCCTCTCTCCTTCGCCTGACGATGCCTCCAACGCGGGAGGCGACACGTCACGAAGGGACAGAGGAGGGACGCTCGACACCGCAGCTCTTGAGAGCAATTCTCAATCGTTCCAAGGTTTTAACTGAACAACCAAGAGAAGCCAGTGAGACATCACCGAAACGGCTCCATGGTGAGAACGGTTAAACTCTCGTCATCTCGGCCGGTAGCGGTCGCGTAGAGCCGCTGTTCTTACCAGTGTGCCACTACCCATAAGTGGGCCGCGAGCCATACCTAGTGGGCCGTGGAGGCCAGAACCGAGTGGGCCAAGTTGGCCCTTGACGTGCAAAAGATTGCGCGGAATTCCGAGGCCTGAACTCTCCCGGCAGAGCTGAGACACAGGAACTTCCCAGCAGAGGTGTCAGGGAGAGGTTCCGAACGAGTGCGCGCGCTCCTGACATCCGTGCAGTCGTCATTCCTACAGTCAGACATCCTCTCTCATTAAAAGTGAAATCTGTATTATTCGTGTTTGCCGTTTGCTAAAGTACCCAGAGAGGAGAGGTAGGAGGAGAAAGCGTTTGACTAAAATGCCCCTTTTAAGTCGGTGAATGTTTTCACGATGTTCACGAGGCGAGAGGGGAGGAAATTCCGTGTTTTGAATTTTCGAAGGCGCACAGAGTGAGCGACACAGTTTGCCGTGCGTTTCAAACGAACAGTCATGCTTCTTGTCTTGTAAACGTGTGGGCTGCCAGTGTTTATAAATGTAAAGTTGATGCATTTGAACAAACAAAAAAACCGTAATAAAAATGAAAGTGTCTGTGGTTTGCTCAATGTTTTCTAATCGTCAATTATATTCCTTTTAAATTGTGACAGGTATAGGGCAGCACGGTGACGCGGTGAGTAGTGCTGCCGCCTCACAGCACGAAGGGTTCGGGTTTGATAACTGGCTCAGGTCTCTTTCTGCGTGGAGTTTGCATGTATTCTCCGTGTCCACGTGGTTAGCAACGGGTACTCCGCTTTCTTCCCAATGTCAAAAGACCCTCGGGTGAAAGGCGCTCTATAAAATGCTGCTATTATTATTATTATTATTATGTTAATTGGCCTGCTGACTAAATTGCCCCCAGTGCCCTCCGTTGGTCTGGCATCCCATCCTATGTATAGCTCAGCCGTGCGCCCTGTGTCTGCCGGGATAGGCTCCGGCCTGCCGCCACGCTATGCAGGATTAAGCGGAGACTGGTAACGATTACGACGATGTGTCACAGGCCAAAGTGTCTCCCCGCTGAGCAGCAAGTGGGGCTACACTGCCATCGGGGCACTGCCGCATTAACTGTGGTTCAATGACATCGCTGTCGCTTGTGGCATGGGTGGGCACGAGCCACCAAACTCCTTCCTAGTCACGCCAGCTCAAGGCATTGACGGGAAACGTGATATCGCCGATTTGGAGTCGGCCAAATTACTTCTAAATACGGAGCCAATGCAACAGCTAGGTTAGCGTAAAAATAACACACGGCGCGGTCAGGATGTCCGTTATTTTCCCCGTAAAGCCTGCCTCCGAGGATCAAGGCTCTGTTTCGGGTGGGTCTTGCTACGTCGGGGTGTTTGGCCGGTTATATTGATGAGCGGTTTTGGCTTCGTTCGGCGTTTGAGAAGCGGAGAAATCGGTGAAAACCCAGCCGGCGTACAGGGGAGCGAGACACACACACTCACTCCGGGCTGCCGTGTGTTGCTGCCTCACAGCTCCACGCCAACAACACCAGGCAAGCCCTGATAGTCGCAAATTGAAAACCTATCCAGGCCTGAGCCTGCTCAACTTACAAGATGCCACAAGACTGGGTGCATTTATGGCGATTTGGTTACAGCCAAAGAGGTTCCCTCAGAGTCCAAACACTTCCGCCCAACTCAACGCATCTCCCGATATCGTTTAACATTGCCCGATCAGACAGGCTGTGGTGGTGAGCATACTTGAATCCGGTGAAACGCACCAAGGCCAAATACAAGGGTAGTAACATCTGCACACCCAGTGAGGTGACCCGTGGAATGAAGAGCGAGTGAAGGTTTCTTTTGCCATATCCGTGTGAAGATTGAATGTTTCAAACCTAATGTGTTTCCTCCCGGCACCCAAAAAAACCATCCATCCATCCATTTTCTAAACCGCTTGTCCTGGTGAGGGCCGCGGTGGCAGCAGTCCAAGGAGAGTGGACCAGACATCCCTTTCCTCAGCAACAGATTCCAGCAACACATAAAAAACGCACAGACTGTAAGAGTCAAGTGCCGTTAGCGAACACCTATGAAGTTCTAACACGCCACACGAGAGGGTGGGTGGCCAGCACCACGCCCGGCCGCCTTTGTCTCACCTCGCGGCAATGTTTACACACCGCACTAGTTACTCATTTGAGGCCGGGTGGACCTAGGGGAGGCCCAGAACCGGTTTAGATAATCGTCACCGGCATTGGCCGTGAGCGGGATTCGAACTCGGGTCGCCAGGTTTGTAGCCCAGCGCGCTCACCAACTGGTCACAACCACACACAACACAGGCAACGCGAGCGGAGCGGTAACCTGATACGCGACGCGCAAGCTTGCAACACAACGCAGTGGCTCATCTTTCCAGCGACAGTGCCGTTAATATCGCGGCGGGTGTATGCGGTGACAGCTTTTACGAGGCCCCTGGAACTTTACAATCGGCCGCATTACGCCACCGGCTCCCAAACACGGCCCAGTGCCTCGGTGCAGTGATACGGTGCGGTTGAGTGGGTTGAGTGACTCGTGAGTAACAGGGCTGGCGTGACCCTTGCCACATTTGGCTCATTGTGAACTCCCCGACGCAGCCCGAGGGACCGAGCAAACAGTTTTTCGCGAGTTATTTATGAACGCGACGTGCCACCGCCAGACACACCCTGTGTCTGCGCGAGTTGTCGAAGCCCCGCGATATGCTTGTGAACACCAGAAATCCACCCATCCATCCATTTTCAGAAACCGCTTACTCCTGTACAGGGTCGCGGTGAGCCGGAGCCTATCCCGGCAGACACAGGGCGCAAGGCAGGGGCACACCCAGGATGGGACGCCCGTCCATCGCAGGGCACCTGGGGAAATTTAGTCAGTACGCCAATTAACCTGGCAGCATGTATTTGGACGGTGGGAGGAAACCGGAGTGCCCGGCGATAAGTTGCAGAATCAAGCGAGCACACACAGCACTTACCTGTGTGTGCTCGCTTGATTCTCCAACATATCGACCGGTGCACAACACTTGCAAACCTTTGCACGTGATCTAAACTCATAAACAGAGCTTTACTATGGATAACATTGGTCATGCAAGCCTTCGAGTTAAATCCACATAGGAGGCACCCGAGCCGGAAATCGAACCAGATAAACGCTACTCACCGCGCCACCATGTCGCCACAATACTGTAAAAATAATAGCAACACCGCTCAAGACAGTGTATTTAAAAGAAACGTAGTTTCCCCGTCTTCTGTAAATTGCGAGAGACTCTTCCGATGGTAAATGCCGGGTTGTTTGGACCTTAGATTGTAGCACCGTTGCTCAACACTGTGGTTTACCGTGGCCGGAAATCGAACTCATGGCTCCGGGGTCATGGCCCCAGAAAGTGAATCACTGGGTCGGAGGAGTCATAACTAAAAACCTTCCACTATTTCTACGGAATGTTCCTACTTGTTCATAAGAGAGACTGAGTTGTCAGCTTGCGAAGGAGGCTTAAAGTTCATTCGCCCACGTACAAATGTGCCGCCGTTATCAATTTGTTTATTTCAAGAGCTCAATGCCATGCGTGTGTGTGGGGGAGCGGTGGTGCGGCGGTTAGCGTGCTGCGCTACGAACCCGGGAAACCCAAGTTCAATTCCCGCTCACGGCCGACACCAGTGACGATTATCTAAACCGGTCCTGGGCATCCTCTAGGTGGACTCAGCCTGAAATGAGAACCTGGTGGCGGTGCTTAAACATCGGCCGCGAGGAAAGAAATGTGGTGGGGCGTGGTGCTGGCCACCCACCCTCCCTTGTCTGCCGTGCCAAGCCTTAATAGGTGCTACTCGCTAACAGCACTTGCCCAGAACGCCTATCAAGGCTGTGCAGGGGAGTGTCGGTGCGGCCATCCACCGCACCTGATACGTGACAGATTTTCGCCTCCTCATTCATGGGCATTCACTTTCACATCACACGCCAACAAGTAGGTCCGGTACATATTTCAGCCGAGCCAAACCCAGGGGCTGCACACACCAGGCTCGGACAGTCCAGGCGCGTCGCAGCCGCGGGTATTGCAGGAAAAAGTGGGTGGGATGGAAGCGTGTTTCTGTCAAAGTGCGGGTGTCGCAACATATTATATGAGACTACCTCAGGAAAAAGTGGGGGGGGATGAAATCATGCTGCTGTGAAAGTGCGGGTGTCGCAACACCCGCGGCTGCGACGCGCCTGTCGGACACCGCCGTCGGTGTGTGACTAGGATATGAACCCGCGTGTTCGCGGGTGAGCGGGGCGGCACGCGGTTGGTGGTGGTGGGTGCTCCGTGACCCTTGTCCCACTTGGCTCGGCGAGAACGTGGGCCGACATGGCCCCGGCCCCGCTGTGTGTGTTTTCGCGACTTATTTACGAACGCAGCGTGCCCCCCGAGGGACCGCCCTGTGTGTTGGCCCCAGAGTGGAGTGTGTGTGTACGTGCGTGCGTGTGTACACGCGGTGGCCCGGTGGTTAGCGCGCTGGGCTACAAACCTGGCGACCCGAGTTGGAATCCCGCTCACGGTCAACGCCGGTGACGATTTTCTGAAACCGGTCCGGAGCCTCCCCTAGGTCGACTCAGCCTCAAATGAGTACCGAGTGCGGTGTGTAAACATCGCCGCTAGGGAGACAAAGGCGGCCGGGCGTGGTGCTGCTCACCCACTCCCTCGTGTGCCGTGTCGACCTTCATAGGTGCTCGCTATCGGCACTTGCCTCTACAGTCTGTTAAGGCTATACGGGGGATCTTTGTCTTGTGTACGCGCGCGTGTGTGTGACACTCGGGGGTTGTCACCTACCGCTGCCGCACGCGACACACCCCGCGTGCGTGAGCCTGGCATGTGCCTGACACGACAAGACAAAAAGATCCCCCACGTATAGACTTAACAGACTGTAGGGGCAAGTGCCGCTAGCGGCCACCTATGCAGGTCGAAACGGCACACGAGCAGGTGGGTGACCAGCACCACGCCCAGGCCCAGGACCGGTTCGGAAAATCGTCACTGGTGTTGGCCGTGAGCGGGATTCGAACTCGGGGGCCAGGTTTGCAGCCCAGCGCGATGACCACTGAGCTACCGACACGACACACACACAGGCACAGGGTCGGGGTGAGCCGGAGCCTATACCGGCAGACACAGGGCGCAAGGCAGGGCTATACCCAGGATAGGACGCCAGTCAATCACCGCAGGCCAATTAATCTATGCAGCAGCATGTCTTTAGACTGTGGGAGGAATTGAATTGAATTGAACGTAACTGTAGTGAACCCGTCTAAACCGCCGGGAGGAATGAATAAACTTGCACCATCGTTTACAATGCCGCGCTAGGAGACGGAATCAAACCGGCAATCTCCGTGTGCGCTCATCATAACGCCGCAGCAGCCGTTGTAACCGAGACGATTATATACAGTCCCAAAACAACACAGCCAGTGAGGCACGTTGCAGTCCACTGAAAACTATTAACACGTAAAATAAAATGGAACAGTAAACATACGACAGGGTCGCGGTCATAATAATAATACGGCGTAATGTTTTCTTAAAAGCACGCGTTTTGATGAATTGTTCATTCCCCATCTAACCCCTCATCAATCCTCTAATGCGACTCCAAGGAAAACAAAATCACTTGAATCCCATTAGGAAAAGGCGGGAAATAAGTCAAGTTTTGTAAATAAACATTGCGTTGTTGTTTTTTTAATACGCTGAGGAACTTTCTGGGGGTTTCTTTCATTTCTGCAAACTGGAATTATTGCTGCTTAACAGTAACTAATGGTGTCAATTACACTGATTAATGTCTTGTTTGCTCCTGAGCATAACTGTGTAAAAGCCAAGGCATGTGGATTGTTCTTGACCTTGGAGAATAAGCAAAGAAAACATTTGTGTGATCATCATGGGGTCACGAAGTCCATCCTGGAAGCTGGACAAATAACGTGTTGTATCATAATACTCAGCCATGACCAAATCCACTGCTGGATGGAAAGCTTTCTCAAGCCAGGGTGTCCATGCAGTTGGTAGTAGCATCTGCATCTCACAGAAAGAAGATCCTACCCGAGGTGGTTCGACTCCCGCCTCGGGCGTTTTTATGCGTGGAGTTTGTGTGATTATCTCCCCCTGTTCTGCGTGGGTTTCCTCCGGGTTTGCCGGTTTTCTCACACAACTGAAACAACACTGTTTAATTGGCTGATAACATCATAATATATAGGACGCAGTGTCTGGCAAATGTTGACGCCGGCTAGCTGAATGGCTGCCTTCCTCCCACTTCTCTGCGGTTTCCGCGCTACGCCTCCGTATCCGTGCCTAGTCCATGACCAGGCGTGGAATTTGCGCGCGCTACAACTTGCACCAATATTATTGCTACTACCCTGTACAGCTGCGCAGTGAAAACAAACGTCTCCAAAACATGCGCGGTAAGAGATTGCAACTGCAAAATAATGTGGCTTTGAAAGTGGACTAACGTAATTTATGAACGTTATATGTTAACCAACGCCACCGCTAACCCCGAACATTATTACACCCTTAACAAATAACCCAGTGCCTAAGTAGAAACCGGTTCTCACACTATTTCAGTCTCACGTAGTTGAAAACAGATGTTGCGGGTTTTTTTTTAATTCCAGCTTTGCCCGATGCCGGACGTTAAAGTCGGGATCGCTGGTACGCCCACTGCACTAGGAGGATGATGATGATGGTGGTGGTGATGACGGTGATGTTTCTGGATCCAATTCCAACCCACACCCGTTAGGGTCCCTCCCCTACGATGACAGCCGCAGCTTCAACACACAGAGCACCCGTGGAATAAAAACAAATAATAAAAACACAAAAGGGAACTCTCGCTCAAACAGAGCTGCGTCTGTCGCGGCTCCCGTCCCCGCGTCACGTCCATCGTCAAGCTCCCGTTAAGATCGCGGTTTGTAGATTTATTGGCAGAGTTTTCTTTACTTTGTTTTTGTCCAAATCGTTCGTTACACCCCCCCGCCCCCCAAGCCCGCCCTGCTCTGAGTCTTCACGTTTCCGCAAATACGATAGAAGGTAAGTTGACACAGCGGACTGTCGGGTTTAGCGCGATGTGAGAAGTAACTTTAACGCGCGTTTGCTTCGTTGGGTGTGTTTTCGTGTGTTCTCACTCTCTGCTTTATCCGTCTGCCTCCTTAGCTGCCTTCCTGCCTACCTTTACTCGCCTGCTGTTTGGGAACTTGTTGAACGAATGTCACGTCAGCTTCTCGCGTTACATGTCAGCTATCAGTTGTTTGTGTTCCTGTCAAAGACAGGCAATAAATGCCGCAGTGTTTCTGCTGACCGACCGTTAATAAATACAGTGTACTGTCTTGAGAAAGAGTTAGACTTGAGAATGATAACGTTGCCGTGAGACTCAGAGGTCGGAGCGCTGAGCCAGCATCTGCCGAGAGCCTGGGTTTGAATCCAGGCAGCCGTAAGTAATCGAACTGAGTTTTCAAGTGTGAGTGAGTGGGTTGGTGATCTCAGCACAGTCACCAACGACTGCACGTTAAACAAAGTTACATTTTAATTTCATTAAGCCGAGTTCCAGTATGGTCAGACAGCCTCCATGGATAACACAGCTGCGAGCAGGCCCTCGTCCAGCAGTGGATTGACAAAGGGCATCGTGTTATAACGCATAGTTATATATCTCATGATGTCGAGCGAAGATGTATAAAGAGTTATTTGTATATTGAAAGGAGCATTTTATGGTGGTTGCTCTACAGAGCTGTTCTTTCGGGTTAGCCGTGTCACTGAGCGATCTCCCTCTCTGCCTCGCGACGTTTCGCCTCCCACGTTGGAAGCATCGTCAGGCATCAGTACACAGGAGCCTTTTATTTAAGGGTGGTCCAGATGTCTTGTGACGCCCATTTAATTCCCTGTAGCTTCACATGTTTTTTGTGTACCGTGTGTAATGTAACGCAAGCAATAGAAAAATGACATGTTTAAACGGTGTTATCCTGAACTAATTAAGGGTTATTTAAAACAGAAGTGAATGTGCGAAGGGGAAAACAAACATTGGGGGTCAATTATATCTAGGTCACGAGACATCTGGACCGCCCTGCACAATAGACTCGGACTCTCCAGTGGGCTGCTTAAATAAAGACCGTTATAAATAATGCCAGTGTTATGGAGATAGCGCTGACTTGAATGACGCCGGAGTTAGCCAAGTGTGTGCACACTGAAGACCATCACCACCGTGTTACAATAACGTCCGGGGCGATGTTATAAGCAGAGTTTCGTAACAAGGAACACGACCGCCACATTGTTCGACACGTTAACTTACAGCGTGGCGTGTGTTATGCGTTAGTGCTAGAATGTGTCACGAGCTCGACTCCAAAATTACACACGAGAGACAGATTATATATGTGTAATCAGGGTCTGTGCTTGCATTGCCGGTCCAAGTGCAGCCTGACAATATTATTTCAACATCATCGGTATCATTCACAATTTTGCCCAACAAGCTTACACATTTAACATAGTATTTAAACTACTGACATAAAATAAGTGCTTGAGGTCTACAAATGTTAGCTTCTGCATCACTGTGTAATTATATATTAATAATAATAGCATTTATAGAACGCTTTTCACCCAAGAGTCACTAAGCGCTGCACAGGGCTGCGGAGAGAACGACATGTCAACAACGACTGATATAAACAGGTTTAAGCGTTAGTATAGCTCTTTTTATGAGTTAGGTCACGTAAAATATAATAAGTGTCGTAAACCCGCCTGCACCTGACACAGCCAATTAGTAAGGTTTGTCATGTGAACAAAACGTACCAATTACTTACTACCTCAGCACACCGGTATGTTGGAGAGCAAACCCACAACATTGACTTATCTGATAATAAAAACAGCTACACCATGAATAACATTGGTCACGAAAGCCTTCGTGTTAGGTTTAAGCCTTTAAATAAATCCACTGCTGGATGGATGCCTCTCTAGTGTGTCGGCCATAGGGGCTGGTTGACCATACTTCACCACGCTGGTCAGTGCTGGTTAGTAAACGGGCAGAGGAGAGACCCAGGATCAGGTTCATGTATCACTTGGCACAGCAGTTGGCCGTAGCCGAAAATCGAACTCGCTGTTGCTGGGCTCGTAGCTCAACGCACTGCCTAACCACTACCCGTAACATTGCAATATGTATAACAGGGATAAAGGCGGTGTTTGTCAACACTGGGGAAAAAGAGAGAGAGAGTTATTCAGGGCACATGAATGATGAGCCTGCGGGTGTGTACATGTGGTATGTGTTCGGCATGCCGAACGCTCGCGGAACAATGTCGGCGCGATCCGGGTACCGGAGAGCGAACGAGCTCATTTACCGCTGCGTTAGGTCTGCGCAGCGTAGACCGAAACATCGGACCACGGTCCCGAACAACGCGCGGTACGATCGCGAAGGCACGTGGGATGAAGAACAAGCCATTTTCCTGGTTGAAAAAGCCACGAGTGGTCCCAGCCACGGGGCAACCCAGGCAATTATGGGTGGCCCTTGTACGGGGGTGGTCTAGGGCCGGGTGACATTCATGTCAGGTATAGCCCTGCCTTGCGCCCTGTGTCTGCCGGGATAGGCTCCGGCTCACCGCGAGCCTATACAGGATTAAGCAGTTTCTGACAATGGATGAATGGATGGATGGCGGGGAGTGGGAGCTCGTTATTGAATTTTACCTGGGGCCCCGTGAGTCCTAAGACCTCTCCTGGAAATAGCGGTAAGGGCAGAAAAGTTTCTTAGAAAGGGCACGAGACACGGCAGGGAACGTTACATGTCTTCGGCTCATACTCGCCGGGCGAACAATTGATGCAATGTTCTGTTGGTTTTTGTTGAGTATTTGCGCTGGCGATTTTATCAGAGATATCGTAATAGGCGTGATCAGAGACGCGATGTCTGTAAATGCCCTGTTTACCGCTCAGAAACGGCAAAAACAGATCGATAAGTGGCAGATGTCCCAATGTCAGCCGCTTGTTTACCGGACCTTATGCAGAAGCGACTGAGCGGGCACATCTGTTCCCATGGGGAGATACAGTTTCTCCCCAGGACGATTAACCAACGTTATAAGGGCCAGGCTTGGGGCAGGACATGTCGCTCGCTGTCAGCGGTGATGTCCGGCGGTCGAGGCTAAGGACGGAATAACAGGCGATGAAGCAAGAACGTCCGAGCGGACATCCACCCGGGTTTGACGCGTGAAATCAACGGGCGCTACTGGACGGATCGACGCGTCGCACAGGCCGTGAGAGCTGGCGACAACTTGCGGGAGCCTTCATCCAGCCGCGGATAGATCAAGCCCGACGATGATGATAACGTGATGACGATGATGAAATGTCAATAATTAGGTGGGGTATAAAAAAAAACATTAATATTATTATCTCCTTGGTATATCCCTTCTCATGGCTTCGGTCACGTACAAAAACAAGTGTCGTAAACCCGCCTCCACCCGGCACGGTCAATTGGTAACATTCGTCAGGTGAACAAAACTTGCCAGAGCCGCACACCACACCCAACCGGCCGCGCGCCACACACACGCGCCCACCCAAGCAGCTTCTAACTCTCCATCGACTCCGTCTCGTCCCCGGGGACAGGGTGGGACGGGGACGTCGGCGACAATCGGGACGATGCCGGCGGTGCCGCCGTGCGGCGGCGGCGGCTGCGGCGGCGCGGCGCTGCCGGAGCCTCCGACCGCGCCGGGCTCGGCGGCCGCGGCGGCGGCCGCCTCGGCCCCGGTGGAGGCGCCGCTGTCCGTGGAGTGCCGCGTGTGCGGAGACCGAGCCTCGGGGTTCCACTACGGGGTGCACGCCTGCGAGGGATGCAAGGTGCGCGCTTTGGGGAGAGAGGGGTTCGACGGCCGGGTGGAGTCCGCGCCGCCGCTGTCTCGATGGAAGGAAGATGTCCTGCCCCGAGGCGGTTTGATCGTAGATAGACGGACGGATGTTTATTGTTCCATCCGTCTATTTTCAGAAACCGCTTAATCCTGCATAGGGGTCGCGGTGAGCCGGAGCCTATCCAGGCAGACACAGGGCGCAAGGCAGGGGTATAACGATGATGGGACCGCCGGTCTATCGCAGGGCACCTGGGGCAATTTTACTCAGTAGGTCAATTCACCTGGCAGCATGTCTTTGGACGGTGGGAGGAAACCGGAGTGCCCGGTGGCGAAAACCCACGCGGACACGGGGAGAACATACAAACTCCACACAGAAAGGCCCCCGAGCCGAGATTCGAACCCGGGACCTTATGTTTATTATTACAGCAGAAAAATACCCAGTGAGCTTGCAAGCTCTTTACGGGACTGCTGCGACACAACAAACATGCGAGTTTCTGACAATAAAAATAATATTAATTTAATAGTTTTACATTTATAACGCGCGCCGCATATTCATTGAAATGTCGAAGGTATTCACTCGACGAGAAAACGACTCGGGAGGTGCAGCGAGGAAAGCGCAGAGAGGCGGAGGAGGCAGCCAGGCCGCAAACCGCAACGGAATCCACGCGCGTTCGTAATCGTTTTCTCTCCTCGTCTGCACCGGCAGGGATTCTTCAGGCGCACGGTTCGCATGAAGCTCGAGTACGGGAACTGCGGCCTCAACTGCAAGATTCAGAAGAAGAACCGCAACAAGTGCCAGTTCTGTCGCTTCCAGAAGTGCCTGCGAGTCGGAATGTCGCACAGCGGTGAGGACCTAGCGGTGCACGGCGACCTGGCTCGGAAAAACCCCGGAGAATCCACGTTTGAGGATACACAGTAGTTTAGCTTTAGCCTACTACACCATGAAACTTGGCAAAGCGGAGTCCGATTCCCAGCCATGACTAACATTGGAAGTGAGCGAAATCTGAACCGGCGTTTGGTCATCCAACCTTTACAAATACAGTACAACCTTAAAAACCACCGTAAATTCTAATCTAGAAGGCCCCCGTGACCAGCGTGGACTCAGTCCAGCAGCACGATTGAATAACGGCTGTAAATCGTTAAGGTAATGCTGTCGTTGGCATCTTGGCTTATAGAGGTGAGGGCTAGAAAAAAACCCGACACATTTCAATCCTATGTAAATATAAATGTGTAAGTTATTTCCGGCCCACCCCTGAATTGGGGAAAATACGTCATTTTCTGTCATTACACCGTCACCGTGGCTTTACAGGCAATGTGTTTATTATATCGCTGATAAAGTAACGTTTAGTTTGCATTTTTCCACGCAGTCGTTACACCACTGAGCAAATAGCATCTGTCATAACCGCTCAATAAAAAGCCGATGCCATGTGGACCACAGTGCACGATCCCGTCTGACAGAGACACTTCCGTCGTGATAATTGCTTTACGACTTCTGTTTATAGGAGATAGTGCACGTTGCATCGGAGTTACGACTATTGGTTAAGAAGTAGGTTTTCGCAGGCAACGGGTTCGGGCCGCGCAATGATCTGAGCGAGCTCGCGTCGTTAAGACTCTCGTTAAGACCCTTTAGCTCCAGTGCTGTGGGGAAGTTCGAGACAAATAACGATTCGAAGACCCTCCGACTAAAGGAGGTTGGCGTCAGGAAGGGCATCCGGCCGTAAAATTCTGCTCTGATACCCCCACCATTGGGGGTGCAACCGGTCAATCCGGGTCAACCTGGACAGCCCCCGTTTACACCGATAACAACAACAACAGGGAAAGACCTGCAAAGTCCACGGATAAAAAGCACACGAGCCAGGAATCGAACCCGGATCCTTCTTGTGGGGTGGCGGCAGCGCTAGCCACACTGACGCCACCGTGCCGCCCACCGCTAGAACCGCATTACGGACAAGCTGTTCGCGTAGCACGAGGCCAATTGCACAATCCAAATAACATTGAGTTTGGGGGGGGGTCAGCGGGGTGGCGGAATTACAAAACGTGTTTACGCGGACGGAAGGAATGAAAAACACAACGCGTTGTTGCCCCCCGTATCTCTGGCGGCGCAGCGATCCGCTTTGGCCGGATGCCCGCGGCCGAGAAGGAGAGGCTGAAGGCCGAGCTGGGCGCGACGCCCGCCGGCGACCGGAGCCCCCACGACGCGACGCTACTGGGCCTGGCGCACCTGGTGTACGCAGCGTACCTGCGCAACTTCACGCTGACCAAGGAAAAGGCCCGCGCCGTCCTCACGGGAAGGTCCGTGCCCTCGGTGAGGACTCTTCTGCGCGGCTTCGGGGGGGGCCCCTTTTTATCCGCGTCAGCCGCTTTTACAAAACCGAGCTTCGCGGAAAACGAGCCGCGTCCGCAGACTCAGCTTAGTCGAGATGCGTGGTTGACGGCGCGGCGGCACCGTGTATTCCTGGCGTGCACGTATTCACTCAATTTCGAAGGCGTTCATTCGAAGAGCGAACGACTCAGAGGCGCGAGGGAACTGCAGAGAGGTGGGGGGGAGAGGGGAAGGCATGCCGTGCAGTTTGCCGGCGCCAACGTTTTCCCACACGCTGCGTCCCCATATATATTTATTACGTTATCAGCAACGTCAAGACAGTTCAACTTGAAAGTCAAGCAGTAGCGATAAATTATAGGACATAAATTGTAGGAGAAATAGCCGCGCGAACGTACATTTTCACCCCACCGACGCGGTGAAAAAAGCGAGCGGCGAGGTCGGTTTTTTTGACTTTGTCGCCGGTCGTGTGCCGGCGGGCCCCGGCCAGCCGGTGGTGATCCACGACATGGAGTCGCTGCAGAGCGCGCAGTCCACGCAGCACGGGCGCGCGCGAGACGGCCGCGCCGCCGAGGTGCTGGTGTTCAACCGGTACCAGCACCGCTCCGTGGAGGCCATCCGCGAGGTCACCGAGTTCGCCAAGTGCATCCCGGGCTTCCTGGAGCTCAACCTCAACGACCAGGTAGGACGCGAAAATGTTTGCCCCAGGTTGATGGTGATAAGTAACAACTTGCATTTTATTCAATTTAATAATAATACTAATTATTATTATTTTACATTTATAACGCGCACATATTCATTCACTGTCGAAGGTACTCGTTCGACAAGAGAGCGGCTCAGGGGCGGAGGAGGCAGCCAGGCGGATTGCCGGCCTCCATATTGCCGCACACTGCTTCCTATATGTTAGGATGTTAGCGCCAACAACAACCGCCGATTTGGCACTGAGTGGCGGTGACATCACCACGGCGCCTGTGGCAGGCTAGGTACACCTTGAGGCCACGCAGAGTGAGACAGACCCATGTGCCATGGCCGGGGCACCACCTGCGCTCCCCACCGTGCCAATATTGCTGAGTTTTATCCGCCCGGAAGCTCGGCTCGACGTTGTGAGCGTCGCTGCTCCGCCCTGTGTTGTTGTCGTCGGAGGGCGACACACCACCGATCACCGGCACATGTCTGCCCGCACCAACCATCCGCACGCCGGCCTCCGCAGGTGACGCTGCTCAAGTACGGCGTGCACGAGGCGATGTTCACCCTGTGGTCGGCCTACATGAACAAGGACGGCATCCTGGTGGCGCACAGCAACAGCTTCGTGACGCGCGAGTTCCTCAAGTCGCTGCGGCAGCCCTACAGCAGCGTGATCGAGCCCAAGTTCCAGTTCGCGATGCGCTTCAACACGCTCGACCTCGACGACGCCGACCTCGCGCTCTTCGTGGCAGCCATCGTGCTGTGTGGCGGTGAGGAGACGGGGTCGGGCGGGATGCGTCTGGCGACCCCGAGTTCGAATCTCGCTCACGGACAACGCCGGTGACGATTTTTCTGAACCGGTCCTGGGCCTCCTCCCCTAGGTCGATTCGGCCTCAAATGAGTAGCTAGTGCGGTGTGTAAACATCGCCACTAGGGAGATGAAGGCGGCCGGGCGTGGTGCTGGTCACCCACCCCCTCTGTGTGTGCCGTGTCGACCTTCATTATGTGCCGCTCGCTAACGGCACTTGCCCTACAGTCTGTTAAGGCTACACGGGGGATCTTTGTCTTTCTCTTGGGGGGGATGAGGAGGGGGCGCGGGATGTTGTTTTGGTTTTTATTGGTTGTTTTTTTCTTTCGTTGTTGACATGCCGTTCTCTCCGCGGCC
>JAZEWU010000025.1:2813279-2852863 GCA_036362915.1 Geotria australis | reverse complement strand
CACCTCTTCACCGACTCACAACAAACCGACTGAGCAGGGCTCCGCACCTCCGAATCAACGGGTGCAACGCGCCCGGAGAAAATGTGCCACGCGTTACAAAAGTATATTATTATTATTAAAAGCCAGCCTGTGGATCTCTGTGTGAGTCTGTGGGTCTCTGTGTGGTGAGTCTGTGGATTTCTGTGTGGTGAGTCTGTGGGTTTCTGTGTGGTGAGTCTGTGGGTCTCTGTGTGAGTATATGGGTCTCTGTGTGAGTCTGTGTCTCTGTGTGGTGAGTCTGTGTGTCTCTGTGTGGTGAGTCTGTGTGTGAGTCTGTGTGTCTCCGTGTGAGTCTGTGGGTTTCTGTGTGGTGAATCTGTGGGTCTCTGTGTGGTGAGTCTGTGGGTCTCTGTGTGATGAGTCAGTGGGTTTCTGTGTGGTGAGTCTGTGTGTCTGTGTGGAAAGGCACCCAAGGCGGGAATTTAACCTGCTCGGGCAAGAGCATTCTTTCTGTGAGGCGCAGATGTTACCACTGCGCCACCCTGCCGCACAAACAGCGTGCGTCTACGTACGACGTGAACCCCCCAGCGCCTCACACAAACTCCAAACTGAAAGGTGCCCGAGGCGGGAATCGAACCGCCTCAGGCAGGACCATTCTTTCTGTAAGGTGCAGATGTTTCCCTGCCGTGACGAACCCACATCAGCCTTGTGCAGCGCTTTGTGACCCTCGGGTACATAGCGTATTACCTGGTGCAAACTACACATTGCAAAGCCAACATTGATTTTTCTTTCGAAGAATAAACGAGGCTACGTCCATGGACATATGGATTTTTCTCCTAAAGAGCTCTGCGTAAGATTCCCGCACTGATTTTAGCTCTCATATATTACGCGTTTGAAAGAACATAAATGTGCTCAGGCAGGACACGCTGATAGATGGTTGGAGGTTGAGCCAAAAAATGGAGTGGCATTTTTTTGGTTATTTATAATCTTGTATATATTTTAATTTTTGTTAGCAACTCGCATATTTGTTGTCGCTGGAGTCCCGTAAAGGGCTTGCAAGCTCACTGGGTATCTTTTCTGCTGTAATAATAAACATCCATCCGTCCCTGAGAGAACACGCCAGAGACAATGTCCATTTCCAAAACAAAGCTATGCGATTAGATGCAAAGGGTTCAAAGTCTACGCGAACAATCAACAACTTGCCTCCGAAGTCCCAGACCGCAAGCGTGCGCGCCGCTACAAAACGCACCTGTGGGAAGAGCGGACGGTCCTCGCGCTTCTTCTTCAAGCAGTCGATCATGAGCCGCTTCATGGTCTTGGGGCAGTTGCTGCGCACCTTGCTGAGGTCGGGCGACAGGTATCCGCGTCCCACCATGAAGATGATCTGGTCGCGGTTGTTGATGCTGCAGTAGGGCAGCTGGCAGGACATGAGCTCGAACAGGACGATGCCGAACGCATACACATCCGACTGGAAGCTGTAGGGATTCCGCTCCTTCATTCGGATCACCTCCGGCGCCTGCCGGGTGGGGATTATAGGACAGAGACGTTCATTGACCGATAACATCCTAATATATAGGAAGCGGTGTGTGGCAATATGGCGCCGGCAAACCGCCTTGCTACCTCCTCCGCCTCTCTGCGCTTTACCTCGCGCCTCCGAGTCGTTCTATCTTCGAATGAGTATCTTCGACAGTGAATATGTGCGCGTTATAAAGTAAAAATTATTATTATTATTTTCGTTGACGAACGTAAGTGGCGATTCCATCGTAAAGTGGGGTGGAGTGCTGGTGCCGAAGGTAACGCGTGGCGCCAACATCAGTGGCGAGTGATACCCAATCCAGTCCTGGGAACCAGAACCGACCAGTGTGTATGCACTGATAAAGGGGTGTACATGACATTGCTCGTGAAGTGATGGTGATAAAACTGATATATAAAGGAAACACGTAATAATATTATATCTGCAAATGTATGGGGCTACACTTACAGTGGTGCCGACTTGTGCATGCTATGGTCAATTATGATCTTTGTACTGTTTGTACAATGGAGCATTGTCCAGTGGAAAAGTGTGCGCTGTACTCAATGCATGCGCAATGTGCGCTGTTTTGTCGCATGGTGGTGCACCCTGTAATGTTGCACTTTGTGCCACAATGTGTATTTGTGCAGTGTAAAAGCAAGTACAGGGCGGCACGGTGGCGCGGTGAGTAGCGCTGCCGTCTTACAGCAAGAAGGTCCCGGGTTCGAATCCCGGCTCGGGGTGCCTTTCTGTGTAGAGTTTGCATGTTCTCCCCGTGTCCGCGTGGGTTTTCGCCGGGCACTCCGGTTTCCTCCCACGGTCCAAAGACATGCTGCTGCATAGGTTAATTGGCCTGCAGACTAAATTTCCACCGGTGCCCTGTGATGAACTGGCGTTCTATCCTCGGTATAGCCCTGCCTTGCGCCCTGTGTCTGCCGGCATAGGCTCCGGCTCGCCGCAACCCTGTACAGGATTAAGCGGTTTCTGACAATGAACGAATGAAAGCAAGTACAGGTGGTGACGTCTTGTGTGTGACTGGCAGTGCATGTGGTATAGGGGCTGCTGCTGGTGCCGCTGGCACTAGTATTGGCGGATGGCAGTGGTGCTGGAAGCAGTGGTGGTGCTGGCAGTGCGGGTGCTGGTGGTGGCGATTGTGGTGGTGCTTTAGTGCTACCATCCACAGGATGGACCCAGACGGCTGCTCCAGTTGGTGAGAGCCGCTCCACCGAGCTTTCACTGTGGCCAGGCCAAAGTCTCCGATCTTCACCGTCAGGTCATCGTGCAGGAAGATGTCTGTTCAGCGCATCATGGAAAAGCCCACGGCTTGCAGCGGGAAGTAAACATCGTGTATTCTGCACTCTTATTACTCCGTTAAACTGTCACAGTGACCACAGCAACTCTCGTGACTTAAAAATGTACAATAAATATAACGACAAGTATGGCGGCTTCTGTACTACTGTGGTTTTCATAGCTCGATGTTTGAGAATTGCTCTTAAGAGCTGCTGGGTTTGTTTACACATGGCTAGTGTAGCATGTAAAGTCCAATACCAATAATAAAAATACACACATTATAAGAGGTGGCCAGGTGACTCAGACGGCAGACATAACAGTGCAAAGTACGCTATGCAAGCGTTGCACGTGGATATTTGTATCATGCCACAATTTTGACTGCATAATTAGAATATTCCAAATAAAAAAAAACAGATTAAAACCAAATATATAAATATGTATATTAAACACTGTCGTCCTCTTATCATTTATATTAGACAAAACGTGCAAATGAGTTGCATTTGTAAAAAGATAAAACGTTGCCACTTAACTTACTACCACCACCTGCTGGCAAAACTATCACACACACAAATATAATAAGTGGCACACATTTGCATTAACAAACCAGATTTCTTGTAGCGGAGGTTAAACAGTAAACGTATGGTTTACTGGATAACCGGTTAAAGTTAAACATACGTTCTTGAGTCCAGCCTCCAAGTTGCACACCATGAGTGAGATCACATGCCCTTTAAAGCACCAGGTTAAACATATAGCAGACTGAAGTCAAGTATTACTGTTCCTCTTGTGAGTACCTAAATTCCTAGGATTCAATGCATCTTCACATAGAGGATACTATTCGACTTCAAATCTCGGTGGATGATGGATTTTGCGTGCAAATAACTGGGAAAAGAGAACACACGCATGCAGTTATTGATGTTGTTTGTTATTCGAACTCACTTTCAGAAACAATTAAGCATTGAAATAATAGCATTATCTAGGGTTCGTTTATGTTTAGAACGGATAGATGGGACGTTTTTTTAAAAAGCAATACGAATAATTTGTACTCTATAGCTAGAGGAGGTGTGAGAGGGATTGTGACATCGCAGGGGCATGAAAGATGGAGCTTACTTGGGGTGGTGGCCTTCACAAGTAGATTGTGATCACAGCTGATGGTGACTTTAGGATGTTCAGTTAAAAAGTGATCGCAGGCTTCAATTTCGTAAATGCTCTCGCCAAAGATCTTATTGTAGAATGTTGCAGCTTACTCGTCCACGACAGCAGAAGAGTTTGACAACGATAATGCTCATTATGAACAATTCCTCACCGCCCCCAAGCATAACCAGAAACTGTATGTGTGGATTTACACGTTTGTATCATATGCACAAGTCTATTTGACCCCCTCTCCCAACACATGCCACACTTACTCCATGCCCTGGGCCGTCTGACGAGCGATGTCAATGAGCTGGAAGATTTCAAACTTGGTCTCGAGGATGTGCAGGTGGCGGTAGAGGCTTGAGCCCTCGCACCACTGGGTCACGATGGCCAGCTGGGGCTTGGTGGTGTAGCCCATGAAGAGCAGAATGTTGACGTGGCGAGTTTTTCTGCCATCGGACCAGCAACAATAAGCGTTCCGACATCCGGTATTCCGTCACGCAAATGCAATGTATTTTCGACATGCGCCAATGGCAACGAATCATCGTTTAAATCGGTCCGTACGCTTGCGCTGCATGATATATGTAACCATTGATTTGTAATTAGGTGTTTATAGTTGGTTTACATTAACCATGCAACCAATAGCAGATGCACTACGTTCACCACACTGAAAAAATATATCGCTTCTGAAATCGAATACTCATCAACCCCGAATCGTTATGAGCAGAATAAATGAAAGAAATATTTTTTTACGTAAAAATATATTCCCGCATCATGGCCCCACGTTTCAAATTACTCTGCATTGGCTCAAAACCCGCTGCAATGAAGCTAATTCACAATTAAGCAAAGTTTCACCGTCGGTCAAATGGAAGGGAAATAAACAAACGCACACAACCCCCTGAGCAGACATACACGCAACGTGCGTGCCGAAAGGTAACTCTGTAACGACCGACGCGTTTTCGAGCGTTCTGCGGAACCCACCGGAGCACGCCGACCTCGTTCTTGAAGGCCTGCAGCTGCTGCGGGGTCGGGTCGGTGACATTGAGCATCTTCACCGCGACGTCTCCTGCAAGCGTGGTACGACCGCGGGCACAACACGCGTCGTCTCCCGTCACCCTTGCGGGGATCGCGATTTTACGCGTCAATTATTAATCGCGAGTTATTTTTTGGCCCCAACAAGGACGATTGCGTGGATAAAAATATGATAAGAGTTGTCCTTTACTAATGTTGATGCGAGCTCAACGAGCTGTATTATCGCTATTGCCAAAAGCCTGGTTTGTGTAAAAGCAATTACATATTTTCATGTGGCTTTTTAGGCAAATTCTCGTCAGAAGTCACACTTGGTGGGGTTTTTTTTTTAACACCCACTTTGCAGTAGGCACTTTGGTTAATGCCTCGCGAAAATATACCGAGCGGACGCGGGAATTGAAGCTGCTTAAAGTGTACAAACTGGCTTTGGTTAAAACGGAGGTTTTAACGGCTGGGGCCATGCAGATGTTGCCATGACGACACACGCCCTTCTCTCACCGTGCCACTTTCCCTTGTAGACAGTTCCAAAGGAGCCGGAGCCTATCCTCTGGCCAGCAGTGATCTGTCCCTCCGGGATCTCCCAGTCATCGCTGGAGTCACGCCGCCCTATCTGTTTCTGCGGGCGCCAAGCAAAGTAGGATACAATGTAGAGCACACTCAAGGTCGGCAATGAAACAATACATTCCCTCGCTGAACCGTCGCACACAATCGCACATCCCGTGTTGGCACCATGATAGAATCTAATGGTATCAAATCTATTTTTGAAAGTGTTTTTTAGATTTAAATCGAGTCCATTAAACTTGCACTAGCTAAGAATGGACACACTTACAATAATATAAAACATATACATCTATTTTAATAGTGCTACAGAGAGTTGAGTTACTTGTATGGTGATTGGCTGCATGGCCTTAACCGGAGGTCTGTGAAATTAGTTAAGTAAAACAGCCGATACAGTTAATAATAATAATAGCATTTATAAAGCGAATTTCACCCAAGGGTCACAAAGCGCTGCACAGGGCTGCGGAGAGAACGACATGTCAACAACGACTGAGAACGGTAAATCATCAATAATTTTTTTAAATGATTTATTTATTTTAAATTACGTATATGTCTTCAGAAAATTAAATGTATGAAATAAACCAGATGCTAATTATTGATAAAAAAAAAATAATTCAACGTATTTTTTTAAATCTATATTTCTTTCTGGCACCGGGTAAGATTTACATTTTTCATAAACAACAATTAAATTAACGAGTGCAGACAACACCAGGAGCGCGGAGGATCGCTAACGACGCCGGGTCGTACCATCCTCGCTCGGTCCTCCGAGGACGCCGAGGGCTTTCTCTCTCGAGGCAGAGACTTCGAGGGGGGCTTGGTCATGGCGATGGTACCGGGGAGCGTGGCAGGAGGGGTGGCAGACAAGCCCGCACCTGCGTGTGCTGGCAAGGGAGTGCAGCATCGTGCCAGGTGGGGGGTAGATACAAAAGGTGTTAGAGGGGCGGTGGGCGCAGAGAATCTTAGTCAGCGCCCAGAAGTTCCGTTATTGCAATGCGGTTGCGGCTGCTTAGATTTTCTTTCTCCATGCAACACATCGGCGGTGCAACCAGCACACGGGCGGCAGGAATGCCTGCAGTCGACATTCGATTTAAAACGAAATAAAGAACATCGACATCCCAGTTTGTTGTGTCGCAGGAGTCCCGTAAAGAGCTTGCAAGCTCACTGGGTATTTCTGCTGTGATAATAAACATCTATCTATCTATGCGATTCTTTCCGGTGAATCACATACAGACCCACAGACTCACAAAGACTTAAATAATCCATAGACTTCCACACACATAGAAACCTCAGGTTTACAGAAACTTACATCTTCTTCACCATAAGTCCCATTACTGCATTGGCCCTCCTGCTCAGCAGTTCTTTCTCCATGTCCTTCTATGTCGCGCCTCTGCTCTAGACACATCCACTGCCCTCATATCTTGTTCCACCACATCATCCCATCTCACCCCCGGTCTGCCTCTACTCCTACCTCCCTGTAGCAACATCTCTGGTAATTTTGAGTGCGTTAATCTCAGTGTTTTGAAACACCCACACTTGCATGACCGACAGCAAGCATGGGTATTTCAGAAAGTCTTAGATCAAGACAGACGGCACTCAACATCGGATTCACATTTCATTGGAAATTACTCTGTTGGGTATTTCTGTCCAGAGATGTTATTTTGGGATAACCGTGTCATCGTGAAGGGGAGAGAAGGACCGGTCGAAACGGCTATCCCGAAACACCAGCTATGGAGAGCAATTCTCATGCATCGAGCTGTTAAAACCTACATCATTACATTCACTCTGTTGTAACCACTTCTGTGGGCCGTACGAATACACAAAGGGCTGTACTGCTGTGCAAGTAATCCGAATGGATACTTCTAGGTAATGTTCCAAGTTTATTTCGGTTAACCAGGTGAGAACTCAAGAGACCACCAGAACAGCCTCGTTTGCAAGTGATGTAGGATGTCAAAATAACAATAGCAAAACAACTAATATAGAGTACGTGAAGTAACTAGGTAAAGCAACTTCGTCACACGACGTGAGAGCTATAGCGTGTGTGGCATCAAATTAGCAAAGACGACCAAAAACGAAAAGAAATTAGGTTTGCGTCAGTTAAGTGCCACCAAATAGGCAGACTTGTGTTGTGTGGGTTTAATACCTGAGCCAGTGCCTTGTGGTGCATTCTGGCCCCTCCGCAGGTCCTAAGGTGAGGCACAACATCGGTTTAGCAAAACAACAATCAACGTATTATTATTATAACGTGCTACCTGCTTCGACAACAAACTGTCAAACTTGGAGGCAGGAGCTTCGAGGATATGGCAGAAGAGGAAATGGGTACATGAATCCGTTTCCTCCGGGCTCTCCGGTTTCCTCCCACAACAAAAAAAAATACTCATTCATTAATTGACCCATAACATCCTAATATATAGGAAGCAGTGTGTGGCAATATGGCGCCGGCAAACCGCCTGGCTGCCTCCTGCGCCTCTCTGCGCTTTCCTCGCGCCTCTGAGTCGTTCCCTTGTCGAATGAGTACCTTCGACAGTGAATTAATATGTGCGCGTTATAAATGTGTAATTATTATTATTATTATCAGTGACCAAGACAAACCACCTCAGGCAAGACCATTCCCTTGCGCGCGGCGCAGATGTTACCGCTGCCGCCACCCCAGCCGGCCCGTTGTAAAGCTACAAAACGCGACGCCGCCTCGTTTGCGCCGCTCCGCCGTGACTGTTGGCCCGACCTCGATGAGGCTGCTGTCGACCGGCCCGACCGTGCTGTTGATGTGGACGTTGGGCGCGGAGGTGGAGCGCTCGCGCGGCGTGAACTGGCCCCGGTGGTCCTCCTCCCCGGCCGGTCGGCACGGTTGCGGGATCGGGATCGAGTGTGAGGGCGACAGCGGCGGCTTTGAAACGGGACTGAGGGGAACCCGCGTCGCACCAAGGCGGCGGGAGGGCGAGGTGGGAAGACGGAGCGGGGGCAAGTGAAACAAGTAAAAAAAAAACACTCACTAATTATTTGGCCGATAACATCATAATATATAGGAAGCAGTGTGTGGCAATATGGCGCCGGCAAACCGCCTAGCTGCAGCCCGCGTTATAAATGTAAAATTATTAATATTATTACAACGGTGAGAGAATGTTCCCGATTTGATGATTTCTTTAAAGACAAGCGGGCCTGAGCCTAGATCGTGCTTTTAAGGGTAATGAGCGTGCATTTAACTGTTTGTTATGGTGTGTTAATCAACTTAATTATAGGCAGTGAAGGGCAGTGCAGCAATACCCTTTGTTATTCTATATGAATAACAATATCCTTCGGCTGGCCTGGGAACGCCTGGGAATCCCCCCCCAGGAAGAGCTGGAATCTGTTGCTGAGGAATGGGATGTCTGGTCCACTCTCCTTGGACTGCTGCCACCGCAACCCTCACCAGACAAGCGGTTTAAAAAATGGATGGATGGATATTCTATATGAACTTCCCACACATATGCTCTGTACCTTCACTAATCTGGACTGACCATAATAAGCATCGTCAAATAAACTACCACTACTCACACGGCTTGGGGCGGCCTTCATTCAGCAACGGACTGGCAAAATGACTCCATTGCTCCATTGCCCATGTAACACGGTTCAGGGGGGGGATCACAGAACTACTCACCTTGAAGACGTCGCCGGAGCGGAGCTGGGCGCTACCCCAGACGCAACGTGGTGGGGCGAAACCGGCGTGGCGCTACCAGACGAGCCCTCTTCCGGAGCCACCGGCACGGTCTCCAAGAATCTGAGTGCAGCATGCGGATATGTGCTTAGACGACAGCAATACTGACCAATACTGACCAGTTACCGTTAATATAACACCAGGGGTGTACAGGTGGCAGCCCACGGGTAATACGTGACCTAGCATGGCTCTTCAAGTGGGCCTGCCCCATGTTACAATACACAGATTTGTGAAATGAATGATAAACTAGACATGGAGATGAGAAATCTGTAGATAACAGATAACAATTAGTTAGATGAAAGGGATATAAACAAGACACTATAGACCTGGAGACGAGACAATACGGATTAGTAGCGGCTGGCATATCCATTCCATCCTCACTTATTCTCTCACCTCGGCAGGCCGGCTCTGAGATCATAGCTGGGACCTATACAGTAAAAATGTAAACAAATCGTCAAGACAAGTTTCGTCCTAAAACCCCAGTACCGATGCGAGCATTGAACCGTGAACGTTGAAGGAACTTACTCGAGGCGGTCGATGTTAACGCACATCATGGGCACCTCGGTGCTGCAGCGCTGGTGGAACTTGTAGCCACACGTTTGGCAGCGGAAGCCCTGGAAGAGCAGCTTCCGGCAGAAATCACAGAAGGCCAGCGTGAAGTACGTTTTGCGTACCTGTGCACAACGACGGTAGTGGGTGGAAAACAACAATGGTACCTTATGCGACAACCACAAACGATATCCCACGAGCGAGGGTTTATTCAAATATATTTTCTGGTGGGAAGATAATAATGTTAGTGCTTTATAGTGCATCAAGTAAGATAATCGTCAAGCGTACAGATATCGTGACATTATAACGGCCATACATGTGACCACTAATCCGTAGCTCTCCTCTCTAGATTTAACACTTCTCTCTAGTAGTCTTGTGCATATTACTTTCATCATACAAATCTTTATCTGAAGTATAGAGCTACACTCTGTCTTGTTTAAATCTCATCTCACTAATCTGTATCACCCCATCTTTTGACAAGCCATGTCACCAGGTGGGGAATGTTTTGGCAGCTCACACCAACAGCCTTAATGGGTCAGATGCAGCCTATGGGCACAAGTTGGAAAAAAGCTGCTGTAAGAACATCACATGGATGTGACAGCGCACAGTCAACACTGCCGATATGTTGACACAAGTTTAACACAGTGCTGCTCGCAGAGTGCGAAATGCACCTACTGATAGTTACATTTGTCAATCTCAAAACGGACAGTGACCCGCCAAAAGGTATTCCAAAGTACTAGCGGGCTCGGTCAGGAGGAGATTCCTCATCCCTGGTGCAGAGAGACGGGGCGGCATTCCCGTAAACTCATCCCACGTGGCGATTCTCGACGGCAGAGTGGTGCTCCGCACTTACGAAATTGTGCGTGGTCAGCGGCACGTGCTCCAGGACCTCCACCGTGAGCTCCTCCCCGATGAGCCACGACATGTCGGTGTTCCAATCGATTAGCAGCTTCTGGCTGCAGGAGCGCACGGCACGAGGATGCAACGCATCGGTGTAAAATACAGTGCGTATGTTGGGTTTGTGCGCTCCGGCTCACCGCGACACTGTATAGCATTAAGCGGTTTCTGACAAAGGATGGATGTTGAGTTTGTCTGCGACTGCCAGCATTGTTTGTTAAAAACACGCAATGAACGGGCATGAGTGGTTCAGGAGGAGCTTCGTGCTTGGGACAAGGGTGACGCCGTGTAGTCCCCCGCAGTTTTGCCGAAGCATGAAAGCGGTCGGCCACATCACTATCAAACGCACATTCAGAAGGCCCCACTCTGAGCAGCGTGCAGCGTTTCATCGCTCTGCCTCTCCCGCTGGGAGCAACACTTTGCTCCGTATACCCGGGCACTCGCTCGTTCGATTCTGAGAAGGAATGGCCGCATTGAGAAGTGGTCCACTCTGCAAGTCATCGGTAACGGTTGGAACGTAACGTTCAGTCCTATTGGCAATCCACTGCTGGATGAAGGGCTACCCATGCCGTGCTCGTCATGCTGGCTACCGCACACTGGTCAATGTGGGTGTGGTGAAAGCGGGAGGCTGAGACATGGGAGCATAGCAGTACAGTACAACGGCGCGTTTTGCTGCAATGCCCTCTGCCGACCAGCACGTAGCACAGCCCAGCAGTCGCCTATAGCAACAATGTGTACCTGGTGGTCACCCAATCAATCCAGGCTCAACCGTACAAGGCTTCCGATATCAGGTGACATTCAAGAGAAGTCCGGGTGATTTCGTCACAGGCCCTTACGCGGTATTAAATAGAGAAATTGCATTCTATTGTATTTTTGTGTGGATTAGAAGCTGCACAAGATATTAGTTAACGGTTAACATCAATTCTAAGGTCGTTTTTCCACCTTGAATAAAGCTTGTGATTACAAGCTACATTGCTGAAAACGACAGAAATTGGGGTAAAACGTTTTTCTTTGAAATTACCTAATATACGGCCTCTACATAACATTACCTGCTTATACATTTCTGCTACGCAATCCATAACCGCAACAATACCACATGCCGTTTCTTCAGTCTGTGTATGGCATTGAAGTCATCTGAGCACATTACAGCACTGTGCTAAATTGAAGGACATTCTGTGAATATGCATAGTGTTCTTTAGAGCTGTGCCAACATTACGCCTACGGGGGGTCCAGGCTATTTCTTCCTCAAAAAACAGCAGTGGTAGCGTACTCTGGAAACTTGCCAGTCAGGCAAATAAAACGGGGGAATAACTCCGAATCGTACGTCGACCAGCATCAAACAGATTACGCAGCCTTCTGTAGTTCGACTCGATCGAGGTTGCATTGCTGCGAATCCATTCGGAGAAAGACACAGGCTGCTCAGCATTAGGGCTAAACCGCATTTTAATACAAACGTTAATAATTTAACAGGTACTGAGGAGGGGCACAGACCACTTCACTCCATAAAATCTTAATATATTTAAAGGCTTATTTAAGTGTCAAAATTATTCTGACAGGGCGGGAAGGTGGGGGGGCACCTCAATTCTGTCTTTAGTTAACAGCATGGAATAAATTCATAATGCCAGGACAAAATCTGTATATTCATTTTATTCCCAAATACGTGATTTTAAAATCAAGGGATTTCACGACCACCCTATTTTGTTACCGCACGTGTGGCGTTCCTCGAGAATCTATTTTCCCGCGCGAGCCCGTTGGCGTGCGCCCGTCATCCAGCGATTACGGAGTGTCTTTTCAATCGCCCTGTACGCGCTTTCATCTCGGGACGCCACATACGTCGTCTAGAGTTTCACTCGGCGAGAACGAGACTTACTTCCCCTGCATGCGATGCACGGCGCAGCACTCCGCCGTGAGACCTCGCATCTTCAGGGCCTTGGCGAGGCTGTTCAGCACCGTCACGCCGTTACGGGCGGGCACCTTCACGACGAAACCAAATCGTGTTAAACAACAGACGCAGACACAAAACGCAAGGA
This sequence comes from Geotria australis, assembly GCA_036362915.1. Lineage (NCBI taxonomy): Eukaryota > Metazoa > Chordata > Hyperoartia > Petromyzontiformes > Geotriidae > Geotria > Geotria australis. The sequence continues at coordinate 2,840,199 of JAZEWU010000025.1, read as the reverse complement.
CGAGAAGAAACATCGTGTTATATTATTACACGTGTTTAAAGAGGATGTTAATGTCCCCATGCTTGAGAGAGTTTTGGCAATGAAAATCTCATTTGGCGGTCAATCCGTGGTGGAAATTACACATCGTATCGTGGGACGAGTCTGTTCCTGGGACAACTGCCGCTGAGTCCCCATAAAATAGCAGTCCTTTTATTAGACCCACTAAAGATTACGCGGCCAACTCCACCCCTCCCCAATCGGGATTTAAACTCGTGACCTTTTGCTTAAATCTATTACCGTGCCGTCTTAACATTTTTACATCAACGGGCGTATAAACTGATCAAGTTTAATAAAGCTTCATGTTGTGAAGTAAACAGGCCGGTAGGTGTTTTTTTTTTAATCACGCAACGTCGCAAAGTCCTGCCAACAAATTGCACAACGTTGCCGTTACACCGCACGGTCGCTACGCATGATCCAACCCGTCCAGACCCAGCGCACTGCCAGGTACGCGAGCCATTCCATATAGGGTAACGCGGGCTTTGCCTCGTATTCATTACAGCGCTTTGTGACCCTCGGGTGAAAGGCGCTATATAAATGCTATTATTATTATTACTCTCTCGCTCGCGTGCTCGCACGTGCGCGCGTGCGAGAGGCAATTCCTTTCCCTTAAATTCCGGTCAAGAAAAAGGCTCAAGGATAAAAGAAGTGGCAATACTGGCCAAAGAAAAAGAACAAAAAATGATTCGGACGCATCGACACTAATGGACTGACGGACAGGAGAGATGATGGTGATGATTGTCACATGGACGTGCTTGGAGGCCCCACACTTTAAATCCTCGTGCCTTTCAACTTGGAACTGTAAAATGTTCCTACCGTGCTGTAATGCAATTCTGTCGACTCCTGCAAAAGGCCTGCCCAGTCATGAGCGTCACCTCATAAGCATGTTTCAGAATGTTCCACGATATTTCATTATTATACTTATATAAGCAATTTGGGTGTGGAGTGGTGATGTGTTGGTAAGTGAAGTTGCTCTTTGAAACTGGCAAACAAACCTGAGTTTATTTGCTGGTCATGGCCAACATCAACAGCATGTGACACATGAACTAGTCACAAAAATGGAATGTCCAAAATGGTGAGACAGCGTCGAAGAATCCCAATGGCTAACACAGCATGCCGAGGCCTTTATCCAGTAGTTGACTGGCAAAATGCTGGTATAAAACTATAAATACAAGTCATGGCTATGCGTGGTTTATGGAAGAATCTTTTTCTCTTTGAAAGTACTTAGTTTAGTGTAAATAAATGGCAGCGCACGGAACAGTACGTCCACAATCCACGAAGAGACAACAGGGCTTGGATAACAACTCTGCTGGGGGAAGCAGGTGCACACAATCATCTTGTAAATTTGGCCGCTTTTCTCGAATAACAGCAACACAACATTATTCTAACATTTCGTTCAAACCGGATCGTCTTTACAACGGTTATCGCGCGACACCCTAACAGATGGACGGACAGACAAAAAACAGGATAGAGCTCAGTTAAAACGTGTTTAAGACGGAGGCTTTCGTGACCAATGTTAGCCATAGTCTAGCTCTGTTTATGCGTTATGTCACGTAAAAACGTTTTAACATGACCTAACTCATAAAAAGAGCTAGACTATGGTTCGGGCATCTGGGAAGGATGCCCCCCGGAAGGCTCCCTCGGGAGGTATACCAGGCACGGCCCACTGGGCAGAGACCTAGAGGCCGACCCAGGACACGATGGAGGGATTATATCCTTCGGCTGGCCTGGGAACGCCTGGGAATCCCCCAGGAAGAGCTGGAATCTGTTGCTGAGGAAAGGGATGTCTGGTCCACTCTCCTTGGACTGCTGCCACCGCGACCCTCACCAGGACAAGCGGTTTAGAAAATTGATGGATGGACTATGGATAAAAAGTGTTTTTTTTTTAAAGGTGTCAGAAACGTACCACAGTCCTCTGCTTGTTGGGGAGAAACACGCGCACGACGTGCCGCTGTGGCGATCTGGGCCCCGAGCCCGAGGCCCCCTCGGAGTGGCCGGCGGCCTGCCCGAACCCTTGCGACTGTGAGGAGGGGGGCAGTGACGGGTCGCCGGCCGAGACGGGAGTCTGCTGGTCATCGGAGCAGATGCTCTCGGGCCGGCTGCTGCCCATGGATTCAAGCAGCTCCTGCTCCCGCTGCTGCAGCGCGTCCAGCTTGTTCGTGTACTCCTCGTACGCCTGCACGCGCGACGCGGGAGGCGCGCCCACAACAACCATCCAGTCCGTCCGTTTTTTAAACCGCTCGTCCTGGTGAGGGTCGCGGTGGTAGCAGTCCAAGGAGAGTGGACCAGAACATCCCTTTCCTCAGCAACAGATTCCAGATTTTTTTGTTGCTTTGGTTTTTATTGGGGGGTTTTTTCTGTCGTTGTGCAACGCTTTGTGACCCTCGGGTGAAAGGCGCTCTATAAAATGCTATTATTATTATTCCGAGGCGTTCCCAGGCCAGCCGAAGGATATAATCCCTCCAGAGTGTCCTGGGTCGGCCTCTAGGTCTCCGCCCAGTGGGGCCGTGCCTGGTAGACTTCCCGGGGGAGCCTTCCAGGGGGCATCCTTACCAGATGCCCGAACCACCTCAACTGGCTCCTCTCAATCCGAAGGCGCAGCGACTCCCACGAGTTCCAACTCGGACGTGGTAGCAGGTGGCACCTTCAGCGTGGAAATTGTGTTTGCCGGTTTAAGCGACCACTATCCAGGTTGACCCAGGTTGGTCGGTTTCCCCCCCAACGGTGGAGGTATTTGAACAGAATTTTGCAACCCGGTGAGCTTCCTAATAGCAAACCTCCTTTAGTCGGAGGGCATTCGGATCACTATTTATCTGAAACCTCTTCTAGGACCTGTTCACTAAGGGAACCCTAGCAGAAGTGCTAGACTCCAGGTGACGTAGCTGTGAGCTTCATTGGAACATGCAAAGCCTTCCACCACGCTAAGATTACTCCAGTAGTGAGACGCCATCGGTCGATTTCGCATACAACCAAATGAGCCCAAATAATCTTAATAGAACTCAGAAGCTACGTGGGTTAGTATGTTAGTCGGAAACCTCCTGAGCCGCAAGCTGGTCAGGAGTTAACAGTATAGCGATGAATTCCTGAGGCCATCTGTGCAGAGCACACGCACTGTTTAGCAGACGTAGCGCAGGCTTTACAGACGGACGCGTCAAGTCTGGAAGTCACAAACAGGAGAGAGCGGCAGTAAGGGGGGAATCACGCACCTCGAGGTAGATCGACGGGGGGTTGTGCTCGCCCCCAAACTTGTCCAGCAGAGCCGTCAGGTGCTCCTGCGTGAGCTTGATCATCTGCTGCAGGTTCCATACCTGGCAAAGGTAAAACCACCGGTGTCCCAACGTCAGCTACTTCACAGGTCACGTCAGGGTTTCGTCTCGGTGCCGCCTCAGGGTATTGACACCCCAAGTCACCTGCCGCCATCGCTGTCTCAATGCCGGTTCTTTCAATGCCCATACGGTTTCTTTCAGTTGTGTTGTGTCCCGCGTATGGGGTGCCACATCACAGCGACTGTAATCGAGCACTGTGCGTTAGCGGACACCGTTCTCTAGCTGAGCGAAGGACATTAAGGGATCACAAGGCTGGCATTGTGCCGTCGAAGTGCCCTCGTGGGGGTTTTTTCCACATCAACTTTCAGATCTCTAGTGTTGAACATGAAAGTAAAATTACAATTGTATCAACAAAACGTGTACACGTACTGCTACTTTGTCAATCTAATACTGAAAGATAGCCTCCCCACTCCATGCGGGTCGTGGGGATTATTTGACCATACTTCACCATGCAAGCCAGTGCGGGTTGGTGAAAACTGACAAGTAGACATTGCAGCACAGAAGAATAATATAACAAATATTGCCATATTACCCTCTGCTGCACACAATATAGCCGAGCTTCTTATGCCACCCGTTACACATAGTTGACGTCCATCCAGACTCAATTCTACTAAGCTTCCGAGATCTGATGAGATTGGAGACATTCCGTGTGATTTGATCGCAGGCGCTTTAACAAAATAAATATACAGATAGCAACCTAATGGAAAATGTTAAGACATTTTCTAAACCACGTGTGTATACAGTGATAATTTTACTCACGTATTATCAATTGTAAATTACACTTAACCTGTCCAAGAGTAAAAGAAAAAGCTTCCACGTCTTGTTCACTCTCACACCATAATGAGATTTAGCGTGTAAATCCCCCACAAATCTGCTTTGCGGTGAGCGCTATGGCGATGCATGCACAAGTTGGCCTCCGCGCCGCACTCCATTTGATAGAAGCAGATGGGAAATCCTAATCCTCTTGCTCTCTTGGTGCACCAAAAACCGGAGGGGCACTGCCTGCCAGACCCAAGACAAAACCGAATAGAAGCCAAATGGAACAAAACAATATAATCAACTCTTAAGCCCTGGCTCAATGGAAATGAGATCAAACGACGCGACTGACGGCAAACTGATTAGCATTAGCTTATCCAATTACTACAGACACAAAATGTTGCTATTTATAACGAAGGAGCACTCAATTCAAGCTGGCTAACAAGTTAGATGGTTGTCTCAACGGCGTGCGCTGGACCAATTTGTAACAAAAACTTCACAATTCAAATGCATCTCGCAGCGTTAACGCAACAACTTTCTTTATACAAACATCAATATCGTATAGTACAGTGTAATGTATGCTGTACATGGCATTTGCGTAAGTATATCAAGTACTTACGTTATCCTATAAAGAATGTTTAAAAATTCACAATCAGCCGAACCAGGGTGGTTGTTGTTTAATTGTAAAAACCTTAACAGTTTGCGCCTTCGGCATTTAACAACCCATCGATTAAAATCGACCGTTACCTTCGCTGCACACGAATCGAATAGATTATTGAGGATTCATGCAGATGTTTTGCTCATGTTTTTCGAAACAAGACAAATATGATTTTTAAGGGCTAGAGAGGTGCCGCCGGTGCACAGTAGAAAGACTAGAGGGAGACCGAGCATAAGAGGGAAGAATGTAGTGAATCGAGACAAGGTGAGGATTAATGGATGTGACTGGACTAGAGGCAGAGAACAGAAAGACGTGGAGAAAGACAACCTGAGCAGTCGACCCAATGCAATAATAGGACCTTTGGCTTAGAAGCACAACAACCGAGAGAATAACACAAATGGCACTATACAAATGAGACGGAAATGTTTGAGTCCTGAATCGAACCGTGACCCTGAATTATGACAATTGATCGAATCGCAGTGTGTTGTTATACCACTACCGAGCTACATTGTGCACTCTGTGCGACAAAGCACCTAAGCAGGCAACGGGATTCTTTGTTAACACCGCTTTCTTGAATTCCCAACAATCCGCAAAGGGCAGAATGATGTAAATGCAGAACAATTAACCAAACAGCAGATTCTTCTGCAATTACTTAAAATACAGAATAAAATATCTTAACAGAAAACATGTATGTCTTACAAACTTGTAAGGAAGACGCACTATATTAAATCAATTTAAGTACAATAGACAGTGCACATTTGGATATAACCAGGTGGGAACTCAGACAAAGAGAGTCATATGCAAATATGACCTGGTGTATTAGTCTGACTGTAAGCAGCGACGATTGCAATGTATCTCAAATGATTAATCTGGGATGTAATTTTCCAATTTCGCCGATTAGAATCCTGATCGTGGCGCACAATAGCCTACTCTTGTAAAAAAATCTGAGCGAGATCTTTAATGTCCAAGTATTATGATTACACCCGCAGTCATAATCAGGGTGGCCGCTCAATTCCAGCTGTAAAGCTCTGAAAAAAAGCGGCAAAATATTAACTAATTCCCCAGAGAGGTTGATGGAAAAACATAAGAGCTTGCCACTTCTTAATACAGTATACAGATTCATGCAGCATGCTTATGAAAAAATTAGACTGCGTATGAATACTCTACATCTTGCCACATTGTGATTGGAAATTCTCTAAAAGAAAAAAGACATTATGAGTAAGCTGCATTGAACACAATTGGCTAATGAGGTACCGGCATATAAAACCCACTCACATTATGTCCCAGATCCAGCATCATCATGAGCCATGATCTACACACTGCTGGATCAAGACCTGCCCGCACCACCACCATATTCTACAGTAATGTAATGCACATTGCTCCTTATTCAGAAAATATTTCTTAAGTCACCATCTCTGACTTACAGTGTTATCTAATGCACGTGTTGCTCGTTTTGCCTGTCAGTTTAATGTTATTTTGTGTGCACTTTTTGAACCAACATCAATGGATACTATATACAGAAGACTTCCAGCGAATATTTAGATGAGCTGCCCCATGCAGTCTTGCAGACCAGAGGGCCAATTCCACACGAAGCTATCCCATATGCACATTGTCTTCAATGCAACCCAAAACAGGGTTATAACATAATTGTTTAAACATTTATAATTCCTGCACATTCATGGTGATAATTATCAAAATGATCACACAGCATTACACAACGGATGGATCCCCGATTATTTACTCACAATATTTAACTATGCAAACAAGACAATAAACAGCTGTGCTTAATGTATAACCACAAATGAAAATTAAGTTTATGCTGAATTGGTGGTGGTTCAGTGGCACAGTGGTTCATGCATTGCGTTATGAACCTGGCGACCTAAACCATGGTTAACATCAGTGGCTCGTTATATATCAATCAGTCCTGGGACCCCGTTCATCATTTTGCCTTGAGCTTTCACGCAGCAGTACATTGCCAAAAGGCTGAATAATTATTTTTCTCAATTAACGTTCATTTGAATGGCATTTGAATTGGAACAAAAATCATAAACGTTATACGTTATGTAAAACCAAAGGAAATTTGCTATTTCAATATCGGTGTAAAAACCGTGGCTTTCTACAACAACCAGCCACAGGTGTGCCTATAGTGGTTTTCAACACAGCACGTCATTTCACTGTGTGTCTTGGAATAAACAGCCAGCTGTATGCCAAGTTGGAAAACTAGCAAGCACATACATCTCACAGTTACAGGTAACAAGGTGAGAACTGTTGTATATATTGCTGAAGGACTTTAGCAATTCAGTTCATTTACACAATTTCTATCTGCTGGGAGTTTCGTTCAACGAAAATATGGAGAATTTTGTTTTATGCACTTACAGTATATTCGTAGGGGTTTGTTTAAAAAAAATGTACGTTCAAATACGTGTGAAGAGAAATACAATTCTTCACACACGTCTAAATTCATATGCACCTGTATGCTAGTTCACGAACAACCTGCGAGAAAACTGTTCAGGATCTGTTCAATGTTAGGACATGTCAAGTCATTTGCAGTTAAAGCAATCCTTTCTGATCAAACTGCTTGATCGGAATTGATCATGATTACGATGTGACGTGAAAACATTAATTATTCCTCAACAACCTACACTAGAACGGTTGACATGAATTCCTGATGCGGATCAAATTTGCCAATTACGGGTGAGGGCAATGGATCCAGTTTGAAATCTGTTTCATTGGATACAATTATGTAGAGGTACTAACGCTGAACATGAACCTAATTTACTTCTAGAAGGAAATACCGTTCCCTTGACTCCATTATGTACCGTGCTTGTTTTGGGCTCTATGAGAAATACTACGCTAATGTTAAACAATATAGTTGCAGACCAGGGATTACTCCAATCTATAGTGATACACAATGTGTGCAGTATTTTGCATAGCGATAAAATAGGCGCACGTTTGTTATGTCAATATTTATGAATATTATGACTTTAATTGCCTGAGAATCGTCAAAGATATATGCAGTCTTCTTCTTTGCGATTCTTCGAAGCACGATGGTCAGCCTCTGGACATCGTTGTCTTTCAGCTCGGCCTCGAAGTGTTTGGTAGAATTCGCAGGCAATACCAAGTATTACTTGACAGGGATCGCGACGTGAACGCTTCTACCTTGACCCCCATATATGCAGTGAAAGACACTCGCTCAACTTTGCTTTACCAATGGTTCAAAAATTACAAGCAAACAATCAATGACATACAGTACTATAACGAAAATAAAGATATAAGTAGTATTGTGAATTATACAGTGTACAAGCCTTATTCGGCAGGGTGACGCGGTGAGTAGCACTGCCGCCTCATAGCAAGAAGGCCCATGAGTTCGAATCCCGGCTCGGGTGCCTTTCTGTGTGCAGTTTGCATGTTCTTCCCGTGTCCGCGTGGGGTTTCGCCGGGTACTCCGGTTTCCTCCCACAGTGCAATGACATGCTGCTGCATAGGTTAATTGGCCTGCGGACTAAATTGCCCCCGGTGCCCTGTGATGGACTGGCGTCCCATCCTGGGTATAGCCCTGCCTTGAGCCCTGCGTCTGCCGGGATAGGCTCCGGATCACCACGACCCTGTACAGGATTAAGCGGTTTCTGACAATGGATGGATGGACAAGCCTGATCAAGTGTTCTATGCGTGTCACTGCACTGCCACATACGCCTTCACGCACCGTGCGGTGATAAAATAACCGTTAGAATAGGCCTGTAGCGGATATCGCGAGGGGTATTCACAGCACGCAATGGAAAGGTGTCAATCATGGGCCCAATGCAAATTAAAACATCTCCTGCGTGTAAGGAATTGGGGGCCTTGGTGTACGTTGTGTGTTGCATTCGTCTGGATGTACATACGTTATCACACGTGCATGCGCGTACAGAATGTGTGCAAGATCTGTGTGTAAGCGTGTCGCGCACACGTGTACGTATGTGCAAGACGCGTGCAAGTGCGTACGTGTTCGTGCAGATGTAGTCCCTTTTGTGCGCGTGCGTATGTTGCAGATTTGCGTATGCATGCTGTACGTGTGTGCAGACGAGTGCGTGTGCGTGTACGTGTGCGCGCGTGCATGTACCTGTGAGTGAATGCATACGTGCATGGACCGTATGTACGTGTGAGGTGCAACACAAATGGCAGCATTGCATAACTACAACAAATATGGAAAACACACACATCCAAAGGGCCACGTATCATTGACAACCGCACTGTCATTGCGGTGGCATCGGTAGTTATTATAAACAAACGAAAACAGTATAGCAACAATACGATAGCCTCGCAAAACAAAAGCCCATTGCAGCTTCTGACATCTCATAAGGCAGCCGTTACGCTGCCTTAAAACCCACAACACCCAAGCGCGACTCGTTTCGCTTGCAAACACTGTCAAAACAACAACAAAATAACGACGCGACACAATTTATGCGTGGGCACGGGCAGCCCCGAGCCTCGTCGAAGACCGACTAGGCCGCGCCGAAGCCTACGGTCTCGCTTGAACGCTCAGCGGGGTCTAGTGCGAGGGACGCCCGCGGGAGCCCGCGGGTGGTTGATGGTGGGGGTGGAACACCTTGTCCTGCGAGCCGGGGATGGCTCGGGACGCGACCGCTGCTTTGCTTATCGTTATTGTGCGATTGTATTGTTTACGCAGAAGGCGACGGGTCTCACCTCCTCGGTGATCTGCGAGTCCAGACCGCCGTCTCCGTTCACTCCAGCTTGGGGTATGGCTGTAGCCATTTTTTCGCCTCCAGCCCCTGGTCACGTGGGTCTGGTGGAGCGAGGTGGACGGTCGGCAGACCACGGCTTCTGTATGAGGGAACCGAAGGCGAAATGACGCGCGCGATGGAACTCAATGCACCTTGCCAGGGCCCGGTTCTTGCAGACAGAAGTGATTGGCGCCTCTGTGCGTGTTGAGATGGTCTGTGCGTTGAAGGCATACAGGTGTTGTTGATTACAAAGTCGAAGTGTCCTCACGTGGGCGGGTGTGCAACAAGCAATATCGATGTTGACGCAACGGTTAATCGTTTCATAAGCGCTCGATCCCAGCGTGAATTAAGCAACCAATATTTCAAGACGTATTGCAATGTTCAGAATAGTAAGCTACTCATAAGCATCAGGTTCAGTTATTGGACAAACCTATACGAAGAGACAATAAGGGGAGACAATCATTACGAGAAGCTTAAAACAACACAAAAGGATCGATTCTTGAAGGCCATTGCCGCTTGGATCGTTACACAATTAGTCGAAGCGTGGGGCAACGCGTGGTGGTTGTTCATTATTAGCCACGGATCAATTAATCGGTTTATTTATTAAATTCCATCCGTACACTCACAATACTGTACACTTTATTAAATGCATACGTAATATGCTAATGATGAAGGCAAAACGCGCAATACAAACGAGGCACGTGAAAATAAAACCCCATTGGCCGATAACAATATATAGGACGCAGTGTCTGGCAAATGTTGGCGCCGGATAACGCGTGGCTGTCTCTCTGGCTCCCTCACGCCTCTGAGTCGTTTTGTCTTCGTATGAGAATACCTTCGAAATGTAATGTGCACGTTATAATAGCTATTTATTTATTATAATTGACACGTAATCGTTAACTCTCCGCTGCTGGTAGCATTGGTGTGCATACCCCTTCCTCCAGCCGTCTATGCTCAAGACTCCTTGCGTCCTGTTCTCGTTCATTTTTCCTCTGCCCTGACCGATTGCTTCGCTCTACAAAATTAATGCACACCGTTTCTGTATAGTCTTGAGATGAGGTCACACTCAGTTGCTGTATAAATTCATGCTGTTTGTTGCTCGAAATAGGACACTCATGCACCGTTAATCATCATATTCACATCATATTCACGTTAAATTTGGTTTTGAACATGCTTTGGCTATATTTGAACTCTGAAAATGTGAAATGCTTCGCGAGCAAAATGCTGTCCCATATTGTGTGAAGAAATCACTTAAAAGGGATCTCAGCGGTAGCTCTGGTATCTGCTTCAGTGGGACATTATCACGCAGCTGTGAAGGATTCTAATGAATAATTCGTCTCATGCATGACACCAATAGCGGTACAATTGGGGAAGACAAATAAATAACAAAAACCCAGAATGATGGCGAGTTGTTGGCAGGGATCTTGACCATGATTGTAAAACAGCCATCTTTGCAAAGTGCTCTGATGTTCCACCAACTAAGCTGTATCCTGGGTGAAGTCAATTTTAAAACATGCATTGGGGCAATGCTCATCCCCATTGTCGGTCTCCGGTTTAGCGGTGTAAACTATCATTAAACCAACAGCAGCGTAAGGGAGACGGGGTTTTCCCTGCCTGTTGAGGAACTACAGCCTCATCATGTTCCTCTAATAAGACCCGAGAGGGCAGGCCGCTGTGCCAGATTCCACAAGGGAATGCAAACCCGCATCACTAGGTGTGGCTGAATGGACACTAATTAAGTTTTAATATTAAAGACAAAGATCCCCCGTGTAGCCTTAACAAATATTCAAAACACCACTGCACGCACAGACACACACACTGTTGTCATTTCAACCATCAGCAATTCACGTTTGTTGTGTCGCAGGAGTCCCGTAAAGAGCTTGCAAGCTCACTGGGTATTTTTCAGCTGTAATAATAAACATCTATCTATCATCACACAACCGAACCGTGGAAGCGACATTTTAAAACTGGGAATGGGCAATAGGCGATGATCACTATACCGCACTGATGACTTAAAATGGGGATAAAACCGTTAAGGCATTGTCTTAACGCTCTGCTGCTGTCTGAATATGGTCACTAGTGTGACTTCAGTGGGTAGTCTAAAACAGGGCTGTGTACATTACACACGCGATATGATGATATCATGCAACACAAGGCACGATTGGAATAAGGAACAAGGAGTTTCATTTTTCAGCCACTTAAATGACCCAGCATCTCAAAGCACCTTACATCACATCTCACGAATTCCAATGCCAAATTCAGTTTCTCTTGTTTAGCCTCGGTGACCCTCTGCCACGCAACAATACACCAATAACCGATTTATCTGCGCATTAGACAGAAAGAATGGCGACTTGTTATTTTCCTTTATTTACACTTTCACAGCCATATTTCTCCACCACATGTACACAATTCCAGTGGCTTTTATTTACATAACACAGGAGGTTCAACAAGTAAATGCATACACCAGTTCGCTAAGCTACAACTTATAAATGAAAAAAAAAAACCCTGCACAATGCATCGCCATTTGCAGCATTGAAACGCTTCTTTAAACAACACGGTTAAACATTAAAGCACTCAAGTGTGTGGTTTATAAAAGTCTCAAATTTATTTTCTACTAGCTCTCTATTTTACTTCGTTCTGATATTGCACTTGGTTGGCTAGACATACTTGAGACCTACTTAAAGACTTGGCAACTGTTATCAGTCCAGTGACAATGAAATGGTTAACTTTAGAACTCATCTTACTGTATGGTGACAATAGGGCTCTTAAGACAACACTGGGAAGAAAAAAATGTCATTCAGTCATATTTCTCACCATCATTATGCTCGCTTCAGAAGGACACCCTCACCGAGCCCCACGAATCTTTTTCAGAAGGGTCCTGCCAATGTTTTGCAGCAGAAGACGATGGTTGCTATGTATATATAAATGATACCAGCTTACAATGGCCTACTCTTGAATATAACGATATGGGATCTTTAACGTAAACTGTGAAAACGGCACGTATTTTTATCCTCAAGCCACCTTTAGCATGAATCAGGGCGGCTGTTGGATTCGAACCGTGACGATCTGTGACAAGCGGCTACCGTGCTAGCGCTACACCGTGTCACCTCCCCAAATTTGGATCGACGCACATCGCATCGGCAAACGCCGATCCACGTAACCGCCGCTAGCTTTATGCAGCAGAATCGGTGCGAAGTTTATGTTAGTTCGGTCTTGCGATCGCTGCTGCATCAGGAACCCTGTTGCAATGTGTGGCGTGATGATTTATCCCGGCGATATGCACCAGAGCCGCGCAGTCGCGTGGACGCTCAACGGCTATTTCTCACGCAGGACACAGACGCCGGCGTCACAACGCTGGGTCCCCATGGAGGACACCACCTCCCAGGTGTCGATGATCGGATCGTAGCACTCGATGCTGCTTAGCAGCGAGTTTCCATCGTATCTGTCGTGAAAAGAGGGGAGGTTGTCAGCAGTGTCTGGGTTTACAAATGAACAATACACAAAAAGCGTACAAATGCAAACATTTGTTTTATGGCTATGCAATTTGAAATGGTCGTAAATGTAAGGCACACATTTGTATAGTAAACATTTGTAAGAGCCCATTGGGATTTATTTCCCAAAATATTTAGCAACAAAATTACATAGGAAGGGTTCTTTATATGTTACGTTGAAGCCAATTGTATTTTACATTACATCTACAGCCTTTTGATAATCCACTGCTGGATGAGGGTATCCCCAGGCCATTGCAGGTCATGGGGATCATGTGACCATACTTCACCAATCTAATAAATGTAGGTTGGAAATGATGAAATGGGGTGAGGGGGGCACCAGGATGATGGCACAGTGCACCAACCACTTAGTGACTGATTACAATATAAGGCAAGTAAAGGTCCAGCCAATACTGGCAGAAGGACCTCCAATAGTGTGGGAGTGAAGGGTCCCACTTTAAAAGATAATTTTTGACCAACTGTTAAACGCTAGAAATACATCTTGCAAAGAGGCAAGCATACCCACTCTTTACCCCACCACACACGACCCGCCAATCGATAAACTGTGGTGTAGAGAATTAAACTTCCCACCGTTTCAACCGTTGCGCTGGGACATCACAATTCGGCAGACCTCTGCATAAACGCCAACCAATAACACCACGGCAGCGCGTCACCGCTTCGGGTTTTGCGTACAATTCACGCGCGTTTTTTTTTTTAAACCGTGCTGCAGTGCAGCAAATTCCATCCATCCATCTTCTAAACCGTTTGTCCTGGTGAGGGTCGCGGTGGCAGCAGTCCAAGGAGAGTGGACCAGACATCCCTTTCCCCAGCAAGATTCCAGCTCTTCCTGGGGGATTCCCAGGCGTTCTCAGGCCAGCCAAAGGATATAATCCCTCCAGCGTGTCCTGGGTCGGCCTCTAGGTCTCCGCCCAGTGGGCCGTGCCTGGTAGACTTCCCGGGTGAGCCTTCCAGGGGACATCCTTAGCAGATGCCCGAACCACCTCAACTGGCTCCTCTCAATCCGAAGGAGCAGCGACTCTACTGAGGTTGTCCCGGATTTCTGTGCTCCTCACTTTGTCACGGAGAGTGAACCCAGCAACCCCGCGGAGAAACCTCATTTCTGCCGCTGGTATCTGTGATCTCGTTCTTTCGGTCATTACCCAAAGTTCATGACCATAGGTCAGGATAGGGACGTAGATTGACCTGTAAACCGAGAGCTTTGCAGCAGATTCGAAACAACAACAAAAACAGGTCGTTCCGAAGGCGGCGGCGCGCGTAATCACCCGGCGATGGCGTAGAGGCGGCCGCGCAGCACGGCGGCGCCCACGTAGCAGCGCGGGGTGGTCATGCTCGTGATGCTGCTCCACGTGTCCGTGCGGATGTTGTACGACTCCACGGAGGCGAGGTGCGCGGCACCGTCAAACCCGCCCACCACATACACGTGGTCGTTTAACAGCGCGACGCCGGCACCTGCGTTACGCACCAGCAGACGGGAGGGCAGGTGGGGGGAGGGTGGAAGTCATCCCGTGGTTTTTGTAAAGATAAAAAAGTTATAAAGGATAAACAGGGACAGAAATATGACGACCTTTTCAGTGTGTTCCATAAATGTTAAGCTGCCTACTGCCTGTAAATATGTCACCATGTTATGTTAATTCTGACAGATATAGGCCAAAGCTGTTGATGCCAACACTTTCTACTGTCTGCCAGATTCCATAGTTGCTGCCGTGACCTCCGAAATCTAACTGACTTAATGCTACCAACTGGTTTCAGGTCTTGCTCTTGGGCAACGCAATCACAGAGACCGTTCCAATGCCTATCTAGATAAGTGGCCCTCTACCATCCTACACACAGGCTCTACACAGCAATCTTTATTTTACCTAACTATATCTAGATCACCTACCGGCCATGTTACGTTCTCTTCCAGACATATTCATAGCTTATCCTGTCTTGCCATGAATTTCCTACCATCCATTTCAGACATCGGTGCTCAAATGCCAACAACTTATTTTGAAACTGCCAAGTTACAGTCCGTTAAATAATACTCATAGTGACTTCGCCACAAATCACAAAGCTCAATACTCGGGGTCCGTTCCTGTCTAAGTAACCTTCCCTCCCCAATTCTGGACACACATGTCCCTAACCCGGTTCAACTACACGCCGCTGCATTCAGCGCAATGTTTGAAAAACCGACTGTTGAATCCGGCTTTGAGACCGATGATCGCTGTGCTTTAGGACAGTGAATATGTGTCGCGGTGACCTCGCCGCACATCGCACCCCCAGTGTGAGCGTCATGGGAAAGCGGCACTGGCATCGCTCCCACTGTGTTCCGTGCTCACCCGAGCGTTTCGTAGACATGGGAGAGACGTGCGACCAGTGGCCCGTGTGCGGGTCGAATCTCTCCACCGAGTTGAGGATGTTTATGCCGTCGTACCCTCCTGTTCGCATCGCGCACACACACACGCACCACATTCCACATTAGCGGCTGGTGAAGCATACGCCGGATGTAAATGGATAGCCTTATTGGGAAATAAATTAGGGAAAGAATAGGAAGTTAATGGGTCATGAATTAAAATCGAGTCGCACGGTCCTGGCACGTGAACCACCGAATCAAACGTGGAAGAATCATTTATGACTTGCAGAAATTATATACAAATATAGTTTGACTAAGTCGTCCATAATCTACGCAAAGTAGAGCCTGGATACTGCTTTGGCTGCTTTAAAAAAATCATTTGTAACCTAAGACCATGACAATTCATCATATCAAACACAAAAACTCTGGCTATGTGCCGAAGAAACAAACCTTAATAATCAACATCCAACTCATAAGTAATGGCAGAGTTAAATATGCGTACCGTTGTGAGGAACTTAAAACAATACAAGCATAAGCAAGGCTGCTGGCATTTGATTTGTAGTGTGGCAAGAGACGAGAAGTGAATAACATAATTCAAGGGCCTATTTAGTGAGCCATCCTCAAGGAGTTAAGAAAGATTGAATTCAAAGCACAGACATAAAAAACGAGGATGCAACAACGGCTGCCGCGGTCACAAACTACTCCCTCCGACGAGGCACGGACCTATGCAGAAGATGACGCCGTTGGCGACAACCAAGCCGGCGCCCTCGCGTGCCGTCGCCATGTCTCCCAGCATGCTCCACTGGTCGATGTTGGGGTCGTACCGTTCCATGCTCGTGTGCCGCCGGCTTCCGTCAAATCCACCTGCCACGTATATCATGTCTGCCGGAATTCACACGAGATGAACGCGAGTAGGGAAACAGGTGTTAATGTTTTCTGACCACGCTTGAAAATGTTGTCCGGCTGTCCCTCTGTTTGTAATGCCGGGGGGCAAGGGGGCACTGTAACTCTCTTCATGATGATTCAACACGACTGAATGTTTTTGATAAAGTTGTGTTGCTGTTAGGGACTTACCCTAATAAAAACTACAAAATCTATCAGAAATTTTTGTTGTTTTAAAAATAATTTTGGAGATACAAACATATATTTCGAAATGTGCAACTGCATTTGGCCACCTAGTTATGGCTACCATATGGCTGGTTAAATGCTTCCAAGGACAAACGTATCAGAAAGCATTAAATTATCCAAGCATGTTCATGATTTTTTTCTTATTATTTTACCATCAAAAACAATCCAGGATTTCCCCAATGGAAACAGCGGGAGAGCAGAGCAGAAAGGGCAAATTAGGGCTCCACAGGCATAATCCCATGTTAATAAAAACAGCAAATAAGCAAATATGTTAAGGGTGATAGTATGATAGCAGTGATGAGCAACTCATCACGCTTTTGTGAACCGTAACAAATAAAGTAGCTCAATTTAGTTTTTAAAGTCACCCTGTAATAAATATGTTTGGTAGAAACGTGACAATGATCACTTCATTGGTGTGCAAGGGTTAGTTAATGTGTATTATCTTAGCTCGAACCAGAATCAACAGAATTTAAATTGCAGAAGCGAAATAACTATTAAACCGAAGCAAGTGTCTTCCCATACACACATTATGGGCAGTGGTGATACAATGATTTGCACAAGCGGTCCATGAAGGCAGCAACCTGGGTTTGATTACCGTTAATGAATAAATCAGTGGTGTCTGAACCTGTCCTGGCATTCTAAAAGGTTAACTTTGCATTAATTGAGTATTATGTTTGCTGTACTCCTCAGTGCGAGATAAACAACGGCCGCTGGACACGGTACTAACCAACCCACCACCTTGTGGGCCATTTCAGCTTTAATAAGGCCTTGCTCATGGCAACACATCGCTATGGCAACACAGCGGTGGCCCAGCCACTCCACGCCACGCCGTACTTCCATACACCACGCTTAAGACGTAATATGCTCGTAACGGACACTTGTCCGAGGAAGTTCCGTAACGACGAATTGTCTCGTCGCAACAGGCCTCTAGTCGGGGGCCGTACCTCCGAGAGTGGTGGCCCCGGCCAGGCCGCGGCGCACGTTCATCGGCGCCACCGAGTACCAGACGCCGTCCTCGTCCGCCCCGTAGTCCAGGCACTCGACCGAGCTGAGACGCGAGCGCCCATCGTAGCCGCCCATCACGTACACGCGCTCGTTCAGCGACACCGTCGCCACGTAGCGTCGCTTGCGCGTGATGCTCTGGGGGAAGATGCCGGTAGAGATGTTTAGCTCGAGCGAAGCGAGCAGAGGTGAATTTTTTACAGTTTTTTTGTTCGACGTGTGTCGCTGGAGATTACAGTATTGTCGGGTGTTTAGCAAATGTTAAAACTCTCCCCATGAAAAGAGCTTCCTAATCCGGGTTCCTGAAGTTGGTGCTCTGACGTCACCAGCAGTCAGGCACGTGTAACACTTTAATTATGAGGAATGATTGGTTGTGATTGGCAGGTTACACCGGTGTAATAAGGTGAATCTATTAAGTTACTGGTGAAAATAGGCTATTATTAAATTATATAAAGGTATACTGCATTAGTAGTGAAGCTGGAGTTTTAAGGCGATAGTAATTCTAGTCAAGTGTTAATTGGTTAACAGGGTTCGTTAATTTGTATTATGGGGATTAGCACTGAGAAATAAGTGATATATTGCTCATCCCATGCACTGGATGCTTTTGCACCGAACAGCAAGGTGAAGTACTGATTGAGAAACCCCCACCACTCACACGGTGTGGGGGAGGCCTTAATCCAGCGACGGATAAACGAAAGGGCTGTACACGTAGGTGCACTCTACAAAATAGGAAGCACTCACGGGCAGAAGACTCCAGTCTTGCGATTTCGGATCGTATTTTTCCACCACGTCAATGGGAGACTGTTGGCTCCCAAAGCCCCCAATCACTAGCAGCACCTCGTTAGCACCTGCAAGGGCAGGCACAGAAGCACTTGGGGTTAGTAAACAACCAACGGTCTGGAACGATGGCATATCTTATTATTAATGGCAAGGTGTATTACTTATCATATATTCAGGTAGTTTTGGGTACAAAACAAACATATTTTAACAATAATCTATACATTACGTTTCATTAACCCTCCATAAGACGTGACAAAAGTGTCACAACCATATTGCATCCCACTAAATTGCACACATCAGGAGCGTAGAGATTCATTGCAGCATTAATTGAAAATGATAGTTATACTCGCGGTACATGCAACTAATCAAGTGTGTTATAATTAATTCGTTAATTGGGGGCTATTTGACCATATTTCACCATGCTGTTCACTGTAGGTTGCAGGTGAAGTGAGGGAGCATAGATGTGGAAGCATGGTAATGTATTTTGCTGCCCTCTGTTGCCCACCACACAGCCCCACAGCCTAATGACAACCTAGTATATGCCGGCCACCCATCCATTATCTCAGAAGATCGCGCACATTCTGAATGATTTGATCATGCAGATGCCACGGACACAAAAAACATACAAAAGCAATGAAACTCTATCGTTTTGTGCCCAGCATGAAGGAATGTCAACACAATCTCAACGACTCCTTTTGTCAGAAAAACCGCTCTGTGTCAGCCACAGCGGCGCCACAATGTGCCAAAACACACTGGGTCTCCATGGGCACAAGGGCAGGAACTGTGCCAACTGACTAAACTCTCAGCACCACCATGGAAAAGCAGCCTGTGTGTGTGTGTGAAATATGTTTTGTTTAAGAATTAATTAAATAACGATGTCACGTTCAAAGTTATCAAGAGCCAAGATCAATGCTACAAGCACTCCACACCCATGAAAAATATTGCCGTTCAACTCAACTTTGACACTTCACGGTACACTGCATCAATAGTTGAGTCATTTTCATTGTGCATTAGTGTCAAGGAAATACATTTTTTTTTATATATATCTTGTTTTGTGTTATCGATATCGGTGTAACGCACAACATTATTTCTTGTCCCTGGCATATTGGCAAAACGGGAATTATTTTCCAAAATACAAATGCCAGAGAATCACACATCTCACAATGAAAGCATTAATCAAATTACGGGCCATTCGCTCAATATCACACAACAGGTTTACCTTACATTATACACGTGTGACTGCACTGAGCAACCTGCTCATTGCATGCGTATTGAACTGCTGGGAATTGAGCAAATTCATTTGAAGACAAAATCTGTTGGCAAATCAACACTGACTTTGCAGACACCATCAACTCACTAGGTTTAAGAAACCAGTTTTATTTCAGGCAACAGGCCAGGATTAGAGGTACAGTTATCGAGTGGGCAAACAGTGCAACTTCAGTAAGGCCCACAGATCACAGTGACCAGGCCTCAGGCTATGAACAGGGGAGGCGGTCGAATATGGGATCCTTCTAATTTCTTGGACCAGCATGGACCCATGCCAAGCGCTCTACACCGCTGCAGAATGCTAAAACCGAGATCTTGACCACGCTGCCTTAAGCCATGTGGAACTGACCGAGCCGGGGCTTGGTTCGTGGTCCCTGCATCTGCGCTCGGATCTCCGGCCGCAAGTGGAACTTCTTTGCTTCGTCAACGAGGTCTCTACACTCCAGGCTCTTGTGAACGAGTGGCTGAAGAAAAACGCAAATGGCAGTGGGGAAAATCATCACGCGTAAGTTACGAGAAAGTGCAAAAAATAATTGTGTGACAAGGACCTTTGGATAATTCACTGACCATGATACCCCAGATTGGGTCAGTGCAGGTTTGTCAAAGTGTTGGGCGTTGATATGGGGGCATATAACCAGAGTACAATAATGATCTATGCACTCTGCTACACTCTGCTACATACTATGTAGCAGAGCCCAGCAGGCGCCTATAACAAACCGGTGTGTATAGATAGATAGATGTTTATTACATACATCCAACCAGTTAGGCTTCTGACATCTGACCACATCGAGTGCGTTCTGGTTGAATTGGTCAAATCGAGATACAGTAAATGTAACAGATATTTACATCTTCAAAGTCCTGTAATGCATTTTTCTGTTTTACCACGCAAATCATTGTCAAACATTCCAGGGGGTCGATTTTACATTGGCAAAAGCACACAAAGTCACCGAAATACCTTTGATAACCACTTTGAATTAACCGTCGAAGCATACATTCACCAGTGTGGAGATGGCACAAAGCAGAGGAAAAAATTAGGTTTAACCAAATAGACCATCTTTACATTCACCCAGGTAAATTACCTATTCTGACAATGTGGTCATGTAACATTCTCTGATACAACCGCCATTAAGCCAGCCAACAAAACGATCTCGGCCAAATAAAAATTCAAGAATATCTACTATTTGGGTTCACGTGACGGCTGACGACGGTGCGGTGGTCCACCTCGGTATCGATGACGTCGGTGATGAAGCGCGGCGTGAGCAGCGGCATGCGCACATACTGCAGCAGCTCCGGCAGGAAGCGGCTGCGCGCAGGCTCGTCGTACTTCACCCAGTTTATCACCGCCTCGAACACCGGCTCCTCCGAGTCCACCTGTCGAGTGTAAAAACACATGGGCCCCACCTGTCGCTCAGTTTGAGCTCGAGACATCACAGAGAAACCTTCCGTGCTGCAGTAGCTAAATTGTGGGCCAAAGAGATTTACGCTCACCCAAGAGGACGAGCACCTCGGAGATGCGGCGGTGAGGTCAGCTCAAGTGCTAAAAGTGAGATTGACCGAGATATCACGAGACAATAATGAATGATAAAATCAAGGAGAGGGGGCCTTCATCCAGCAGTGGCTAGGCAACAGATAACAATGACTTTTATAGGGTGTGCCATACCAATTGAAAGACCACATACTACATAGAGCACATGGCTCTTGGATAAGTGTGGAAATGGCGGCACTTAACTTTGACATCGTTCTCCATCCAGTGGACAAACAAGGAATTGTATGGCTCGGATATTTTTTTATTTAAATTCGTCAGCGAATAAGCTACTTCCATTGAAGTATTTCAGTATTTCAGTAGCATGTCTATCATGGTGTAGACATTTGCGTGCTTCAATGAACCCCAGAGTTATGTCACCTGCAGTCTAGTACTCGCGGTAGGGTCTGTTTTGGTGAACAGGTCTTGGGGAGGTTCCAGACAAATAAGGATCCGAAGACTCTCCGGCTAAAGGGGGCTAGCGTCAGGAAGGGCGTCTGGCCGTAAAACTCTGCTCCAATACCCTCAACATTGGAGCAGGCAACTGGGCCAACCCGGGTAAACTTGGAAACCGACTGTGGCTACTAGCAGTCATCCATTCCAAGCTACCTGCGACCCCGGGAAATATTTAGCCGGACATTAGAGATGATGATGATGTTTATTATTACAGCAGAAAAATACCTAGTGAGCTTGTGAGCTCTTTACGGGACTCCTGTGACACAACAAACATGTGAGTTGCTGACAAAAATAAAAATACATACAATATTCATAAATAACCAAAAAACATTTTTATAAACAAAAAAAACCACTTACACATAGCACTGCACACATTTTTCAAATAAAATAGAAGCCGCGTGCCGTATTCACCTGTATCTCGTCGCACTTGATGAGCTTCTGCACCTCGGGCTGCGGCAGCAGGCGGAACTCCTCGTTGTAGACGACGTCGGGGAAGTGCTTGAGGCTGAAGAGCTCGGCCGCCTGCTGCAGGTCCACGCAGTTGTGCGCCTCGGCAAACTCGCGGATGCCGAGGCAGTTGGACGGGTCGAGTTGGCTCTCCAGGAACTCGCAGCATGCCTGCTTCACCCCTGCGATGACACGCGAGCCGTGCCCGCGCGACAGGGTGGCCGAGGGGGGAAAGGGGGGCACAATCAATCAGTCTTTATTTATATAGAGCGCATTTCACGTCAATCAAGGGTTCTCGAGGAATTTCACTCGAGGCACGACGCGCGCTTGAACGCCAAACGCTTAGAATGTGTAAGAGGAGAGACGTTTAGGTTAATATAACGAAGGGAAATCGGAGAAAATAACTCGAGTGACCGAAGAAGAGAAAGTGAGGAAGTGAATGTCAACTGAGGCGATGGGGAGATAATAATTGTTGGTGCTGGTAGCTGGTGGCTGGATTACTACATAACAAAATTGTGAGAGGTCGTACTGACTTTGGACAGGCCTTCAGCCAGCACTAGATTAATTTTACCATAAAGAATGATGAAAATAAATAAATCTTGCACTTGAGGAATTGTTACAATGAAAGGAAATTCATGAGAGGCATTTAAATTTGTCGATCTCGGAGATGGAGCAACATAATCGGCTAGTGTGCACGTGCTGGGTGGACTGATGCATCACGGGACTGTGAAAGATGGCAGGCTTTGCGATTCTTCGAAGCACGATGGTCAGCTTCTGGACATCGTTGTCTTTCAGCTCGGCCTCGAAGTGTTTGGTAGAATTCGCAGGCAATACCAAGTATTACCTGACAGGGATCGCGACGTGAACGCTTCTACCTTGACCCCCAAGTGGAGCGATCAAAGTGGAGCAATCGAAGCCAATGATGATGATGCAAAAAAAAAAATGCCGACATCAAGAGAATCATACATTTGCATGTGAAAATGAAAATGTTTAATTAACCCTTTAGCTGCAGGAGACAGGCAGCCGGGAGCAGCTCCTGGACATTCTCCACCGTCACGTGAACAGTCTCCGTGTAGACAAAGTCCAGTAGGATTTCCATCGTGGCAGATGTCAGCCCTTGCAGGTCCACGCAAGGCTTGTCCTTCTCCGACAGCTGGTGACAGACATAGAGAGAACATGGCTCAATTTGGAAAGTCAAAAATCACCAGTTATTTTCCTCCAACTCAAAGCGTTTAAGCAGCCAGAATAAAAAGTAAGCATCTCATTCAATGTTAGATTTTCAATAAATTCACTGCATTTTTTTTTCAACCCAACGTTGGGTGTAAGCCTTCCCCCTCATGATGTTCCAGTCATAGGGGTTGCTTGCCCATACTTCACCATGCTGGTCAACGAGAATTAGTAAACAAGGGACCCAGGACAGCTTCAGACATCACTCGGTACTAATGTTAGCCATGGCCATAATAGAACCCAGGTCGCCGAGTTCATAGAACAGGATGTTATCCAATGCACCAGTATATCACGTACTTTAGAACATTTTCTTATTGTCCAAAAACAATTAACCTACAATGTATTAGACAAAGGATTCACCCAACCGGTGATTTGATTAATTGTCGTGGGTCAGGCTTACGAGTCAATTAAATAATCGATTTTTCAAGCAATACTCGTGAATGTAGCTATCACTAGTTGCTGAAAGGTTGACTAGAACCCAAACACGTACAGCATATAAAAAAAAAAGAATAACGATTCATGCAAATGAAATTCGATGCATGTATCGATGAACCAATTCATCGCCACACCTATACTAGATACAGTAATTAAGTTGTTGCTTCTACACTTGAGTTACTCTCTTAAACAGTCCCATCACTAGCTCCTCTCAGAGGCTTGCCAGTAGAGCTGTTGTGTGGGTCACCATAACAGTGGTTTACCACAACGCACATCGAATTTGGATAAGCCAAAGGGACATTTGGTGGTGCGGAGTCATCCCAGCAACCTCCCCCCCCCCTCCCCAAGAACCAGTCCTGCCATTAGAACTTCCCTTATCCCTTTATCGCTACGGCTACCACCAAGGTTATTTTTCATGTGAATTTCATGCCTTGATAACGGCACCAAAATGTCAAAGTCTCTCTCTAATCCATGCTGTGTTCACCTTCAACGAAGCTGAACACAATAATTGCCTTACTCCTTCTTGTCTCGCTCTGCACGACTGTGTGCTTTCCCTTCCGCTAACCTTGTTCAACTGCAGAAATTCACTAGTTCTTATCTGCTATGCTATCAATAGTTGACAGCTTCAGGCGGCTTTGCATTATAGGACATTGGATTATTGTTCAGCAACTGCAAAAATATAAATATGAGCCATAAGATAATTTATTAAATCATCTTAAGAACATATTTAAGGGACATATTTAAGGGACAGGCAGAATGCACCAAATCTCTTCAGATTCACAAAGCTAGAACAGCTTGAGCATGGCTATAATAATAACGATCGCAGAACAGTCGATTTTAACGTTGAGAAAAATATTAAAAGAGAGTGAGAAAAGCCTGTAAGGTGGTTGTATTTAAAACTGTGGCGGCCGTGGGTAGAAACTGCTTAGTGGGTACAATTTCAAGGGTAGGCCTTGCGTTACATTAGTAGTATTTGTGTCTTGTCCCTGACACGGTATGAAATTTGCACTCGTTATAAACTGGATTATTATATTATTATTCACATTCTAAAAAGTTATCTTGCGTTTAAAAAGTTGTAAATCCACTGCATAAAAAAAATGATACACGTTAGTTATTTGGCCAATAACATCATAATATATAGGAAGCAGTGTTTGGCAATATGGGGCCGGCAAACCGCCTGGCTGCCTCCTCCACCTCTGTGCGCTTTCCTCGCGCCTCCGAGTCCTTCTCTCGTCAAAGGAATATCTTCGACATTGAATGAATGTGTGCACGTTATAAATGTAAATTATTATTATTTACAAAAGGCGCTGTACCGCCAGGCATCTTCAAAGGCACCTCGTTGGTGAACATTGCGCAGAAGTAGTCGCTGCAGGCGGCGAGGACGATGCGGTGAGCGGGGAAGTCCATCTCGTCGACGCGCAGCGTCACGTCGCACAGCGTGTTGCTCTTGCGCAGCGCGTTCATGGCGTTCAGGATGGACTTGGCGTGCGAGTTGGTCATGATGTCTCGTGGGGCGATGCCGCCCGTCTTGCAGGTCAGCGGCTCCCCGTCGCCAGCCTGCGGGCGGAGAATTGGTCAATTAATGCACTGCGATGCTGTGGTCACTGGGAGGGAGGTCGATAGTGGGCTGAAACACTGAAAAACTGTATGCCTTTTACTGTACGGGGAGTTCCCATTTGACGTCGTAGTTGTCCTCCTGAACAGTGCCAATTTAAGAGGAACAATGTTAAATTAACCTATTTTCCTCAACGATAAAGCCGGAGGTTATGTTCCAATGTAGGTTTTTTTTAACAAAAAAAAAATTACACGTTGAAATACAGCAAAATAATACGAAAGTAATATAAATACAATGTTTTAAATTATAAACGCTATTAAAAAAAAAAAATTAATAACACTCACCAATGATGGCTGTGAAGCGTGCATAGTGTAGTTGGGTGGTGGAAGTTACTGGGAGGAGGAAGGGGGAGCAGATCCACCAACATCACTTTCTGGATGTTTTTGGCTAATTGTTCAAATGGACTAGTCCACTAAAATGTCCGAAAAAAATCACCACATCAATATGGCTTCGCCGTAGAAAGACTGAGAAGCAACGCACACGATGCTGGGACCGTTCTCCACCCACAAAGTAGTTCCAGTTGCTAGCAGCGATGAAGCAAAAGCAATCGCCGTGACGTTATACGGGTAAATATTCCAAATTTAATTGCGGACGGTACGGTATAACGAAAGATTAATTGAATCGACGTTAAGTTGATATTCAAGCTGGTCCTGGGCTCCCCCATCACCAAACAAGCATATACACTACTGCAGGGGTTCTCAACTAAAAGCCGAATTGGCCCACGTGGGTATGGTCTCCACGGACCACTAGGTGACGCTAGCGACCCACCGGTTGGGAATGGCGGCCCTACTACAATATGTACTGTAATGTACAGCCTTTAATAAATCAACTGCTGAATGAAGGCTTTCCCACGTGCCACCTACGTAAATTATGGTTAAACCTCCATTCTGTTGTAACTTGGCCAAACATCCCAAAATACGATATTCCTGGAAAACACTTTAAATTCGACTCTCATGGCTAAATGTTAAGATCATCATCAGCAATGAGCAACATATGAAAATCCGGTATCCAAATTGCTCTAAAAAGATGCACTTTCAGGAGGAGGCTGATGCCTCCAACGTGGGCGGCGAAACGCCACGGAGAGCGGAACGCTCGATATGGATATCCCGAAACAGCAACACTGAAGAGCAATTTTCACACATCAAGCTGTGGAAAACCTATCATCAATATTTATTAAAATATTATGAAACCTACCACGGGTATCATTACTGCATATACATACATGTCCTTGGTTAACAAAATGCGCTGTGTACGAGCCTGCCCACTCCGTGCGGGTAATGGGGGTTATATGACCATACTTCACCAACGATGCTCAGTACTGGTTGAAAACAGTACAAAAATGAGTTTTTATGCAACGACCCCTACTCTATTGCCCACGTTGTCTATACTGTACGGAGCATTTAAATCCTTTCAACAAACACGTGGGTTTTGATCACCGCAAAACACCCACACAAACAACGCATGATCTAACTATAGGCCACGTGGGCACCTCCGTAATAGGAATATCATCGAATTACGCTCAGCCACAAAATTAACTTATATCAAGTAAAAATATCACACCGATAATAACCATGCCCTCAAAAACCCACGCGTCCGCGTGGTGCAGTATTACGTCTCAGGCACAAAAAACAACCAACCCATCCCCAGCGTTAACACCGTCAACATTTACACCACATCTTAATAACGCACAGACCTTTACCAACTCCA
>JAZEWU010000025.1:2792427-2812190 GCA_036362915.1 Geotria australis | reverse complement strand
GTACAGGGTCGCGGTGAGCCGGAGCCTATCCCGGCAGACACAGGGCGCAAGGCAGGGGAACACCAAGGATGGGACGCCAGTCCATCACAGGGCACCAGGGGCAATTTAGTCCGCAGGCCAATTAATGTACGCAGCAGCATGTCTTTGGACTGTGGTAGGAAACCGGAGTGCCCGGCTAAAATATTACAGATAAATATAGTATGTGCTATATTGACTAGCTATAAATGTGGATTAAAGGCAGTAGTGAGACGTTGTTTAACGATCAATCTACATAGATAATATGGGGTAATTGAGCCTTAAGTTGGAGGGAGGGTTGGTTACCGTATATTATTTCTCCCACATGGCTGAGCTATGCAAAGTGCAACTCCAATGCTGTGTCCACTAGGGGGAGGAAACAGCAGGTACAAGACTACAGTTTAACGGAAAGGAGAATAGAATTACACAATTTGTAACGCGGGCAATTCCACGCCTGTTCATGGATGAAACATGGATACGGAGGCGCCATGCAGCCAGCCGGCGCCAACATTTTCCAAACGATGCGTGCTATATATTACGATGTTTTTGGCCAATTAATTAATGAGTGTATTTTTTTTAGCGAGAGGAAACCAGAGAACGTGGTGGAAACCCACGCACAACAGCGGGAGAACACAGAAACTCCACACAGATGGGCGTCCGAGGCGGGAATCGACCTGCCTCAGGCAGGACTTTCTTTCAGTGAGGCGCAGATGTATTATTACTCCACTCATTAAATGTAATTTGCCACTCCGGCGACAGACAGACCACCATGCGGCACCTCTTGCGTCGTGCAAGATCTTGTAGCTCGACACTGGAAGGACATTTGACTTTGGTGGACGAAGATGAAAAGAAGATCTGTCTTGAAGGGTGGATCGGGAACAGTTCGAGGAATTAGGGACACGCCATGTCTGTGTCGTAAACAGGGCTTCTGGTGGTATAAATACATATTTGCAGGAACTACAATAGTCGAAGTGACTTCAGAAGCTTGAATTCAACGGATTTAATATAGACCTCAGTTCACAAAATGTTTAATTCGGCCCCCTGTCTTTTATAATTAATCAGAGACCAGGAGAAAAAAGCAGGGCTGACCCTCGTTACGAAAGCTGATTACATTGCTCCATATCTCATGTTGACATCCACTCAGGCGCGTTCTATTCCTTGGCTGACCACTTCATCATTATTCATGACCAACGGTCACCATACGTTGTAGAGACGTAACTTGCCCATCCCACGTATCTTAACAGTTTGAATCATGTACTGTATTTGGGTATGAACAGATAGCAAATGTTAACAATTATGCTGTCTGTAAATAAAAGGAAGGCCCATTTGGTATAATTATCTTTGGATAGGTGGATAGGGGAACTCGTGGGTATGTGAGCTTTGTTTAAACAATCGACACAATAAAGTAGACCTGGGTAATTGCAGACAGAATTAAATATACCACGTAATAATGGGTGTCAGATTTTGGACAAACCATTCACATTGTATAGTGTACGTGTGTAGAAGATTCAACATTGTACCCAATTCCATAAGATATCAAAAGCTAATCTGATTTGAGCTTGGATAGTTCTTGGAATCTAACGACCCTGCACACCAGGTTGTCATTGATGGCTGCAGGGCTGTGCTATGTGGTCAGCAGAAGGCAGTGTCGCAAAACCCTTTGTGGTACGAATAGTACTGCTATGCCCCCCTTTCTATGCCTTTACCAACTCACGCTGCCTAACTTTGGTAATCGAGGGAAGGCCCTCATCCAACAGTGGATGCATTGACTAACGGGGCTGTACATGTGTGTAACATTTGCACAAAGCCTACAAAGATAATACAATCATCAGCCATGATCACTCCACTGCTGCATTAAGATCTCAAGCCCCCACAATCCTCCACAGTTCTGCGGTGTAAAAATGCACTCAGCATCTACACAGGAGCCTATCCCTGTCGCTGCATCATCTCGGTGTGCTTGGGGCATTTTGCTCCTTTGGTTGCAACACCAATACCGTATTTATTAATGGAATATTGCAGCACACTGGCACTATTTCTCTTTGGACACGCATTGTTTATAAAGTGCAATATTATATAATATTCCACAAAGCCCCTTGCACAGACAGCTGGTCGCAGAAAGCACACCTCAGCACAGGGCCAAGGCACGTAATACAGCCAGCATGACCAACGTTAAATTATTGAGTGGAACAACGATATTATGTGAGCCGGTAAAGTGGCTGCCTATCCCACGAACAATCGCTGCAAGGGGAAAGATACACGAGAGTCTTTGTGCTGCGAGGAGCTTACATGCCCTGTCTCCGCCACATCTGTGTGGCAAAACAAATGCAAGCACAAAGGACGGGAGAATAACAATGTAATAAATGTGCTCGGTTAAAGGTCATCGCTGCAACACACGCCACTGTTTATTGTTAAAGGTTGATCTAAGACACAACACGACATATCCATTATAATTTGTGGCTCTTTTGTCAATCCACAGATGGATAAAGGTCTCCCCATGCCATTCCGATCAAACTTCACGTCGCAGAGGTCCGAGACCTCTCTGTGTTGTCTGTATACTGGCAAAAATGTATCCGTAGATATAACAGCTTGACCCGAGCTACTAATGCATTGATATCTGCGTTGTCCTGAGATGCTTGCCTTTTGGCAATACTTGGCTTACACTGGCGAGACGAGGGTATAAAGAAAGCTGTCTCTTGTGTGGGCCAATCAGTTTGAAGGACAATGGATACATTATTCGAGCATTGTGTTTGCGTGTTTTGCCACAAGCATGTGCGGTTTGTTTTGCAACCTTGACACCTTGTGAAAGGTGTCTTTTTGGTGTCTTAAGATCGGAACACTTGTGTTATTGCCAGAAAGGGTAAAACTTGTTCTCTTTTTACATCATCTGTATACTGGCAAAAAGGTACCTACATGTTGTGTACTTCATCTCGACAGAAGTACAGAAACACTGAACGGCTTGTCTTGCAGTCTCATTAATAATTTACGTGTGGCTGTTTCAATCCAGGCAAACATCCAACGAAAGGCTGGTCAAAGGAATGTGTTAACTGTGAACTGTTTTGTATATTCCGCACGTAACACAACAGTATCTTTTCCACAGACGCTTCAAAGGTGTGTGTGTGTGCAACAATTGTTTCACAGAAGACCACAAAGGAGATTAAAACTTGTAATAGTCCGCATCTGTCCCATTTTAAATCTGAGAATGAAATGGTTCAGTGGATGATTTGTTCCATGTGCCTTGGCTGGCAGAGTTGTGCACTGAGGCAAATCTCCGAGGCACTGGTTTGGTTCAAAATGTTTTATAAAACCCATTGATAGATTTGGTCGGTTTTGTAAAGGATAAGTTCCGAAGAGCAACACAACTTGATAATGTACTGATTTAGATTTTCACGGCTTGGTTCATGATGGTTGCTTTTCAAATCTGTTCTTTCGGGATAGCCGTGTCGAGCGCTTTGATAGCAGTATCTTTACAATGGTCCTCAACTTAAATAAGCATTAGGTTAAAATTCCACAGTTGGCGTCCCATCATTTGTAGGACGTCTGAAGAGCTGTTATGCCAACCTCTCATGTTCCAACAAGCGCACACAGGCAGGTTTACTTTTTTATTAGGCTTTCGTTGTAATAAACAATACATTCTGTTACATTTGCTGGCAAAGCGTTTAAGGAGTGAACGCTCATGCTCTAATATTGATTCGGGGTGTTACTGTAAAAGCTTTACAATCGAAAGTACAACTTTACAACACTATTTTATTTATGGATTCACATATGGTGCCCCAAAGCGACAAGACACTCACATCGCATGTCGCAGTAAAACCCAGCACAGTACAATGTTTTTTTTTAAATTAAGGCTAGATATGAATGTGGAATTTGCCAGACTGGACAACCTAGTTTAACCTTCAAGCCTGAATAATTTGAAACATTAACATCTGCCTATGGTTTGTGTTTCTCTGGTATAAAGATTCCACATTTGACAATAGCTGAAATTTAAATGACAAGTATGTCCAGTCGTAAAGAGCTTGCGGATTTAAACGCGATCCACAAAATATAAATAACGTGTCATCTCAAGGCCATGCACATAATTGTACACAAAATAATCCCTGAATTCTGCATCAAACTAAATATATACCACTACCATCATCCCCAGAGCATCACCACCATAGCCTCTCTCTTCAACAGTATATCTTATACAGTATCTCCTTTACAATGCACAACTGAGCTGCGTTGGGGCCATGCCAGCCCAGCTCAGGAAATGCCAGGTTGTGTTTTCCACTGCAGAAACCGAGCCGTGTCACCGACGTCACATTATTAAGTTGAGATGCAAGTACTCTAGATGAAAAGTGAGATGGTGACCCTGTGTCCCCACAATGTACTGTCAGGCAGCATGAATGCGTCATTAGCCCCGCTCATGGGCCTGCTTGACCCCGAGCCAGATTCAGATGTCTTCTGGGGTCGGTGTATCACGGCTTAGTTCCGGCTTGGCACGGTAAATAGCCAGCGAACAAGCACATGTACTGTGAGGGCACTGTGATGGCTAGGCGTGGATATGCCAGTGAAAGAGTTCAAATCAACATCTTCAACAACTCCTGCACCTGTCCCTTAGCCAGCTACTGGCCAACACGCATTTGGAGAAGTGGAAATAGCCAGACGTTACCCCATCACGTTCAATCTGCCAATTGGATGGTTTTATGGACATATGGGCTAACCCCAATGTTTACTATCTGAGAAAATGCTTGTTGTTAGATAGATGTTTATTATGACAGCAGACATACCCAGTGAGCTTGTAAGCTCTGGAAGCAGGTTTCCTGCAATTAACTAATACACATCTTACAAATACTAATTTGATTAAAAGTGGAAACAAAAGAGTTATTCATTGGTGTTAGAACTTTAGTGTATTGCAACAAAAATTATTTTCTCAGAAGAGTAAAAACTAGGGTTAGCTGATTTGTCCATAAGACTATCCGATTCTTCTTCTTTGCGATTCTTCGAAGCACGATGGTCAGCTTCTGGACATCGTTGTCTTTCAGCTCGGGTATCCGATTAACAAACTGCAACTACCTAATAATACATCTTTCATGAACCCCACACACACACCACCCCCTGCAATCAATTAAATGTGGACTATCGTTATTAAAACGCAAGTGCTAAAACCTGAGGAACAATCGAGCAAATGAAAGGTCACGCTTGGACGATAAGGATAAGTTCCAGTTACAAAAAGCCACATTTATGGGGGGTTTTCGGTTTGGTATTAACAGTACTGTGCTGAAACTGAAATGCCCCCATGTTAAAAATTAACACTCCCTTAGTGATAGCCGCTGTGTTATTTTAAGTTGTGTTACGTCCAGTTGAGCTGTGCATGGAACATTCATCTTTTGGTTTATACAATAAAATATACAGAAAAGTATCAAACTTTGTGATAAACGTGAGGCTGGTGTTTTTTTGTTGGCAGAGGTGCACAAGCACAAAGAATCAAATGTATCTAGTTGTCACATGGGCGTAGATTGTTATCTACGTGGAAAAGCGAGTAACATTTCGACAATGTTGTACATTTCGCTAGATGGTAGGTATCACCAGATCATAGTAAGAGCTCATATCTCTAGAATAGCTCTAATTGACCTTATACCTATACTATGTAACCCAAACCAATGAAGAATCGCATTGTCCGTGAATGCCTTGATACGGAATTAACAAAATTCAACATCTTCGTCAACAATATTGCCCCATGCGCCTTTCTGTGTGGAGTTTGTGTGTTCTCCCCCTCTTATGCGTGGGTTTCCTCCCCCAACTAAAAAAAACACTCATTAATTAATTAGCCGATATCATCATAATATATGAGGACGCTGTGTTTGGCAACTATTGGCGCTGGCTAACTGCATGGCTGCCTTCCCCCCTCCCACGCCTCTGCGGTTTCCTCGCGCCTCTCAGTAGTTCTCTCTTCGAAGTTATAACTTCGAAACTGAATATGTGCCACACGTTAAACATCATATCTATTATACTTGTCACCGCATCCTTGTACACTGTACAGGATTAAGCAGTTTTTGACAATGAGATGAGATTGTCATTGTCGCATCAGAGGATCGCGATAGTTTGTCGACGACCTGAGGAAAGCCTTCATCCAGCAGCGGATTGATCATGTCTGGTGATAATTATGTTAATCGCTTCCGTCCCGCTGGGACTGGGTGTGCTGTCTAAACGGTATCCGGAAAGTCTCCAACTAGCATTCACTTTCATGGCCCTAAACCTGCACCATTATATTTGTCTTTCCCATTTGGCGCATTATCTAGAAATGAGTAATGTTGCGTATTTTTAGTGGGATGTACTGTATATCGATTAATGGGGCGGTACGGTTAGCGCCCCGAGTAGACAGAAGGACCCGGGTTCAAAACTTGGCTCGGGGGGCCTTTTCTGTGTAGAATTTGCATGTTCTCCCCGCGTGCGCGTGGGTTTTCGCCGGGCACTCCGGTTTCTTCCCGCAGTCCAAATACCACTGATGCTGCATATGTTAATTGGCCTGCGGAATCAATTGCCCCCCGGTGCTCTGTGATGGACTGGCGTCCCATTCTGTATATATAGCCCTGCCTTGCGCCCTGTGTCTGCCGGGATAGGCTCAGACTCACCGAAACTCTGCACAGTATAGGATTGCGCGGTTTTTGAGGATGGATGGGATGTAGTGGTGCGCGCCGGGGGTGGTTGCGTGTGTAGCGATCTGCCAAACTCTTTTTCCTTACCTTCGAAGGGGGGCGAGTTGGCGCGCTCAAGGGGTGCTTGGCGCGCATGCGCGACCGTTTAACGGCTCTTCCCGCCAAGAATTATTTTAAAACTATTTAAAATTATCTTCAACTAATCGACGTGGGACAAGTTTTGTCACGTGGGGGAGAAAGCGACTAATCCGGGTGCGCGGCTCTCGTTCGAGGGAGCGCGCCGCGCGTCACCGGTCGGTATATATGCGACACGCCGTGCATTCCACGTCAGATGCTGTGTTGGCGAGACCCGTAGCGCGTCGGAGTCAACGTAGCAAGATTTTACCGGTTCCGACCTCCCACTTTCTTCTTTTTTTAGCTTAACCAAAGACTCAACCAAATCAAAATGGTAAGTGCACTTGAGCTGTGTATTCAATAGAGTAACTGTACTTGTTATTATTTGCGAAAATTACCTTCGAAAAGGTGCTAAAACTCGCACGCACGCACATCCATGACATTCTTGATTACACGGTATTGACAGGTAAGTGTAAAAAAAACTATTGTAAGTATCTAATAGGTTGAAAGTACGTATAACCTCCATTAATATACTACTTAAGCCGCTGCACTTGGAGAAATTATGTGTTTAATAGAAGAACGCGCGCGCCGAGAGTTTTCCCGCGAAAAAGTCTATTCCAAGAATGCAGCCTTTTCATAATTGTGCAACAAAAATGGTCGGGATGTCGTTAAAACAAGTTTTAAAATGTACTCGGCGAAACTTTGCGGTCGGTGGAGGGTTAGACTTTTCAGAAATAAAAAGGGATGTTTTAATGGGAGAGGCCACGTCTCGGCGCGCCCAGCAATTAGAGAGGCGCCATCTTCTCGCTGCGCGTCCCGCGAAATGGACGCGGAGGGGAACTCTGAGCGCCAGCGCTCAGTTTGTACAGAAGCTGGAAGGAACCATTACGCGACGTAGCTCTTCTTAACAGTTGTCCATCTCGAGGCGCACCGGGGGGGCAGTTCATTTAGGCCAATTAACATAGGAAGCATGTCTTTGGACTGTGGGAGGAAATCGGAGTGCCCGGCGAAAACCCACGCGGACACGGGGAGAACATGCAAACTCCACGCAGAAAGGCAACCCCGAGCCCGGGAATCGAACCGGGCTGGTTCGTGCTATGAGGCGGCGAGCGCTGTTCACTACGCCACCGTGTTGCCCGCTCGTTAATCTCCAAATCCAGCTCAAAGCCGATTTCCTACCGTGACCCAGCCAGGAGATTTACTCATTACAACCGGCACAGTACTTTTGTACAGCCTTGTGCTAGTCTTAAAGGCATATCGCGTATTAAGAAATTGATAACTGCTTTTAGATTGTAAGTGCAAATACTGTAAAATAACCCTCAAACCACGTGGGAGTCTATCCAACAGTGGGTCTACCAAAGGGTTGTCAGTTTAGCAAGAAAAAAAAACTGAGATGGGAACAGAAAATTACACAACATAAATTGGTAATTTTGCAATGGGCTTTTTATGTTAACCGTGTACTGTGTGTCATCCCACCCCGCCGCAGCGTGAGTGCATCTCCATCCACGTGGGCCAGGCCGGTGTCCAGATGGGCAATGCGTGCTGGGAGCTCTACTGCCTTGAGCACGGCATCCAGCCGGACGGGCAGATGCCGAGCGACAAGACCATCGGCGGCGGCGACGACTCCTTCAACACGTTCTTCAGCGAGACGGGCGCCGGGAAACACGTGCCCCGCGCCGTGTTCGTGGATCTGGAGCCAACCGTAGTCGGTGGGTGAGGAGAGTGGGGGTGTCTTGGAGGAGGAGCGGTAGCCCAGTGGGTGGTCAGCGCACTGGGGCTACGAATCTGGCGGCCCGAGTTCGAATCCCACTCACGGCCAACACCAGTGACGAATTTCTGAACCGGTCCTGGGCCTCCCCTAGCGTCGACTCAGCCTCAAATGAGTAGCTAATGCGGTGTGTAAATATCGCCACTAGGGAGACAAAGGCGGCCGGGCGTGGTGCTGGTCACCCACCCCTCGCGTGCCGTGTCGACCTTCACAGGTGCTCGCTAGCGGCACTTGCCCCAACAGTGTTAAGGCTATACGGGGGAGCTTTGTCTTGGAGGAGGAGGGTTGGTCCAGCAGTACTTATGAACAGGGTGGGGTTAGGCTTGGGCATGGCCACCACCCCACTGCTGCATTGCGCAAATGTTTAAAGTGTGGGTTTTTTCTTGCCTTCCTCAGTTATGTGATTAATACATGGTTCACGTGTCGGCTTGTATTTAACCCTTGTGCGTGAATTATTAAAGATGTTTTTCTTTGTTTTAAGCTGGAAGAAACCGTTGAGCTATGTAGCTTTTTAACATTTTGTGTTGTGATTTTTATTTGAGAGTCACAATTAACTTGTGTGTTTTTAAAGTATGTAATATGTTTTTGGTAATTATAGTTTTAACAGCGCTCCGCCACAGTTGATGTGATGTGCAACAAGGGTTAACGTTAAAAGAACAGTTTAATATATAAAGAAAACTGGGGAGTAGTCGATCACGTGGTTGGCATGAGCTAATCGTCGTGGAAATGTGGCTTTGGCACGCCCGTTTGACTCATCCCATCCGTGACTGACGATAACAAGCGGAAGAGTGTCGAGGGTGCGGCTAAACAACCTTTGAGCCGTGTCTTTGACGGGTGATTAAATCTGGCTATGAAGCCAGTGCTGCGTGACTTGTTGGTTGGAAAATACAGTAGAACATGTTTTAACTTTATCTTACAGATGAGGTACGCTCGGGCACGTACCGGCAGCTGTTCCACCCGGAGCAGCTCATCACCGGCAAGGAGGATGCCGCCAACAACTACGCGCGCGGCCACTACACCATCGGCAAGGAGATCGTCGACCTGGTGCTGGACCGCATTCGCAAGCTGGTACGGGTTTCACAATTTCTCAGAATGCTTGTGATGTTGGTTATATTGCACATCTGTTCTCTCACAGCAATCCTACTTCCAGAGCTTGTAAGCTCAGGGTATTTTCTGCTGTAATAATGAACATTTGTGTAGTTATTTAGGTTATTTGTTTTACAAATGTTTACGTTCTGAACTTTTGTCATTTGTTTCAGGCGGACCAGTGCACAGGCCTGCAGGGCTTCCTCGTGTTCCACAGCTTTGGTGGCGGCACCGGCTCGGGTTTCACATCGCTGCTGATGGAGCGCCTGTCCGTTGACTACGGCAAGAAATCCAAGCTGGAGTTCGCCATCTACCCGGCGCCCCAGGTGTCCACGGCCGTGGTGGAGCCCTACAACTCGGTGCTCACCACCCACACCACCCTGGAGCACTCGGACTGCGCGTTC
The DNA here is from genome assembly GCA_036362915.1 of Geotria australis. Classification (NCBI taxonomy): domain Eukaryota; kingdom Metazoa; phylum Chordata; class Hyperoartia; order Petromyzontiformes; family Geotriidae; genus Geotria; species Geotria australis. Next base: position 2,802,168 of record JAZEWU010000025.1, on the reverse strand, counting down.
ATGGTGGACAACGAGGCCATCTACGACATCTGCCGCCGCAACCTGGACATCGAGCGCCCCACCTACACCAACCTCAACCGCCTCATCGGCCAGATCGTGTCGTCCATCACGGCCTCGCTGCGCTTCGACGGCGCCCTCAACGTGGACCTCACCGAGTTCCAGACCAACCTGGTGCCCTACCCGCGCATCCACTTCCCGCTGGTCACCTACGCGCCGGTCATCTCGGCGGAGAAGGCCTACCACGAGCAGCTGTCGGTGTCCGAGATCACCAACGCGTGCTTCGAGCCGGCCAACCAGATGGTGAAGTGCGACCCCCGCCACGGCAAATACATGGCGTGCTGTCTGCTGTACCGAGGAGACGTGGTGCCCAAAGATGTAAACGCTGCTATTGCGACAATCAAGACCAAGCGCACGATCCAGTTTGTGGACTGGTGTCCCACTGGCTTCAAGGTATCCCCTCTAAAAACATTGTTTGCTTACTTTCCCACAATTGTTAAATAAGCTTACGTTTTGTGGTGATGTATTTGAATAATTTTCCCCTTTTCCATTTGCAGGTTGGCATCAACTACCAGCCACCGACCGCCGTGCCGGGAGGCGACCTGGCCAAGGTGCAGCGCGCCGTCTGCATGCTGAGCAACACCACCGCCATCGCCGAGGCGTGGGCTCGGCTCGACCACAAGTTTGACCTCATGTACGCCAAGCGTGCCTTTGTGCACTGGTACGTCGGGGAGGGCATGGAGGAGGGAGAGTTCTCCGAGGCTCGTGAAGACATGGCGGCCCTGGAGAAAGATTACGAGGAGGTTGGCGTCGACTCGGTGGAGGGAGAGGGGGAGGAAGGAGAGGAGTATTAAGGGGCCACACTTGTTGCTTTTCTTAAAATGTCTGCAGTCTTGTGCTCTATTTTTCTCAATACTATGCAAAGTTTTACCTCGTTGTGCTTTCTATGTGCACTTCAAAAATTCCGTGTTAGTTCTTCTTCTTTGCGATTCTTCGAAGCACGATGGTCAGCTTCTGGACATCGTTGTCTTTCGAAGCCGAGTCCGTGTTAGTTGAAATAGTTGTACACAACACTTCTTGTTGATGATGCAGTTCATTTTTCAGACAGCAGGTGGTGCGAGTGTTAAACCCATTTTAAAGATGCATGTCACTGAAGAAAATGTTAAATGGTTTGACTGAATAAAGGATAATATTCAGAGATGCTGGTTGGTGGTGTTATTTTTTATAATTTTGCATAAGGCAAGGGTTGATGGATTTGCACAAATGTGAAACTCCCTATAGGCGTCCGTGTCATGTCCTGGCTGGCCGAGCAGAATACAGTTCAGCAAATGTAAACCTGTTACATTTCCCCCTCACGAGTTATTTTGGTGCTCCACTTTCCTACCACTAATTGGCCAATAACATCTAATTACACTGGACTATAGAGCTTCACTTATTGAATATTGCATTCCAAGTTGAAATGAAGTATTTAAATGCACATTTTTAAGTGGCACTAAAGTATGGGTTGTCTGCAGATGGACAACCTTGGTGGACGATAGGTTTGATTGTTAAGTACAAACAGTTGACCAGAGCCGAGAATCATTCCAGTCATTCGAGTGGACCAGATATCCCTTTGATTCGAGAATCATTCGAGTGGACCAGACATCCCTTTCCTCATCAACAAATTCCAGCTCTTCCTGGGGGATTCCCAGGCCGCACAGCCCAGTGGGCCATGCCTGGTAGACTTCTCGGAGGAGCCTTCCAGGGGAGATCCTTACCAGATGCTTGAACCACCTCAACTGGCTCCTCTCAATCCGAAGAAGCAGCGACTCTACTCTGAGGGTCTCCCGGATTTGTGTGCTCCTCACAAATAATTTTCACTTAAACTCGGCACATTACACCGTGAAACTTATTTCAGAAATGTCTTATGGCTGTCTTGCATTTCAAATAAAGTGCAAACATACAGGGTAAATTGTATATACTGTACCCCACCAAAATAGGAAGAATTGCATAAGCGTATTATATTAAAGCTGCTACATGCCTCATTTTAACACCTTTAAATCTCTTGATATTCTTTAGATATGGACCTATGGTTCAGTCTTAAATCACTTGTTGCAAAGAGGCTCATTAGCAATCGGCTTCTATAAATGGATCACCACGTACTAAGGTGCTCAAGCGGCATATGCCCACGTCCTTACGACCCACATGGATACTGTATAACCAACGCCTCATCAAAACAGAAAAATATCGTTAATAATTTAATTTGCCTGACAAATGAGGCCCAGAATATAGGGATACATGTGGCGTTTGCTTTAGAAATGCTGATAAAGCCAAACACGTTTTATTACATTTAAATAGCGCCTTTCACCCAATAGACCCAAGGAGCTTCAAAAAGAGCCGGCCACGCGGTTAGCCGGCACAAACCCACCAGACACAGCGTCCTATATATATAGTGTTAAGGTGTTTTTGTCCAATTATTGCGTTTTTATTTGTGGGAGGAAACGGATGAACCTGGAGAAAACCCACGCAGAACAGGGAAATAACACAAACTCCGCAAAGTAAAGCACCCGAGGCAGAAATGAAACATCCTCGGACAGGACCTTTTGGTGAGGCGCGGTTGTTATCCCTGCGCCACCCTGCCGACCCATGTCCTTGTGGTACTGTCTATCTTGATACATTAGACCAAAGCCCTCTAGACAAGTAATCCATGTTACCATTAGTACGAAAATGCCCTCAATCAAGGAAAACGGTGTCATTTTCACGTGTGATATTGCGTTGGCAGTGGTACAAAAGAAAAACCTTGAATGGTAGAATACAATAGGCGACCTTTCAGCCAAGGGTCCTTCATTGCAAAATAAGCAATGTTTCACATATCCGTCCCTAAAGAATAACCCGTGTTTGTAACTACTCATCAGCCACACGGCCTGGGAGTGCAGCAGAATCGATTCAGCACAAGCAAAATTGGACTGGTTTCAACATATCGTGTCTCATCAGCAGTCTGGCTTGAACCAATGCCAAGCAAGGGGCCTTTACAATATAGGGTTCCAGTTAGACGCAAAATGATCGGGCAGATCGACAAGAATAATCAGTGTTTTATAGAATTTGAATGTCAAAACAGTCGAGCAATCATAACACGTTCTGTTAATTTTTAATTAGCACTCCCTGCGTTTCGTGTGGCGTGCTTGCGTGTAACAGCAGTGTGCGATTAAGCACACATTCTTAAGCTCGTGACATGCATTGGAACTCTGTGAGGATCGATGCTCAGCTTGTACTGTATTATCCGGATTATTAGACGCTCCGGAAAGCAAGACGCACAACAAGCCTGTGCTCGGTGTCAGGGGAAAATGTGTGTCTTATAATGCGGAAAATAAAGTATCGGTTTCATACGAACCTGAGCACTTATGTGCAATGCTGTGTGTAAGTGGTTATATTTTTGTTTGGTTATTAACTCGTTATTGTCAATGCGCGTGTTTGTTGTGTCGCAGGAATCCTGTAAATAGCTTGCAAGCTCACTGGGTATTTTTCTGCTGTAATAATAAACATCTATCAGCCAGCACACCTCGCTAAGGTTTTATACCCTCTCAGATCCCTGTGATGTTGCAGAGCAGACACAATCGACCCTAACAGTATGTCACCACGTGCTCTCAGATATAATTCTCCTTGATCGCCAGATGGAATAGCCAACAAGGCACGAACAGTGAGTAATTGTAAGAAGGCAAGTAGTATAGTTGGCTTTCATTGTAGCTCCACAGTGAAACATAGCCACGAAAAGTCACATGCGCCACGTCCAAACTCCACACTGCTCTTATTATCCCCATGTGACCCTAATCACAACCCTTCAACCGGGCACGCACTTGGTCTATTCTGCTTGTGTGTAACGCTAGTCATGATCACAATCTTATACTGTTTGTGCACAATTAAGGGTTGGATTGATGCAAGGGTTGTAAAATAGTGCACGTGTGAGTGTGTTTATACATCAATACGCAATGACACGTGCGCATGTGTTTCTTATATCTTGTCTCGGTAACCGTCCTGAATACATGCCCCACCCGAAGCAACCGGTTTTTCTTAATCATCTGCAACACAACACTCACCTGCCATGTTCTCCAAAGGACTTCCACATTGATTACCCTTGTAGTTCCACGGAATTCCGAGCATCTGTCACGGATACTGTGCTCACACGCCCTACTCAGTGCAATTAGAGGCCGATACATTCGCAGCGAGATTTTTTTAAAAGGCGAATCGTAAATGGAAGCTTCGTCGAAATTGAAGAATCGAATTTATTTTTTACACGCAATTCAGGAACGGTGAATTTACTGCTAAATACCAGCCAAGCTGCCGCCACATATCACGAATCTATAATATATAATAACAATCCACGTAGCAACCGTGCACTATTTTCATCGCTCCATCTCCTCCGAGGACGTCCTCTGCGACGTGTGCCCACCCCAACACCACGAACAGTCCTGAACCTGCGAATATTCTCGAATCCACGCGGCTCTTCAGACAAATCGTTCCATCTCGACCGGTGGACGTCCTCGGACACGGTTCCATTACCTGGCTTCCACGAAAAACGTGTACTACCACCGTCGGTGTATATATATAGACGCCATCAAATCACTAGAATTCATGAAAACACCGGAGCGATGGGGCGTTGGGGGATGGTCGAGTTTGGGGCGTAACTTGCAGTACCAATGCGCTCGACGAACCAGTTGCATTTGGAGCCTAGCAAATGCCGCATTATACAAAATCAAGACAGGAGGTGGCTTTCCGTGCTGCTGCTGTGGGGCGTGATAGCGACCGCCTTACCGCAGCCAATGGTGGCGGCAACAGCTGATGATGCTCCCGGTGATGCTGTTGCTCCCTGTTGAATGAGCGACGTGCCCTGGGTTGGGGCTGGCACGCATGGGTACGTATGTAACTCTAGCCAATTGAGATGGCGTCAGAGGGGCCGGGGTGATGCGGTTGAGTCCTGTTAAAATGAAGCAATGGCACGGCATTTTGGGTGGGGGGGGGTTGGCATGTGTCAGCGTGTATGTAACAGGGTGGGTTGCGGGCGGGCGGTTCGGGCCGCATGTACCCCCAGAAATGCCGCATCCTGTAGAGCTCGGGTGGGGGAGTGGCTTAGCGAGCAAGGAGGTTGGACTTGCGCTGAGGCTCGGAGTATAAATAGTGGTGATCATTGCTTGGTGCGACACAGCCTCACTGTTTGAGAGACCCGTAACGCGTCTCAGGGCAGTTTAGCAGTTTTCAGCCAGAGGCTCAAGTCTTCTTTTTGCAAGCTCACCCACTCCTAAGCCAGCGACAATGGTGAGTGTTGTGTAAGACCGTGGTGTGGGGCTTAGTGTGTTTTAAGGCAACCTGTGATGTTTATTGTGTGGAATAGATTTTTAGGAATTTTTTTGTAGATTTTTTTTAGAAGATTGTCGTGGTGTGTGTTTTTAAACATACCAACTGCAGGTACAGATTGTCACGTTGCTTTTAAAATAAAAATGTAACGCTTGATAAATGAGCTGTAGTGTATTAAGGGCGTCTTTTATGTGGTCAACAATGGCGTTGGTCGTAATTTTAAATTGCCGTCGCTATAGTACGTTGTGAAGTTCACATTTTATTTAACAGTATATATCAAACAACTAATACATGATTTTTAACGACTAACATTGACGATTTTCTATTTGTAACCTGTGAAATGGCGTTTTACATTGCTAACCAGCAATTTTTTTTTAGACAAAAATGCGTCAAACGCTATGCTATACTGCTTTGTTTATGAAAATGTATATTTAATTGTAACTATTATAAGAGAAGTGGATTGAAGGGACAATAAATAATGAATTACGTGTGTCTTTTGTTGGAGGGAAAACCCGTGTTGCTTGTCAGGAGCTTTGGCCGCACCCATGTTCTTGACCGTAATCGTTTTTAATACTTCGTTTCTTTAGACCTTACATGGCTTTAATGTAACAATTGATAACTATATAAAACGCCCATAGTTTCCTCGTAGGTCATATCCCAGTGTGTGTGCATTGAAATAGCCTCTTGTAAAAGGCTTAACGTATAACGGGGCAAGTAAAATTTTAGGCGCCAAAATAAAAAGATGGCATTTTCAAATGGGGTTCGTCTTCAGCTTTCCGCCTTAATGACTATCATGGTAGTGTGTCTTGGTTAGCCATTGCAAATGTTTATAAATCTTGTTACGTACGCCACAATTTAAACTGTCGTCACTGCCGTCGTTCGCTTCCAAATTTATTCCATTGTCGCGCGATTCGACGCCGGTAATCGAATCCACCGTGCCCTTGCGGACAGGCGTACGACAGTACACCGCGTACTGTGGCTATGCACATTCGTAACATCGTCCTAAACATGGCTCGTGCGTAACAAGCCGCTGACTAGAACCGCCGCCGCCGTGCGTCGATCATGGCGGCGGGTTTGACCATACTTCACCACGCCGGCTCGGTTGCGTGGCGGGTGGGTGNNNTAGTAAAGCGCAGTGCGATAACCGACGCTGCGACACATTTTTCGCCAGCCCCCCCCCCAAACCTTCACGAAACTACAGAATAATCTAAAAAAATCGATTTGGCCGTGTTTCGATTCCGAGCGCTTTATGAATCGATGGAATCGATGCAACGCCGCTCCTATTCTAACGTCGCCACACCGCCGCCATGCACACGTGGTGGGAGGGTGGGGCTCGCGGGCGCTGCGGCGCTTTGCCATTGGCTCGCCGCCTCGCACCGGCAGAGGAAAGGGGGGGCCCGGTTACGCCCGGCTGTGAAAAACATTTCCGGGTCGGACACGTGTGGGTTGCACGTGTCGTGGCATTCTTAGGCTTCGTCGCCGGAGTTTGGCCGCCATTTGACGCGATTTGGTGCCCATTGCACGTTCATGGCGACTGGGTCTTGATGAATTTTGTGGCACGCCGCCGTCTAGATTTCTTTTAAAAGCATTTAGTGAAAATCTCTAAAAACAAAAATTTAGCCGGGTGGGTATTGTGACGTAGTGTAGATGCATTGATAACCAATTAAAAGCAGTTTACAAGTATGAATGATGGGGTTTTTTTCGGCGTTATCACTTGAAGCCGTAAGTGCGAGTATCGCGCAGTGCTTAACATGGTCACCTGACATTTTTTATAGATCTTTCCTCGTGTGTTCTGCGCGTCATAGCTTGAACGCACAACACAATGTACCTCGATTACAGTGCACACATTGCCAGCCGGGCCCTAAATTATCGCCAACCCCCTTACCGCACGCACCCACCCCGCCCATCACCCCACATCCCGCCTCAGAGACTTGCCAGTCTACACCACTAGGGGCACCGGTTTGCAAGTCGCGCAAATTACAGTGCTAAAAACAAGAGGGTACTGTACGTCAAATAATGTGCATATTGAGGGTCATTTTAGAGGTTACTTGTCGGTAAAAATATATCGGTAACATATATTTGATATTTCGAAAAGTAAGCCTTTTATGCAGACATAAATAAAGTCATGCGCCAGCGCCTGGCGTAAAAAAGACGGACAGCGGTGGTGCCTATGACATAATCTCACAACATTCTGAATAAAACGTTATCTGAAATTTCATTCAATCGGCTTCATTTTTTAATTAATGGCTATGCAAATCTAAAATATCCCAAGCGTACGTGCCAGCCACCTTTCATACCGCTTACCAACTTCTTGACTGCTCTTGAACGTACAAAAGCGATTCATCTTTATCAAGTAATTTGTGCATGCTTGAGCAAAAATTAGCAGGTGGTGTAGGACTGTGCCCAGGAGAGTCTGGAGTGAGGCCAGACAGAGCTAGACCCCTAGGGGCTGCGTGCTGCTTTCATTAAGTAGGAATCGACGTGTGGGGTGTCGAGGCGGCAGCTGGAGACCAGCATAGGCAAAGCTTATGGCCCCAAGTATCTCAAGGGTCTCCCAGATTCATTAAAATATAGGAATTCTAAGCAAAATACGAGTGCACCAAATACTGGCATCGCTATCTCTGATCATAAGAAACCGTACATCTCATTCTAACAAGACAAGCAATTGTTGGTATATTGACATTTCTAACAACTGATGTAATTAGCCATGTATTACTTTTTAACAATCCTTTTTTTCAGATGACATCAAAAAGGTTAATAATTAATTCAGAGCCTTTTAATAAAACAGGCCACGAAAATGCACCTGCTGATCCAGTGCTTTAATATGCAACTGTCTTGCCCCTTGCCCCATCCCACAGCGCGAGTGCATCTCCATCCATGTGGGCCAGGCCGGTGTCCAGATGGGCAATGCGTGCTGGGAGCTCTACTGTCTGGAGCACGGCATCCAGCCTGACGGGAAGATGCCGTGCCACGACAACATCGGGGGTAGCGCCAGCTCCTTCAGCACGTTTTTTAGCGAGACCAGCGCCAGCAAGTACGTGCCCCGCGCGATATTTGTCGACCTGGAGCCGACCGTGGTTGGTAAGCGACAGCTTCTGCACAACGTGGCGATCTTTCACAGCACGCACGATATTTTGTGGGGAAAATGCGCCGCGCAGTTTCGCTAATGCATTGAACGCAGCATGCGTGAGATGGCTTTCCCATAAATTAATTCCCTATAATGGCACCGGAGGAGAATTTTGTATTGAGTAGGTAAGAGCTCATCCACTCTAGTATTATTTGTAATCAGGCTTTCAGTTGTCTGGTCTATCCGTTTTGCATGAAAGGAATAAACGCTGACATTGATGTGACAATTTCTTAAAGATGCAGGGCTAATCTAACAACCCTCATCTATGATGCCGAATTTCAGTGTTCCGCTACTACTGTACACCACTGTGATCGTCCATGTAATTGACATATGCCACGTTTTGAATCGTACTCAATTTTTGCGTTCAACAGATGAAATTCGCACTGGCACGTACCGGCAGCTCTACCACCCAGAGCAGATGATCACCGGCAAGGAGGATGCCGCAAACAACTACGCTCGTGGTCACTACACCATCGGCAAGGAGATCGTCGACCTGGTGCTGGACCGCATCCGCAAATTGGTATGTAAACGCCTGTAGTGTTACTACCTAAAATGTATACCAGTTTTCTCCCTAGTTTAATATCACTGTCATTCTCCGGAAAGAGAAGAGATGTAAGTATTGGGTAAACAAGGAAGGGTGGGGGGCGGGTTGAGGAAGGAATGCTTATATTTATTGCTGTATCGATCAGAGAGCTGAAAGTTTTACTGAGCAGTTGGAAAGAACTTCTTGGCATTTGAGCACAGGTGGCCCGACCGGATACTAGGAATCTCGTGGCAAGATGGGATAAGCAATGTGCAAGTCCGGACGAGAACATGGACGGGTAAGTATACCGAAGACAAGATTAGGCCAAAAAGGTTGCGCTGGGTGGGACGTGTGCAGGATGGAGGAGGACCGGTTACCCATAAAGGCATTGGAGTGCTCTCCACGAGTCCGGCGCCCAAGGGGACGACCTAAGACCAGATGGTTGGATACTGTTAGGGCAGATGTTGGAGGTCGCGTGTCTACTGTGCAGCCGCTGCGGGAGCTGACAGAAGGTATAAAGTGTTGCCGAAGTATGGTGACATCGGTGTATTTTTTATTTTGGCCACGATTGCAATACTGACCTCCTTGATCGTTATCTCTTAGGCGGACCAGTGCACAGGCTTGCAGGGCTTCCTCATCTTCCACAGCTTCGGTGGCGGCACCGGCTCCGGCTTTGCCGCGCTGCTCATGGAGCGCCTGTCCGTCGACTACGGCAAGAAGTCCAAGCTGGAGTTCGCCATCTACCCGGCGCCCCAGGTGTCCACGG
>JAZEWU010000025.1:2771411-2786772 GCA_036362915.1 Geotria australis | reverse complement strand
GAGCCGGCCAACCAGATGGTGAAGTGCGACCCCCGCCACGGCAAATACATGGCGTGCTGCATGCTGTACCGAGGAGACGTGGTGCCCAAGGACGTCAACGCTGCCATCGCGGCCATCAAAACCAAACGCTCGATCCAGTTTGTGGACTGGTGTCCCACTGGCTTCAAGGTATGTTTGGAACGTTGCCGTATCCTACACAGTTGGTCGGCTGGTTACCGTTTATTTATTTTTTCAGTTTTTACGACCGATTTGTCGATTCTTTCCTTGTGCAGGTTTACCTAAATGGTTCTATTTCTTGCAGGTCGGCATCAACTACCAGCCACCGACCGCCGTGCCGGGAGGCGACCTGGCCAAGGTGCAGCGCGCCGTCTGCATGCTGAGCAACACCACCGCCATCGCCGAGGCGTGGGCTCGGCTCGACCACAAGTTTGACCTCATGTACGCCAAGCGTGCCTTTGTGCACTGGTACGTCGGGGAGGGCATGGAGGAGGGAGAGTTCTCCGAGGCCAGGGAGGATCTGGCCGCCCTGGAGAAAGATTACGAGGAGGTTGGCGTCGACTCGGTGGAGGGAGAAGGGGAGGAAGGAGAGGAGTATTGAAGACCCGAGGATGACCACAACAAATTTACTCGATAGCTAAATGAAGCACCTGTTGTGAGTGAATATCTAAACTTTGTGCAGTTTTACTTGGATTCTGTGAGACAAAACCCTGCCGCAAATAAAGTTTTTCAGAACGTGACTTTCATTCGTCGATGTATTTCTTTGCACTAAACACCACGGCGTACAAAACAGCAGGTTGGCCAGTGTTCATTTTTAGACACATTTCAATACTGGGGATGATTGTAATGGGTCGTTTCGGGTTACGTCAAGAATTTTTAACCACGCGTATGGCACTTATATTGGCACGATATCAACTACGCAAAGCCACTTCAAGCCAATGTCAAAGTCCAGCTGAGTGGTCTGGCTGTCATACTGTTATTCATCAGCTTGTTCATTGTTTATGGTGTGCCGGGGTCCATCTAGCACTTTATGAGGGACGATAGAAGTTAGCGGCTTAGCTGCACTGTCCTTCACCCCTGTAATCCCAGCTGTATCCCCCTCCATACCTCCCACATCGGAGATATTTGAATAAGCTGAACGTTCAATGAGCGTCGTGGCAAAGGATTGGCTTTGTTATGCATTGACTGCCTCGATTTGCATCTTTGACATTCTAGTGTGTTTCTTTGAATTGGCCCTGTCACAATGTAAATATGATTTATTGAATCCACCTATTGGTTTTCCAGACTAATTATGAGCAACATTTAAGGAAGTAAACGGGTTAAGTTTTGACCTTTTGGGTCTATCCATTTGATACGAATTTAGGATGTAAACGGGCAATGGCTCAGAAAATTGAACAAAGTCTGAAAATTCTACCATCATAAAGATGTGAATGATTGGAATTACAATGGGGCAGATATGAATCATGAAATATGCCACCGCGACCCTCACCAGAACAAGCGGTTTAGAAAATGGATAGATGGATGGGATTAAAAAGTGGTCTTGGTAAGGGACATGTTTGATAAATCTTTCCAATCATTCCATTATTGAAACTTGAATAAAATAACAGTTAATTTACTCAGGACATGGTTTCATTTTCACGACGAACGTTCCACGGGTTCTCATCGACGAGACTCGAACTAAAAAGACTAAAATGCTGACTAAAATTAACAGCGCTTTAACGTCAAACAAAGCGGACCATTCCAGTACGAGCTGACTCACACGCTAACCGTGGGGAGTTGGGCTATGTGGGGTTGGGTGGCTGGTTGGCATTTCGGACCCTGTAGTCAAACGACACGTCATGCCTGTGGATCGAGGAATGGGGGCCACAGAGGGCTACAGGAAGCTGACTGGCGCGTGTAGAGAATGTGACCACCACCAACCTTTGTCGCACGAAACGTTAACAGGAATAACTTGGTTAATCATCTTAGCACGCATCTGCACTGCTCCTCTCTTAGTCACAGACATCCGAGGATAATGACATAGAATGGAAACTTAATACTGTAATTCCCGTTACGAGCAAAATCTCACAAGACATTTAGGAGGCTTCCCTGTATTGATTTTTTTGGTGAATTGATTAATGGCAATGAACGAGTACGGTGCTCCGAATGAATAACCCCGTGTATGCTGTCAACAAGAACACAAACTTACATCGTGCGGGGTAAACAATCCGCAGGGTCACTAACGAGCGCTGTCCAGGCTCAACACTGCTTAGCTTGCTTATTCTGACAAGACAAAGATCACCCGTATACCCTCAACAGACTGCAGGGTCAAGTGCCCTTAGCCGGTCACCCAGGAGAAGGTGGGTGACCGGCACCACGCCCAGCCGCCCTTGTCTCCCTCGTGGCAATGTTTACACACCCCACTAGGTACCCATCTGAGGCTTAGTCGACCTAGGGGGGAGGCCCAGGACCGGTTCAGAAAATCGTCAGTTTTGTCGGCCGTGAGCGGGATTCAAACTCGGACCGCCAGGTTTATAGGCCAGCGCGCTAAGCACCTGAGCCGCCGGCTCCCCCACGATCCGACCAGGCACCGCACATCACACGAGGCCCAAATACCGTGCCGGCCGGTGCTGGTTGAGATGTCACGCCGTGGGGTAACGGCCCTCCTGCGTGCAATAAACCCACGCTGACAGGTCGGTGCGTTGGCGCTGGAGAGTGGGGCACGTTTGAGATGAGACACATTCCTGGGAGTCTGGGATTCCATCGCACGGAGGCAAAACTCGCGCAGCTGTTAACACTCGCAATTCTAGAAGCATGGCTCTCTATAATTATATCACTAACTGTAATAACCTTTACCCAGAAATGCCCCGCTGAGTCCAGGCCAATTTTTAGAACTTTTGGAATGTTTGCTCGGTTCCTTTTTTTAGTACCGTACTATAGTATATTTTTTGCGTGTGGGAAGATATGGGGAGTGTGCAAAGAAAGGTCAACACTGTACTGTATTGCTATACTCTCGAGCCTATTTGCTGTACTGCCTTTACCAAGTACTGTAATAATAATAGCATTTTATATAGTGCATTTCACCCGAGGGTCACAAAGCACTGCACAAGGGCCACGAAGAGAATGGCATGTCAACAACGAAAGAAAAAACAACCAGTAAAAACCAAAGCAACAACAAATAAATGATTAAGGCCGCTTCGAATATACTGAAAGGTCGTGAAACTGACAATCTTAAGAGCGGCAAAAATCTGCCGCTCTTAAGATTGCCAGTTTGTGTTAGCAAAGCTCTTTCATCACTCCACTGCTGGATGAAAGCCTCCCTCCACCCCTATGCGGTTGTTTTGACCGTAGCAGCAGCTTCCAATCCATCATCAGTCATCAACCCACACCGAGCAACGCGGTGCAGTATGGTCAAACATCCGGAACTAACGCATCGTGTGGGGTCCTTTCGCCGCCAGTGTGTATCGACAGTAAAGAACTGTAAATACGAATGACGATGCATTTGGTTACGTGGCCATTGAACTGCAGTGACCCAGGCACACCGCGGTCACAATCAGTTTTATTCGTAGAATTATTTCAAGCGATGGTAATTATGATTTTGTACCAGATGCTGCTGGGATTGAGCGAGGCAAATCTGACTACCAGAGGCCTCGTACAGTCTAAACTCACGGCACTTAGGTGATTTTGACTTTCAATTCAATTAGCAATCTCCATTCCCTTAAGCTTCGGTCGTTACAAACTCGCCAGCTTTAACCAGCTTTGCCTCAACTGAGCACAGACTATATACATTGTGTCATAAAGAAGTAGGGCTGTTTCCCGAAACGTCCGCTGTTATATATTTTTCAAACTAATGTCACCGTCTTATATCGACGAATGTGATGAATAAATAATAGCATTTATAGAGCGCCTTTCACCCGAGGGTCACAAAGCGCTGCACAAGGCTGTGGAGAGAACGAATGTTTAAATTACTATTAATCGTGGACTGATGTAGGTTTTCACGGCTATCCCGAAAGAACAGCTCTGAAAAGCAACCGTCATGCATCGAGTCGTGAAAACCTAAATCAGTACGATGGAACAATTAGTCAATCTGTAAAATCGATTTTTTTATTTCACGGTAGAGTCCACTGCAGACCTTTCACCGCAACGCGATGAAAGCAAATCGGTCATTAAATCAAATCGATATTGAATCTCGACGATGGATCGAACCAACCGTCCTTTAATGAGCTACTGAACAGGGACATCTAGCGGACGGACGGCGTTAGTCCCAATGGGGGCCTGGTTTACCACACGTCAACATAACTTACAATGTAAGTTATGTAAGGCTTACATGACAAACCCCACGTCAAGACGAATTAATGTTATAGGTTTTAGACAAAGGCTTACACGTTTAGAAATGCCGAGTTATAAGATCCCGGCCTGTGACTCCATAACTCAGCCCCTTCACAAATGTGCTTTGATAACATCAGAATGTATTTCCTATGACATAATCCCGAACCATTATGTGGGAATCGATAGCATTACAATTCTTAAAGGTGGAGATAATTCTCCATAAGAGTTTTTCAGAAGCCTCTAGGTCCTAGACTCCTAGAGGCTTCTGAAAAACTAGGAGGACGGTTAAAAACACGTCCGTATTTTCAGTACCATCAAAATCATAGTTTTTTTGGTCGTTTGTGGTGAGAATTTTTTTTTCTCACCAACTGTCGTCAGAATTTGTAGTGGCATTCATCCTGACAGTCAACTGAGCTGCCAACTCTCATTGAGATACGAGACTCACCGTCTCCTTGACGATATAAAGGCCCAATAATTCACCCTTCTTTGGCTTAAAGTGGAGACTCAGTCCGAACAATACGTCTCGCTGCTGAACTAGCATCTCAGTCCATCAGTCTATCGGCCTTCTGAACCAATGTTTTCCAGCATCATTTTGTTTGAGCGGGAAATGTATTGGGCGGTTTCAACCTCCCGGAGACTCATCAGCCAGGGTATGGGACAGTTAAATAAACGATTGTCTGGTTACTTGCTGTGATATATATAAAGATCGATGTTTGTTATTACAGCAGGAAATACCCGGTGAGCTTGCAAGCTCTGGATGCGGTTTTCCTGCGACACACAAACGCTCGAACGAACCAACGCACACAACATGTAAAAACAAAGGGCACCGAACACTGGTTGAGTGTTGACACGAGAGGGCGATGTTGCGCTGCATTTGGCTTCCGATTACGTTCCACGTGCTGTCGCTGTTGCGTTGAGATGAAAAATCCATCCGGATGTCTCACACAGCAGCGCAACTCTTCACGTAAAAGAACGCGGACCACGGAAGTGGACATCATAGAGTTGCCACGTAGAGATGCTACGTCTGACAGCCCCGTCAAGTTATGTCTGGTCGCCACGGTGGAGGGTATCAATTTACAAACGCGCTCCACCACTGAGCGTAACGTTCGTCGCGTGACATTTGGTAAAATATTGTTAATTGTCAGACGTGGCTAAACCCGGGATTCGAACCCACGTTCTCAGCAGTGGCAGCCGGTCTGCTGGACAAATTTTAAAAAGAGCTCCATAGCTCAATGGTTGCTTCCAGCTTAAGTAAAGACTGACTTGACCTATGTGGCCAGATTCGCGGTGCGGTGCACTAATTACTACGCCGAATAATCGCCACTGGTATCGATGGTGAACGGGAGTCGAACTCGGGTCTCCCGGGTTCGTAGTTCAGCGCACTGACCATCGTGGGCACACACAACTCCTCGCATACTCAATACACACACACACCATAAACTCAGTATGAGTACACCATCCGCAGGACAGCACTCTGCTTTCAAACTCTTCCGTGGATCCAAGTCAGTGGCTGAAATATTTCCATTGAAAAGCACCTCTATCAATGAATGGCTGTAAGGGCAAGTGGGTGTGTTGGGGGGCGCGTCGTGACGGAGGTGCCGTGGTCGCGCGTACGTGTGCGGTCAGCGCCCTGGGCTACAAACCTGGCGACCCGATCTCGAATCCCCGCTCACGGCCAACAACGGTGACGATTTTCTGAACCGGTCCTGGGCCTCCCCTAGGTCGACTCAGCCTCAAATGTGTGCGATGCTATGTGTAAATGTATTTTTTGTTGGTTGATTAAATTGTTGTCAGCGATTCGCATGTTTGTTGTGTCGCGGGAGTCCCGTAAAGAGCTTGCAAGTTAACTGGGTATTTTTCTGCTGTAATAATAAACATCTACATACAAATTAGCACAGTACCTGGTGCGGTGTGTAAACATCGCCACTAGGGAGACAAAGGCAGCCGGGAATGGTGCTGGCAACCCACCGACTCGTGTGCTGTGTCGACCTTCATAGGTGCTCGATGACGGCACTTGACCCTACGGTCTGTTAAGGCTATACGGGGGTCTTTGTTTGTGCCACCACCCACTGACCGCATGCACACACACACACACGTGGCACTTTGGCTGTTTACGAAGGAAACGGTTTGGGACGGTAGCCAGCACATAGCTGTCTGAGTGACCCATATGGAGCCACGTGCCGTTATTAACGTTCCAACAACCTTTGCCCCGCGGTTGTAAATATATTTACGACAGCCTAGTGAGCACTCAGCTTGGCGCCAACGGAAAACAAGTTTTTGTTTCCCCATCGGAGATAATGCGGAACGATCATTTATCTGCGAGCGAGGCGTGCGGTAAAAAACAACAGATATCGGCTGGAATTAAATTGTATTAATTCACCCAGAGAGCCTCAGTTAGTCTGAAAATTATTATCATCATTGTTATCCCTGGTATCCTATTATTATCCTATTCCCAAAGGGGCACCATCCATCCACAAGGCAAGGCAGGGCACCGGCGACAATTTAGTCGGCAGGCCAATTAATCTAGACAGTAGCAATTGTTTGGACTGTGAGAGGAAACCGGACTACCCGGTGAAAACTCACGAGGGAGAACAACGCAAACACCACACAGAAATGCACCGGGGCCAGGCTTCGAAGCCGGGATGAAAACCGAACGCCTGATAGACTACTCTATCACATTTCAAACAGGGTATATGCATACACAGAAAATAGAGTTTGATTTCACCCATGACGCCCCACAGCAACGCAAAGCGTGTGTCCTCGTCACAAAGGGCTGTAACCTGGTCGCGAATGAACGTAATCTGTCCCTCGGTCTATGCAAATGTTCCAGGCGCTCGTTTATTTAGTGCGTGAGTCACAAGAGGGTGCTGTGGCGACCTCGTGACCTGCATGGTATCAGAAGCGGTGCCATGGTTGTGCCACACGTAACGATGACATGACCGTGGAACACGCGTGCATCAGTGGAGGGAGGTAATGAGACAATGGGTGAGCGACGATCCGTACAATCAGACACTCCTGTCATCCGTCAGTTGACACCGGAGCAGGGAGAGAATTCCTCTCAAAAGCTGCTCTTTCGGGACGTGTTTAATCGGCATAGCTCTGACGTCGGAGGCAGAAACGTCGCGAAGGAGAGAGGAGGAACGCTCGGCGACACGGCTATCTCGAAAGAGCAACTCTTGGGGGCGATTCTCATACATCGATCCGTGAAAACCCAATATCAGTACGTATGCAGGTTAGAGGTGGCCGGGTGGTTTCGATGTCAGAGGTTTGAACGGTTACCTGGCCGGCCGCGGCTAACATCAGCGGAGAGTGCTATCCAAACCGGTCTTGGGCATCCTCTAGGTCGACTCAGCCTTACATGAGTACCTATCTCGCTTGGTAAACAACATCCGCACCGGGGAAACAGAAGCACGAATACAGCAATAGCCGTGGGTGGCGGGGGGGGGAGGTATTTGTCTTTGTGTGAGTCCTATGCGACGTGGGGATGCGGAGCTGATTGAATGTGACCCGGCATCATCTGTGTGTGTGCGTGTATCGTGACGTGTGGTCCCGAATATAACTCGGCGCTGTGTGTCACTTATAGGACGTGTGTAGTAAATAACCCGCCCAGCGGCAACGATTCCTCTTTGACCGGAGGACATCGGTAAACCTGATGGCTACACGACAGTTTCCCATAGCAACGAGTTCTTCTTTAGTTGCAGACAGCCCTGCAACATTTAGAGATATAATAGTCAGTGCTGGCCTTAAAGACGGGCATTGGCCTCTCTCTTCTTGTTCCAGACTGAGGGGTTTCTGGCGTCTGTTGAGCTTCTGGACATCGTTGTCTTTCAGCTCGGCTTCGTAGTATTTGCAGGTAATACCAAGTATTACTTGACAGGGATCGCGACGTGAACGCTTCTACCTTGATCCCCATATCGTGGTGCGGATCACACATTAGGGCGGCACGGTGGCGTAGCGGTGAGTAGCGCTGCCGCCGCACAGCAACAAGGACCCGGGTTCGAATCCCGGCTAGGGGGCCCGTTCTGTGTGGAGTTTGCATGTTCTCCCCGTGTCCGCGTGGATTTTCGCCGGGTGCTCCGGTTTTCTCCCACAGTCAAAAGACATGCTGCTGCATAGGTTAATTGGCCTGCTGACTAAATCGCCCCCGGTGTCCTGTGATGGACTGGCGTCCTATCCTCGGTATAGCCCTGTCTTTCGCCCTGTGTCTGCCGGGATAGGCTCCGGCTCACCGCAACCCTGTACAGGACTAAGCGATGTCTGACAATAATGACGATGGATCACACATTAGTGGAGTTTGGGAAACTGTGCGGCACGCGTCCACTTTGACCCTATTTATGGTGACTGGTCTTCTTCTTTGCGATTCTTCGAAGCACGATGGCTAGCTTCTGGACATGGTCGTCTTTCAGCTTGGCTTCGAAGTGTTTGGTAGAATTCGCAGGCAATACCAAGTACTACCTGACAGGGATCGCGACGTGAACGCTTCTACCTTGACCCCCATGGTGACTGGTGACCAGATACTTACTGCCTTCTTTGCCACATCGGTCACGGTGACTTCTGAAAGCGATTCGTCAGCAGCGTTGGTTAAATACGAGCAAAAACTCTGCACCGGTTGCGACAATCGTTTTCTCATCAGCAGAGTCAGGCTTGCTTGAGCCAATTTGCTGGCGAGATGCGTGATGTGTGTTGTAGGCAACGACCTTCTCCATTGAATGTGGATGTTGTTTGTGTCGTCGGTTTGAACGGCCGCTGTCCAGGTTGACCCGGGTTGGCAGGTTGCCCCCCCCAGTGGTGACCTTCCTGATGCCAACCTCCTTTAGTCGGAGGGGGAACCTCCCCTCAGGCATGTTCACCAAGGGAGGCCCTAGCAGGTGTGCTCGACTCCAGACCTGTTCACCAAGGGAGACCCTAGCGGGAGTGCCAAAGTTTCACTGAAACGCACAAACCTCTCCACCACGATAAGGTTACGCTCCGTGGTTACGGATCCCAATCTCTATTTATAGTGGGACCCTTAGTCACGCTTTGTGACCCTCGGGTGAAAGGCGCTATATAAATTGAATTATTATTATTATTATTATGTATAACCAACCAACCATCCATCCGTTGTCAGAATCCGCTCAGTCTTGTACAGGGTCGCGGTGAGCCAGAGCCAATGCCGGGAGACACAGGGCGCAAGGCAGGGAAATACCCAGGATGGGACGCCAGTCCATAACAGGTCAACGGGGGCAATTTAGTCAGCAGGACAATTAATCTATGCAGCAGTATGTCTTTGAACTGTGGGAGGAAACCGGAGTGCCCGGCGAAAACACACGCGGACACGGGGAGAACATGCAAACTCCACACAGAAAGGCACCCGAGCCGTGATTCGAACCGGGGACCTTCTTGCTGTGAGGCGGCAGTGCTACGCCACCTTGCCGCGTACACTTAATCCTTACAATATTCATACATCACCTTTCAAAAAACCAGCAGAACTTAAATAACCACGGTGAGTGACAATGCAGCGAATGACCTCATGCATGAGTGCTGGCGGAACAGCCAAGGGAAGGAATTGAGTACACAAAAAGATCCCCCCCCCCCAAAAAAAATTACATAACATCCCCCTGGCCCCCCATCAAATCTAATCTGGCCCTGGCTACGTCCACTCAAGAGGGCCGTGTATTTTAAGGCTTGACTTTCTTTACCTGGCCGGGTGTCCTGGCGGCCTGAGCCACGGATCTGAATTCTGGCCCACGTGAAATCCCATCCCCGCACGTACAGTGCCGGTTTGAGTCGGGTACACGGCGGCACGGTAAGGCGACCCGGCCACTCACCGCTGCCAAGCGCGCATGGCCTTTAAAAGCGCGCTTCCTCGCTTACATCAAATCCCAGCGTGGCAGTACGCGTGTAATTTTTTGATGAGTTGTCACAAGTCCGACGGTGAGTTGTGGAGTTGGTCGAGACAAAGTTGGAGTGATGATTTGCTTTTCAAACATGTGTTTTGGGGATAGCCGTGTCGAGCGCTTGCTCTCTCTGCTGCACAGATTAATTGGCCTGCGGACTGAATCGCCCCCGGTGCCCTGAGATGGACTGGCGCCCTATGCTGGGTATAGCTCTGCCTTGCGTCCTGTGTCTTCCGGGATAGGCTCCTCATCACCGCGACCCTGTACGGGATTAAGCGGTTTCTGACAATGGATGGATGGATGTTGCCACTAAACTTTAGCTGTGGCGGGGAATACAACTCGAGTGGGCAGGTTCATAGCGCAATGCTTTAACTGCATCGCTGCCGTCAAGTATCTGTTTAGCGTCAGTGAGGTTATGAATACAAATCCGCTTGCTGTAACGACCCGGTTGTTATGCTCGACCGGAAAACTGAAGCATTGATTTTTGGCCACTTTCCGACTCAACCGTGAATGTAAACAGCTACGTGGCCCACTAGATAATATTTGCGGTTTATTTCCATCACCGTGTTGTCCCTCGCTCCTTTTTGATGGTTACAAAGTCTTGACCCTACACATCGTTGTCACGTGCTGTATAATAGCTCACACATTCTGCACCTGCGTTTTTTGGATTTTCGTCTTGAGTTTCGGTTTAAAGTCTCCATCCATCCATTTTCAGAAACCGCTTGATCCTATACAGGGTCGCGGTGAGCCGGAGCCTATCCCGGCAGACACAGGGCGCAAGGCAGGGCTACACCCGTGATGGGACGCCAGTCCATCACAGGGCACCGGGGGTCAATTTAATCAGCAGGCCAAATTGACCTATGCAGCAGCATGTCTTTGGACTGCGGGAGGAAACCGGAGTACCCGGCGAAAACCCACGCGGACACGGGGGGAACATGCAAACTCCAGACAGAAAGGCACGTCACAGCCTCGTGAAATAAGGCGACGTGACTCATTCATTCCATCATGTCATTCGTGAACGAACTCGGCACACCCACGAGCGTGCTCCACCAGCCAATCGGGAGGCTCAACGGCGGCCACCGCCTCCGCTCGCCTAGGGACGCACAACAACAACGCGAGCCCATTGGCCGGGCGGCTCAGCACCAGCGCTCTCGACCAATGGGGAGGCCGCTGGCGTGGGCCTCGTGGGCGCGGCTTCTCGTAGGGGTCCCCGCGGGGGAAGCGCGACGGACGCTCACTCTGAGTCAGCGACGTCCCGGGCTCCGTCGGTGTTTTTCGAGTCGCCGCAGTCCAATATCTCCCCCCGTCAACTTGACGTCCGTCTTTGTCTCACTAGCGCTCTTGATTGTTTTCTCAACGCGGCCGGGAATAGAGAGAGAGAGAGAGATGAGGCACCTCGGCAGGCTGTGCCGGAACGCGGCCGGGCTGCTGCAGCCGGCGGCGGGTGGAAGTGGGGTACAAGCGCCGGTCTCAGTTCGGGTGAGTGTCGCCCGCGTACCCGACGTTTGCCGGCTTAGTGACACCGGCATCCCGGGCATGGCGCCCAAGGGTTTACCGGTCTCTCGCCGTGTCTTGTTGTGTGTTGGGAAGCTAACCGGCTTGTATGTATTGAACGGTGTATCTCTGATCACCTGTCTCGCCTATGTCGATTACCTGTCAACCTAGCTGCTTACGGATACTTAGCTATCCGCATATTCACAAATTCTGTCAACCCTACCTAACTACATACTGTACCACCGCATCCACTTACATACTCCTCAACAAAGCTATCCACATGTCAATGTACGTGGTCACTTATTTGCCAACCCGCCGGTCAAGCTTCTCGCTTGTTTGCAGAAATACCTGCTCACCTCATTCGCCAATCTAACGACACCTGCCTACCCACCCACACAAACACCCACCTGGCTGCCTCCTCCGCCTCTCTGCGCTTTCCTCGCTACGCCTCTGAGGCGTTCTCTCGTCGAATGAGTACCTTCGACAGTGAATGAATATGTGCGCGTTATAAATGTAAAATTATTATTATTACATGTTCGACGTTCTGCCAACCTACCTACCAGCTACCGTTTTACCAACCTACTACCACATACAAAACTACGAATTCACCCACATACTTTCACATTCCAAACTACCTGCCCACATACCTACCCATACACTGTACGTGCAGACCTATAATAATAATTATTAAGAATAATGAATAATAATACTGTTTTTAATTTATATCGCGCACATATTCATTCAATGTCGAAGGTACTCATTCGACGAGAGAATGACTCAGAGGCGCGAAGAAAGCGCAGAGAGGCGGAGGAGGCAGCCAGGCGGTTTGCATACCTACCTAGATACCCACTCAACAGCAAACCTGTCTACCTATCTCCCTACCCACTCACACACCCACCTGTCCACCTATACACCCACCGACTAACCACATATCCCTCCAACATACCCAATATCCTACAAACCTACCAGCTTACCTTCCCGTCTGCCAAATCAGTCCATTATTTGGTGATACCACAGTACATTGGTGATGGTAGTGCACAAGCACAAACATCATATATAACCCGCGACGTTTAGTACAACGGTCCTTCTTCAAGTACACGTACCAACCCCATCACCACCACCACCCTCAGCCATGATCTATCCGCTGCTGGATGGAGATGTAATGGGGGCCGGTGTGTGTTTTGGAGGGCTATTGGTTTTGTGGGGGGGTGTCGCTTTTGTGGGGGGGCTGTTGTGCCACGGACGAGTGTGCAAACATTGGAACTTGATACTGTACTGTACTTGCAACGCCACTTCCTGGCTGAGCGAGTGGGTTTTAGAAACTGGCTGAGAGCGGATTCAGTCTAATGTTACATTTCACGACATAAGTCATCTCCACCGCCTTTGCCGAGCGCTTTCAGATGCACCTCAGCTCGGCAGCCTCGTCCCCAAAGCCAGTTGTAATCGATGCAGTCCACAATTACCAGAACAGTACTTGTCAAATGTCCGTGGAACTAGTCCAATAAGCTGAAACAATTTGTTAGTGCACTGAGGAGGCATGGAGACGTCGTCTCTCACGTCTCTTGCGGGTCGGGAGGATTATTTAGATAGATGTTTAGTATTACAGCAGAAAAATACCCAGTGAGCTTCCAAGCTCGTTACGGGATTCCTGCGATACAGCAAACATGCGAACATTTTACTCATGTTTTTTTTACCATACTTCACCACCATGGTCAATGCAGTTTGGTGACATCGGGGAAACGTTACGTGGGAGCATAGAAGTACTGTACAAGGAGCCGTGACAAACCTACATCATCACATTACAGTTGTGTGTTTTACAGCCGTTTGTCAACATTGCCAACCAAACATTGCCACCCCTGGGTGAAAGGGCGCTTAGAAATGCAAATTAGTATTGATGGGTCGTCTTGGTGATGGGGGCCCTGGACCGATCCACATCACACATCACTGACGTTAGCCTTGGTCAGGAATTGGTACTTGGATCACCGGGTTTGTGGCACGGTGAGTTAACCACAGCGCCACCGCTCGGCTCCACTCCATTGACAGTCCATGCAGATTTCTTTATCGAGCTATAAGTGAACAGGTAGGTATCATAGCTCTCTTTTGTGTTCTCATTTGAGAGTATTATGTGCTGAGAATATCGGGTGTTGCAGGTCTGGGGCTGCAAGGTGACAAGGCGATGATCGATGATGTTTATTATTACAGCAGAAAAAAACAACGTAAACAATATATAATGGGAGTAATAATAATAGTAAGAAAATTGATTGACCTTATGTGTTCACATTTTATTTAACTAACCATCGCGCTTCGAAGAATCGCAAAGAAGAAGATTTATACATGTACACTTGTACGTTTGTTGTATCGCAGGAGTCCTGCTTCCAGAGCTTGCAAGCTCCCCTTCTATTTTCTGCTGTGATAATAAATATATATCTCAATGCTTGTTAGGATGTTCACTCCAATCTCATCCCATGGGAAACCCCAACACTTATTAATGGCATTGGCCAAACATCCCATCGCACGCCTCTCCTGCAAAAGAGGCTTTGCTTTGTAAATAAAGAGAATTGTTGTTAATATTATACTTGATCATAATAGGTGATGTTTCACTACATAAGTAAAACAAATAATGTATGAAATCTGAATCCAGATTTGACATTTGAGTCCATTTGGCTCTAATACATTTATTACATTCCTCATAATAATTACAGGACAGTATATGCAATACAGGTACTGTATGTTGAGCCCGTTTACAACTTGTCACAATATATTGCTGTGAATAGCGTAGCGTTAAATTGCTCAAACAAATTCAATTTCCTATGAATGCGTGCTGCAAAAGTATATATTTCTGGCAGCTTTTGCGTTGACAATTTGCTCAAAACTGCTCAGGTACGGATAAAGATAAGGCTGGGGTTGATATGGCCCCTTATGTAATGAGTTTGTCTTACATAAGGAACAGTTATATAACACCGTAAAGGGTGTAAGCGCGGTGTATTTCGACGTAGAAATCCGTTATAAGTTCTTTATCCGTGTGACAGCCAGTTCATAAAACTTGGTGAATTACATTTTGCCGGGACACAATGCTCAATTGTAGACAGAAAATAAAACATGACGTATGGCGGGTGACGCATGAAGGGCAGACATTCATAGGGGGTGTAGCGCTGCACTCAAACCCCTATTGAATGTATTTTTATACTCGTGTCAAATAGAAGCTGGATACAAGGACACCTTATATAAGCACACTTTGCATATAGGTACAGAACAACAACAGCCACCTCCACGATGACAGAGGACCGTAACGTGTGTGTATATTGACACTGGCTAGCTGCTTTTTCACCGCTCTCCCTAGGCTTGAGTGTGACATTTACCCGCCTGCAACTGACAACGGCAATCGTGTATTGATGTCGGTTTTCACGGCTCTCAAGAGCTGTTCTTTCCAAATACCTCCTCCTCCTTTCTCCTTCACGACTTTTCGCCTCCCTCCCACGTCGGAGGCATCATTAGGCTTTTAAGCGTTCGCATGAGACATGAAATAGTTTAAGGCGTTAGAATGACCCTGCCGTACAAGTGAAACCAATCTTGTCGAACGGGTACCTTCGGCAGTGAATGAATACGTGCGCAAATAAAGTATAAAATGCGAAGTCTTTACCCTTACCGGCAATAAGAACACAGTGTTGAGATGTTTAAACACCAAG
>JAZEWU010000025.1:2722273-2734189 GCA_036362915.1 Geotria australis | reverse complement strand
CACATCATTTATCTATTTGGCTCCACAGCCCGAGTTGGTTGTTGTACATTGTCCCAGAGGTGAAAGCAAACCGGTCCGGTCCGGCACGACTTAGACACTGCGTCATATATATTACATTTAATCAACGACTGGTGCGATAGACTGGCGTCCCATCCTCGGTGTCCCCCTGCCTTGCGCCCTGTGGCCTGCGGACTAAATTGCCCCCAGTGCGCTGTGATGGGCTGGCGTCCCATCCTGGGTATAGCGCTGCTTGCGCCCTGTGTTTGCCGGGATAGGCTCCTGCTCACCGCGACCCTGTACGGGATTAAGCGGTTTCAGAAAATGGATGTATGGATCGATTAACGAGTGGGTTTTTTTTTTCAGTTGTGGGAGGAAACCGGAGAACCCGGAGCAGGGGCAGAGAACACACACAAACTCTCCACGCAGAAAAGCGCCAGAAGCGGGAATCAAACCGCCTCGGGTAGCACTTTATTCCCGCGAGGCGCGGATGTCACCGCTGAGCAGACAAACCCAATGTTATTATCGGTAGCCCAATGACGGAGGCTGTTTCGCGTCGGAGTTCCAATCGTGGAGCGAGAGAGAGAGGCAATGGTCGCAATTACTCATAATTGGGTTACGTATGGAGGTGGTGGTGTGTGTGTGTGTTTTAATGGAGAGTTACAGGAAACTAGTACATTTGGAAGGAATTCACTCGGATACATAACCCCACTTAATAATGTGTAGTTTTTAGCAAATTATATTTTCACTCCGGCGGTTTCTAAGATAACGCTGCTGCGGAGGGTCACACAGCCCATGCAGCAGCTGTGCGGGTATATATAGGACAGTTACGTGGGTATACAGGACAGTTACGTGGGTATACAGGACAGCTACGTGGGTATACAGGACAGCTACGTGAATGAATATGTGCGCGTTATAAATGTGTGGGGAGCGGTAGCCCAGTGGTTAGCGCGCTGGGCTACGAATGTGGCTATGACCCGAGTTCGAATCCCGTTTCACGGCCAACACCGGTGACGATTTTCTGAACCGGTCCTGGGGCTCTCCTGGGTCGACTCAGCCTCAAATGAGTACCTAGTGCGGTGTGTAAACATCGCCACTAGGGAGACAACGGCGGCCGGGCGTGATGCTGGTCACCCACCCCCTCGTGTGCCGTGTCGACCTTCATCGGTGCTCGCTAACGGCACTTGCCCCTACAGTTTATTAAGGCTATACGGGGGATCGTTGTCTTTTATAAATGTAAAATTATTATTATATACAGGATAGCTGTGATCGTGTGTGTGTGTGGAGGCAGTCGCCCTCCAACAACAACAGAGGGCGGAGGAGCGACGCTCACAACACCGAGCCGAGCACCGGGCGGATAAAACTCAGTAATCTGGCACGGTGGGGAGCACAGGTGGTGCCCCGGCCCAGTCATCTCAGTCAGACAGCCCGTGGCACCTGTGGTCTGTCCAGTGACCCTACATTCTGTAGCTGTGAAAACCTACATCATTCGCGCTTTTACAGCAACAACCTCAAGCAATAACTAATATTTAACAACGCGTGATTTAACACACAGATGAAACATATACAATAAAGAGTATAAGGGTAATTGAAATATAACAAATTTACTTTTGAAATCTAGGTCTGGGATTGTATTCCGGTATCGAATTTGTAAAAAAAAAAACACCGTTACCACCGACTCCCCACCTCTCTGAGATAGCAGAAGAACGTTGCTGTTCAAGTGAAGTTACTGGCTTATAAATATTATTTGAATCTAACTGTATTGTGTATCTATGTGTGAGTAATTTACGTGCATTTAAGGGGAGCGGTGGCTCAGTGGTTGGCGCGCTGGGCTTACGAACCCGGCGACCCGAGTTCGAATCGCGCTCACGGCCAACTCCAGTGACGATTTTCTGAACCGGTCCTGGGCCTCCCCTAGGTCGACTCAGTCTGAAATTAGTACCGAGTGCGGCGTGTAAACATCGCCTCTAGGAAGAGAAAGGCGGCCGGGCGTGGTACTGGCCCCCCGTGTGCCGTGTCGACCTTTCATAGGCACTACTCGCGAGCGGCACTTGCCCCTACAGTCTGTTGAGGCTGTATGGGGGAGCTTTGTCTTTAGTTAGCGGTGAGTCACACCACTGGTCGCGTTGCGTGATGCTGGCGATGCGTGTCCGTGCGTGTGTGTGCCGAGAGGGGGGGTTCGGTGTGTAAACATCGCTACGTTTGGGAGACAAAGGCGGCCGGGCGGGGTGCTGGCAACCCAGCCCCTCGTGTGCCGCGCTGGCCTTCATAGGTGCTACTCGCTGACAGCACTTGACCCGAACGTCGGTTAAGGCTATACGGGGGGGGTCTTTGTCTTTGTGGCGTTGGGGGGGTGGGCCGTCTCAGCCTCAAATGAGTACCAGGTTACGTTGTATAAACACCGCTACTTTTGGGAGACAAAGGCAGCCGGGAATGATGCTAGCAACCCACCCCTTCATGTGCCGTGCTGGTCTTCATAGGTGCTCGCTAACAGCACTTGACACGAATGTCGGTTAAGGCTATACGGGGGATCTTTGTCTTTGTGTGCGCGCGTATGTGTGTGTGTGAGTGGATCTTTGTCTTTGTCTTTGGTGTAAAGCGTGCGCTGGGGAGCGGTGGCGCACTGATTTGCACACTGCGCCTTAAACCTCGCAACGAGAGTTCGATTCCAGGCAACGGGCCAACAACAGTGATGAGTGTTATCCGAACAAGTCCTCTGGGTCTCTCCTAGATCGACTCAGTCTTAAATGAGTGCTCGGTGTGGTGTGTAAACAGGCCTGGAGAGACAAAGGCGGCAGGGCATGCTACAGGTCCACTGCAGCTCCTCGTGTGCCTTTGCCGGCCTTCATAGGTTCTGGTTGGAAACACTTGCCCCCGCAGTCTGCGTAGGCTGTACGGGGGATCTTTGTCTTTGTTTTCTGTCTACGTATGTCTTAGTGTGTTAAAGCACACAGTGCTGGCTGTCGTATTCAGTGATTGCGTATATGTATACAAAGACAACGATCCCCCATGTAGCCGTAACGGATTGTAGGGCCAAGTGCTGTTAGCGAGCACCTATGACGGCAAGCGTGGCACACGAGGAGGTGGGTGGCCAACACTACGCCCAGCCGCCTTTGTCTCCCCAGTGGGGATCTTGACAAAACGCAGCAGGTACTCATTTGAGGCTGAATCGTGTATACATACGTACAAACCGCCGTTCGCCTCTAAGTGGCGGTGACGTCACCACGGCGTCTGTGCCACGCCAGGTGCACCTTGAGGCTATCGCGCAGAGTGTCGAAGGCGCGCTGACAGGTCACGGGACAGACCCAGGTGCCATTGGCTTCCTGAGATGACTGGCTGGGGCACCACCTGTGCTCCCTATCGTGCCAAATCGCTGAGTTGTTTTATCCGCCCGGCGCTCGGCTCGCTGTTGTGAGCGTCGCTCCTCCGCCCTCTGTTGTTGTTGGAAGGCGACTGCCTCCAACTGCCCAGTCCCGTCCTTCACGAACCTCCTCCACAGAGGTAGATTTTGACACCGCTGGAACCAATTATCATCAAGTCCACCCAGCTCCAGGTCCCCCTGTGCCGCATCAGTCCATCTCTTCTCCAGCCCGTGTTGTGCCCGTTTAGCCGCCTTTGTCCGACCAAACAGAAGTTTGAATCGTGTGTATATATACTTACACACACACACATAGCACTACAAAAAATAGACTCTTTTGTGAAATAAATATTTAATAGACATGAGTCACACACACACACGTGCTTGCTCAGACACGCACACAACAAACCGGCAATGTTCACAAAGATTTCCCATAGAGTTATACAGACTGCTGGGGAGAAAATACTGTTTGCGAGCACCCATTAAGGCCCCTAGTCACTTACATACAAATATACAGGAGTCACACACATATTCCGGCTCACACACGGACCAACACACACACAAAGACAAAGATCCCCCGTGTAGGCTGAGCAGACTGTTGGGGCAAGTGCTGTTAGCGAGTAGCACCTATGAAGGTTGGCACGGTACACGAGGGTAGTTGGGTGGACAGCACCACGCCGCCTTTGTCTCCCTAGTGGCGATGTTTACAAATCGCATGTGTTATTTATTAGAGGCTGAGTCGACTTAGGGGAGGCCCAGGATCAGTTCAGATAATCGTGAGCGGGAATCGAACTCGGGTTGCCGGATTCGTCGTGCTGTGAGCTCAACCACTGCACTGCCACTCCCCACGTACGCACAAAGACAAAGATCCCCCATATAGACCCAACAGACTGTAGGGACAAGTGCTGTACATTTCCCGCTCACGGCCAACACCAGTAACGATTTTCAGAACCGGTCCTGGGCCTCTCCTAAATCGACCCAGCCTTAACTGAGTACCTGGTGCGGTGTGTAAACATCACCGCTAGGGAGAGACAAAGGCAGTCGGGCGTGGTGCTGGCCACCCACCCCGTCGTGTGCCGTGCTGGCCTTCATAGGTACCCACGTACGCACACAAATACGAGCCCAGTGCTATCGCCGTACAAACTCAGTTTGTTTATAAAACAATACGGAACAAAACCATGGCATGCTACTATTTTGCCACGATTATAATCACAACAACACTACTGTGGCTTCACAATGGGAACCCTAAGTATACTTGGGCACAATGGTTCCCATGTAATTACATACATACATGTACCGATGTAGGTTTTCACGGCTCGATTCACGATGGTTGCTCTTCAGAGCTGTTCTTTCGGGATAGCCGTGTCACTGAGCGACCTCCCTCTCTCCCTCGCGACGTTTCGCCTCCCGCTTTGGAAGCATCATCAGGCGTTTGGAAGCATCATCATCAAGTGGTTGCAGCCAGTGATGTGTCGCAGGAATCTCGCTTCTAGAGCTTGCAAGCTCCCAGGGTATTTTCTGCTGTAATAACAAACATCTGCACCTCACGAAAATAATGGTCCAGCCCGAGGCGATTCGATTCCCGCCTTGGGCGCCTTTCCGTGTGGAGTTTGTGTGTTCTCCCCCTGTCCTGCGTGGGTTTCCTCCGGGCTCTCCGATTTCCTCCCACAACTTAAACAACAAAAACACGCATTAATTAATTAGCTGATAACATCGTAATATGCATCTTCTTCTTTGCGATTCTTCGAAGCACGATGGTCAGCCTCTGGACATCGTTGTCTTTCAGCTCGGCCTTGAAGAAGTGTCTGGTAGAATTCGCAGGCAATACCAAGTATTACCTGACAGGGATCGCGACGTGAACGCTTCTACCTTGATCCCCGTGATATATATGAAGCAGTGTCTAGCGGCAATATGTTGGCGCTTCGCCTCTGAGTCGTTCTCTCGTCGAATGAATACCTTCGACATTGAATGAGAATGTGGCGCGCAGCGTTATAAATGTAAAATTATAAAAACTAAATATGATCTACGTCGATTTCCTCGTCTCTGAATCCGTTCCGCGCCACCGCTCATCCATCGCTCGCTGCTGCACGGTTTGTAACACGTGCTCTGGGCCAGATCCCGTGGTGTGACGGGGCTGGCCAGGTGTCTTCCAAACGCACCCACTCTTATCCCCCCCCGTATCTCCCTCTCGTATCTCCCAACGCGCCTTTGTCTTTCTGTCCGCGGAGCGTTGCGTGGAGAGATAGGGACGCGGCGTGACGCAGCCTATCTATATCCCGGCTCCGTGTTGACAGGTGGCAGCCACACTGTACCTGGTACCGCGTGCTTTGGTGAGCGCGCGTACATGTGGTTGGTACACCTGTACGTACGTGTATACATCCGAGCGATCAACCGACTACAAAATGCGTGGAGACTCTACACGGGTTACCCATCCACTTACAAAACACGTACATGTATACATACGAGCGATCAACCGACCACAAAACAGCAATAATACGCCACCGCGCTATCCACACAGGACACCCTAAAATAGCTCGCATCACTACTCCGGTCACTCGCCCCAACACGATCCCGCAGTTTGCGCAGCTCATCACAGCACCTAACTCCACACACCGCGCTCACGCACAAGCTTCGCACAACGCCGATTCTCGGTCGCGGCACCCACAACCTGGAACAGCCTGTAACCACATCTATTACGCCTAACGCAGTCCCCCACAACCTTCAAAAAAACGTTTAAAAAGTCACCTCTTCACCGACTCACAACAAACCGACTGAGCAGGGCTCCGCGCCTCCGAATCAACGGGTACAACGCGCCCGGAGAAAATGCGCGCGTTACAAAAGTAGATTATTATATTACATGTATGTAACGCACATACGTGCATTCCGCGTGGGTTTTCGGCCGGGCACTCCGGTTTCCTCCCACAGCCCAAAGACTCGCTGCTGCACAGGTTAATTGGCCTGCTGACTAAATTGCCCCCGGTGCCCTGAGATGTTGTAACTTACTTACCCCTCCCCTCTGGACGACTGTTAAAAAGAGCTACTTCGTTCGCTGAACGGTTCCTTCCAGCTTAAGTGAAAACAGACTGACTGTAGGGTCAAGTGCCGCCGTCACAGGTGGTTGGTGGCCGTGAGTCGAAATCGAACTCGGGTCGCCGCGTTCGTAGCTCGTACATACACGTGTATATAGACGTTTATACACGATGGTTGCTCTTCAGAACTGCTCTTTTGGGCTAGCCGGGTCACTGAACGCTCTCCCTCTCTCCCTTGCGACGTTTCGCCTCCCGCGTTGGAAGCATCATCAGCCGTTCTAGCGTGTGTTGGAAATTCACCAGAGTTATGTAGTCTTGTGGACACGCGGCTATGCCGAAAGAACAGCTCTGAAGGGCAACCATCACACATCGAGCCGTGAAAGCCCACGTCAGTAAATTATTGGGTACGTGTGTACACGGTATGCAACAGGTAGGCATGCAACAGAGTCCTGTATACAATGCTTACACACGCGTGTGAAAACATTGCATTCGCACCGCGCGTGCGTAAACACGCGCATGTAATTGTATAATAATAATAGCATTTTATATAGCGCCTTTCACCCGAGGGTCACAAAGCGCTGCACAAGGGCGGCGGAGAGAACGGCATGTCAACAACGACAGAAAAAAACAACTAATAAAAAAGCAAAGCAACAAAAAATAAACGCTTAAGGGTGCTTCGAATACACCGAAAGGTCGTGAAACTGCATCCACGCGCATACGTAGTCATCACCGTGCAACAAAGACAAAGATCCCCTATATAGCTTTAACAGACTGTAGGGGAAAGTGCCGTTAGCGAGCACCTATGAAGGTCGACACGGCACACAAGGGGGTGGGTGACGGGCACCACGCCCGGCCGCCTTTGTCTCCCTAGTGGCGTTGTTTACACACCACATTCGCCCAACCACGTGGTTACCTGTCCGAAAGCCACTCCTGTTTGCGTGCCCGTAAACATTATAGGTGCTGCTCGCTAACGGCACTTGACCCGACAGTCCGTTAAGGCTATTCGGTGGATCTTTGCCTTTGTGTATAGGATGCTTCTCACGAACACCACTTGACCCTACAGTCTGCTCAAGCTATACGGGGGATTTTTGTCTCTGTGCATAGGTGCTGCTTGCTAACAGCACTTGACCCTACAGTCTGTTGAGGCTATAGGGGGAATTTTTGTCTGCGCATAGGTGCTGCTTCTTCAAAGGCAATTCCTTGTACAGTATTAATATTATTATTATGTATTTTGATGGTTTAAGGGTGGCGCAGTGAGTAGCGCTGCCGCCTCACAGCAAGAAACTCTGGGTTTGATTCCCGCCTTGGGTGCATTTCTGTGGTCAGTCTGCGTGTTCTCCCCGTGTCCGCGTGGGTTTTCGCTTGGTACTCCTGTTTCCTCCCACAGGCCAAAAAAACATGCCGCTGCCAAGGTGAATTGGCCAGCTGATTAAACTGCCCTCGGTACCGTGTGGAGGACTGGGGTCCAATCACCGGTATAGCCCTGCCTTGCGCCCTGTGTCCGCCGGGATAGGCTCCGGTCACCCGTGATGCTGTACAAGAAAGAGCGGATACTGATAATAATAATAGCATTTATAGAGTGCTTTTCACCCGAGGGTCACAAAGCACTGCACAGGGCTGCGGAGAGGACGACATATCAACAACGATAGAGAACGGTAATCCTGCAACAAATTATAATAATTTTTTTGGGGTTTTTTTTTTTTTATCCGAGCTGTGGAGTCCATCGAAGCGAAGGCGAGAATCCGGAGACATTAATCGGGGCCGCCGCTCGATTCGAACCGCGAACATCTGTAACAAGCGCCGTATACGCTCCCGTTGGCTCGAGTATAGTTTTGAAACATTGAGACGGCCGCGAATCTGTAGGCCAGCGGAGTGAGATACTATCAGTCGCTGGCAGAAAGTTCCTGTCTGTCAAACACCCCGTTTCTAAACAACATAGCTGTACATCAACCTTTACAATCGAGTCACTCGAAGCGAAACTAAATTGTTGAGAAACGAGACGCGCGTGCTGTGTGTGTGTGTGGTGCTCGTTAACAGCACTTGCCCCAACGTCATGTCGAGGTTATACGGGAGAGCGTTGTCTTTGTAGTGTAAGCGGTTGAGCTGCGTTCTTCTTCTTCTTTGCGACTCTTCGAAGCACGATGGCTAGCTTCTGGACATCGTTGTCCTTCAGCTCGGCCTCGAAGTGTTTGGTAGAATTCGCAGGCAGTACCAAGTATTACCTGACAGGGATCGCGACTGCGTTAAAGTAACGGGAGTTCGAATCTCGCTACTTTAACCGGTCCGGCTAAAGTAGCGAGATTCGACTCAGCCTCAAACAAGTACCTGCCGCTGTTTGTGTAAACATCACCAGAAGGGAGACAAAGGCGGCCGGGCGTGCTGCCGGCCACCCACCGTCCCGGCCTTTCATAGTCGCCACTCGGCCACCAGCACTTGACCCTACAACCTGTTACGGCCGTACGGGGGATCTTTGCCTTTGTGTGCGTGCCCAACGCAAGAATGCTACGGCGGTGTACGAGCGCGTGTGAATGGTACGGCTGATTGCGTGTTGTACATTCACACCCGCGTGTGTGTGTGTGTGTATGTGTGTGTGTATGTGTGTCAAGGGCTGTATTGTAAGAGGCGATATTCGGAGCGGGCTGGTGGCGCGGTGTAAGTGAAATGATTGTTGAGACAGACTGACACCCCAACGGGTAATTGTTTGGATAGGCTGAAAATGAACACCGCTCCAACACACACATGCAAAGCTCCCCCGTGTAGCCTCGGCACGCTGGAGAGTCAAGTGCCGTTAGCGAGCACCTATGAAGGCCGGCACGGCACACGGGGAGGTGGGTGGCCAGCACCACGTCCGGTGGAGGTAGCTGGCGATGTTAGCACACCGCGCCAGGTACTCATTGAAGGCTGAGTCGACCTAATGGGGGGGCAGGACTGGTTCAAATATTCGCCACTTATTAGTCGTGGTTAGCGGAAATCGCCGTGTTAGTGGTGCAGCGCGCCAACCGTTACCTATCCCCACGCGAACAGACACACCACACACAAGCATATGGCCATATACGTGTGTAAAATGACAGAAAGAAAATCACCCATATAGACCGTAACAGACTGTTGGGGCAAGTGCCGTTAGCGAGCACCTATGAGGGTGTCCAGAGGGTGACCATCGTGCTTCGAAGAATCGCAAAGAAGAAGAAGGATCAGCAACACCACTCCCGGCCGCTTTTGTCTCCCAAGTGATGATGTTTCACACATCGATCCCAATCTATGGGGAGGGCTAAGGGGGGCGGGGGGGAAGAGGGGATTGTACCGATTCACACATACTTATTGATCTTAACCGTGAGCGGGTATCGAACTCGCGTCGCTGGGGTTGTGGCAATAGTATCACTGCACTACCGCTCCACGCGCACACATGTACACACACGCATGTGAATGTATATACACATGCAAAGCTACAAAGACAAAGATCCCCCGTATAGCCTTAATAAACGGTAGGGACAAGTGCTGTTATCGAGCACCTATGAAGGTCGACACGGCACACGAGGGGGTAGGAGACCAGCACCACGCCCGGGCGCCTTTGTCTCCCGAGTGGTGATGCTTACACACAGCACCAGGCACTCATTTGAGGCTGAGTCGACCTAGGAGAGGCCCAGGACCGGTTCGGAAAATCGTCACTGGTGTTTGCCCTGAGCGGGAATCGACGCGGGTCCAGCGCGCTAACCACTGAGCCACCGCTCCCCGCAAACACATATACACATACATTCTCACGCACGCACACACACACGTGTACTCAAGCGGTTACATATATACAAGCACGCACACATACAAAGGTACCCCATATAGCCTTTAACACATTGTTGGGGCAAGTGCTGTTCGCGAACCCCTAATTAAGGCACGCACGGCACATAAGGGGGTGGGTGGCCAGTACCGCCCGCAGACGCCTTTGTTTTCCGAATTCCGCTGTGTACACACCGAACCAGGTACTCATTTAAGGTCGAGACGACAGAAGGGAGACCCAGGGACCGGTTCAGATATTCGAAAGTGATGCTGGCCGTGAGCGGGATCGAACCTGGGTAGCTGGGTTCTCTAGCGCAGTGCGCTAAGTAGAATACTACCCAAACATAATACACACACACAAACACACACAAATACAAAGATCCCCCGATTAGCCTTAACAGACTGTAGCGTCAAGTGCTGTTAGCGAGCACCTATGAAGGTCGGCACGGTGCACGAGGGAGTAGGTGACCAACACCACGCCCGGCGGCCTTTGTCTCCCAAGTGGCGATGTTTACACACCGCACCAGTTACTCATTTGGGACTGAGTCGACCTAGGGGAGGCCCAGGACCTGTTCAGAAAAGCGTCACAGGTGTCGGCCGTGAGCGGGAATCGAACTCGGATGGTCAGATAGATAGCTAGAGTTTATTATTACATCAGAAAAATACCCAGTGAGCTTGCAAGCTCATGTTCGTAGCCCAGCGTGCTAATCGCGACATTG
This sequence comes from Geotria australis, assembly GCA_036362915.1. NCBI lineage: Eukaryota > Metazoa > Chordata > Hyperoartia > Petromyzontiformes > Geotriidae > Geotria > Geotria australis. The sequence goes on along the minus strand of JAZEWU010000025.1, from coordinate 2,723,318 downwards.
CCTCTACCCACATATATATATAAATACCCACAAGTGCACACACACGTGTGTGGAAACACATACAGAACATACAATACACACGTGTACTCAAACATGCAGCATAGACCAATATCCTCCAGATAACTTAAACAGACTGTTGGGGCAAGTGTAGTTCGCGAATATCGCCTGTGATTGCACGCCCATACATACGACCACGCACGCACGCACGCTGGCATGAAGACAAAGCTCCCCCGTATAGCCTCAACAAACTTAAAGGTCAAGTGCCGTCAGCGTGCACCTATGAAGGTCGAACGCGGCGCATGAAGAGGTGGCTGACCAGCAACCACGCCCGACCGCCTTTGTCTCCCTAGTGACATACGACCACGCACTCACACTAACACACACATAGGTACATATGCACGCACACCTACACACGTACACCTACACAGGTACACACGCACACACATCACGCACAAATACAAAGATCCCCAGAACAGCCTTAACAGACTGTTGGGTCAAGCTTTGTCAGCGAGCAGAAATACACACCTGCACGGCACACGAGGGGGGGTGGGTGACCAGCACCACACCCGGCGACCGTCGTATCCCGAGTGACGATATCTCAACATCCACACCAGGAGACCAGCACCACGCCTGGCCGCCTTTATCTTCCTCGAGGCAACGTTTCACACTCCGCACTCGGTACTAATTTCAGGCCGAGTCGACCTAGGGGGCGGGGGGGGGGGAGGCCAAGCACCGTTGCAGAAAATCATCAACGCTAACCGTTAGCGCACAAAGACACTGGCGTGTACACACGCGGTGCTCACCACACACACACACAGACACAAAAAAGATAATTTAAGCAAATAAACCGCTTCTGGGGTTTAACATTACAAGGCTCGTAGCTCGGTCGGGCTTGTAACGGGACTGCGTGGTTGTGACTGCTGCCCAAACAGAGCTGCCCCGTGTTGTTACGGCCGCCGCGACAAGCGTCACCTGCCCCTGAGCTGTTCAAGGTAGAAGCGTTTACGTCGCGATCCCTGTCAGGTAGTACTTGGTATTGCCTGCG
>JAZEWU010000025.1:2674290-2703951 GCA_036362915.1 Geotria australis | reverse complement strand
AACCGACTCGGAGGAAACTTCTCTTGAGGCCATTTTATAATCACAATGGGTGGTCTTTCCTGGTAGCCTTTCTCAAAGATTAGTGGGAGCCAACGGACTGAGAGAGTGGGGGGTTACATTCCTCCCTTAAAGAGGAGCCCACAGATTATGTCATGGTTTGTGAGGATACGCGATCCGTTAACTTTAAACGTAGACTCGGTCAGCGCCTGGAATGCAACTATCAGTAAAAAAAACATCCCACCTCTTCAATTCACGCGAGCCTCCCCAGAGGTGACGGCACACTGTAGTCTGCTATTGGGCATGATTAAGCGCAATATGGGGTAATGTATTCCATTGTACGTATGACGGCTATGGGACGTGACAGGATGCCAATTGTCTGCAATAGCGCCGGCAGTGCGCCGTTCAATTACGGATAAATATGGAGCCGCCTCCTGCACTCGGATTCCCGATATGCAGAATCAGATTTGTGAAATTTGCACACGCGAGCTCGCACCTTCTCAGACACATAGTCGTGTCTCTTGTGTCGGCGGTGGGAAAAAGGGCCTTTTTGTGATGCCCGCTGCCACAATGGCATGCATTTGAAATCTACTAATGCCGGTTGTGTGTGTGTGTGGTTCAGTGAGTGATTGAGAAGCAAAGTTGAATTGAGAATCGCATTGCATCACTGGTGAAAATTGACAAAGGCTGGTCGACAAGGGCAAGGCGGCACAGTGTGAAGAAGAGAAAAAAACTGCAAATGCTCTGGGCGAGAAAATATTCCATGCTAAGCTGGTGATCGTCACGTGGGTTGGGTGTTGACTGATCACATTCTGTCGTGCCTGAGGGGTGTCATCTGCCGTGACTTTATCTTGCTGCAGAGTAGATAGTTTTGGTGAAAATCTTGTTTTTTTTAGATTCTGGTCAAGATGAGCTGTCAGGCAGGTCTGCCAGCAAATCGTCGTCTTGAAAACAACAAGGCATCACGTGCTTCATAGCGCAGGACAAAAATATAAACAAATGAATTTGATAGCCTCTCGAACTTACAGAGGAATGCGTATAATGTTCTGGTACTTTTCGAAATAGTTAAAGAAGCAAGTGTCGTATAGCGGCTTAACAAAAAATAAATAGGGCTGGAAAAACCCAAGCACGTAAGGACTAAGCTGCCCGTATTTAACAGTGGAAAGAAATAGCTAAAGCGAGGATCCTTGTGGATGCAGTCTTGGGTACAGTAAAGAGGCAGCGCAAGGGGCCGATTTCACCAGGGAGGAAAAGTGTTAAACCTGGCAGCGATTGGTGATCGTAAATTTATACTCCAGGCGATGCCATGGCAGCCAGTCGTATTGACGCATTGGAATTTTCTGCCTTAATTCCCGAGCCCCGCTTCATCTGTTTCAAATGCTGCGACTTTAAAAGCGTCGATTTTTATTTATTTGTTAGAATATTTCTGGGGGCGGCATTCGAGTTGTGCTCGACGTCGGCTCCGCCAGCGTGGTTGGCCTCGGTTCAATTTTCTCGCGTACATTTTTTTCACCGTCGTAACGTCTTGCGAATTTGCGAGAGCAGGCTCTGGGATAGCTGGAAGCGTTCGCACGGCCGGAACCTCGCGCCGAATGCGCCATTAACCGATGATCGGCCGTGTCTCTTTTAACAAAGATGATGTTCATTTTCCAAGTGCATGGCAGTTTGGGGGCCACCAGTGCAAGGCCTCGGTTGGCGAGCTGCAATAGATGAGACATTGTCACGAGGAATTCCACGCACGCTGGTTTGTGTATGTTGTCTGTGTCGATAATTCGAATTTCACAGTTGAACCATTTAGCGGTGCTGAAAGACGCGAATTGTCCGAGAATTAGGCGCTCTGGAATGTTAATGTGTCCGGTTGATGTTAATTAAGCTGGGCCCTACCCACAATGCAAGACGACTGGATAGAATGGCGAGGCATTTTCTCGGGGCTTTATTCGAATCCAGACTTTAAATGAACACAAAAAAAAATCCGGTCATTATTTCCAGTCGTAAAGCAGGCTTGGAGAAGTGAGCGAGCCGCTTAAAAATTTGCATGCGCGTGTTGTGATTTATGTTTATGCGTTTTGCCAAAGCGTTGCTTGGCATATCCTTGGATACACTGAATCAACATGGCGCGGCGGAAGCTTAAAATAAATGTGTGCCAGGCTCGCTTGATTGGCAGAACTTCTGTTCCTCACGAGCAGTTAGGGCAAAGGATAGTAGCGAGGGGGAGCCTGAGACTTTTAGACCCCTGATGGTTTAAGTTGAGTGAATGTGAAATGGGTTTATAATTAGCCCGTGCCTGTCAGCCGGGCGGCAGTGACATACGATACAGCGTCGTGCGGTGAGGCAGTCAATGCCGAGATGTTGGAGGGCACTGAGAATGCTTCAGCTTATACTGTGCTAACTGTTAGAAATGTGGAACATTTTCACAGCATTCTGCCAGTTCACTCTTAAGTGTGCCGTTGCCAATTTAACCATTGGTGCGATTGAATTGGCGCCCGTTCCGAAAACAATCGCGTGCAGCCTATGTGTTGATACCTTTTTCGAATTAATTCTCTAGGTATTATTTTCCAGCTTTTCACGAATACATACTATATTGGAAATCATATAATACTGGTAGTGTGTGTGTGTGTTAAGAGCGGATTGAAATATTAACCTGGCTTGGCAATTCCTGGGTCATCTTGGACCAGAATGATTGCCTTCTTTGGTGTGTCAATATCAGTAATAGGAAGACATAGGTGAGCGGGCATGCGTGGTGCTGGCCTCCCATCCCCCCCCTATTCTTGTACTGTGCTTCAGAACAACAATTTCTCCGACAATGTACCTAGCCGGCTAAACACGTAATTATTTGTCATAAACACGCTCGTTTGTTGTTTATTTGCTCATTAAGGCAATTGACATGTCACAGATGTTGTAATGAGCGTGATGTCGTCATTGTCACGGCATTTGTTAACGGAAATAGTTGCAGTTGTTGGGAAAATGCGGCTCTGGATACCTGGCCTTAATTGTTGTTGTAACTTGCGTTTGTTCCAAATATAGCCGTTGCCAGCTGCGCAGCTTGTTTACTTTCACATTGAATCCCTTTTTTCACATACTTTGGGCAAAAAAAAAAACCCTTAAACAAATATGGAAATGTTTGTGGCCAACTGCTAAATAATGTCAGATTATTTTCGTCGCCACACTTGCCTCTCCCCCCCAACCACCACCACCATGTGTAAAATGTGATTATGCCAGTTCGATTTGATTCTTCGAAACGTGATGGTTATATATGACAGTTTCCCATTGCAACAAGTTCTTCTTTAGTTGCAGACAGCCCTTCAACATTTAAAGATATAATAGTCAGTGCCGGCCTTAAAGGCGGGCGGGCATTGGCCTCTCTTCTTGCTCCAGACTGAGGGGCTTCTGGCGTCTGTTGAGCTTCTTGACATCGTTGTCTTTCAGCTTGGCTTCGAAGTGTTTGGTAGAATTTGCAGGTAATACAAGTATTACTTGACAGGGATCGCGACGTGAACGCTTCTACCTTGATCCCCATTATGCCAGTTAATACTCAAGTAGTAAGAACACTCTTCTAAGTACGGCGTTGACATTTTTGACGCAAATCCATGGGAGTATCTTGGCATTGTTGGACCATTTTAGCGGAATTAAATTCGAGTGCCTTTACCACCAACATTCAAATGCCTCCGCAGTCAAAAGTAGTCTCTTAACCTAACCGTGGCCGGAGCAGCATTAACATTCTGCCATTGGATTAAGACGGCCCCCCCAAAACCGTTTCAGTTGTTTAAAGGCAGCTGTAAAGAGTAATCAACACGTGGCACGGTATTTCCTCTGTCCCAGGAAGACTGCGGTCTCATTCCTTGCTCATATTTAGCATGCAGGCAGGATGTTGAATAATACAGTAAACACATGCCCTTATCAAGTGTCGCATTCACGCGTTGTGGGCGCCTCATTGTGCCCGCTCTTTCGTAGGAATTCCCGCATGGGGTGTTGTGGCCTAATTGTGCTTTAAAAAAAAAAGATCGGCGGCATGCTCTTGTGCAGCTGCTGCGCGTTTGTGAGATATTTTCTTTATGCCTAGAAAATGAAATATTTACAACGTGACACACACATCCTGTTTCAGTACTATGCGGATTACTTCCTGTGCCGTTTGAAACGTACGACCATTTTCTTACCTTCTAATAAATTTCAAGAGTCAAAGCGGGGGCGCTTTGTACTTCCACTCCTCCGAGTTAGCCCACAGTTAAATACTAGCGGTTTGTGCACAGCGTGTTTCTGCGATTTAATATTGAAACATAATTCGCGCTCTTTTTCGAAATGCACTACCGCATGAAGGCCTGCCCACGCCTCGTGTTTGTCGTGGGGGTCGATTGCCCATACTTCACCATGCTCGTCTGTGCGAGCTCTTTTCAGAGGGCATTTGAGACCGGTTTGGATGTCGGTCTTCGCTCGGTGTTAGGGGCTGCTTGGGAATCGAGCTCGGGTTGCCAGATAGCTCTGGAAGATAGCCACTGCTTCCATCCCGTTGTTTTTTTTATGGTCACAAATTGTATGTTTGGGATGTACCTCTTAAAATTTCTTTGGACTTAGTTGAGCGTACAAATACTGCGGAGTAGGTCATACAGTATAACCCCAGAAGCCACAGGTTACAATTGTCATAGGCTAAGAAAAGGCATTTGGGGAGAACAGGTTTAAAAAAAAAATTATGCGCATTTATTTCCTTGAGGAATGTGTGCAAGCATAACTACCTAAGATGTGAAAGAAAAGTGGTCACGCGTAATATCTCCAGTTTGAATTCGATTCGATTCTTTGAAGCGTGATGGTTATATGACCGTTTCCCATTGCAACAAGTTCTTCTTTAGTTGCAGATAGCCCTTCAACATTTAGAGATATAATAGCCAGTGCTGGTCTTAAAGGCGGCGGGCATTGACCTCTCTTCTTGCTCCAGACTGAGGGGCTTCTGACATCTGTTGAGCTTCTGGACATCGTTGTCGTTCAGCTCCTCGGCTTCGAAGTGTTTGGTAGAATTTGCAGGTAATACCAAGTATTACTTGACAGGGATCGCAATGTGAACGCTTCTACCTTGATCCCCAGTTACCAGTTATCTTCAGTTACCACCAGTCTTAGACATATTTCTAAGGTGTTAGACTTGTTGATATAATTTCTTGTGTTGGTGAGAGACATATCACCAGCAGATGTTTTCACCTCAAAACAGGATGACACTGACTTTAATAATTTCACCTTGTGCACGTGTTGAGTATTTGTTGTTGCGTTTGCTGTCTCAAAACTTCACGATATTATTTCAGCAGCTTAGGCACGACCAGGCGATTGACGTTATTGTGTTGTACAGAATGTTGCTGCCTGCTGTATTTCACATGAACTGCTATTGTCATCGAGACCATTTCCTTCATTGTTTTACTGGCTTTGTTGGAAATGCCTACGGCTCATGAGGGCCTGGTTAGAATCTTTAACAAAACAAAAACAGGACATGTGCTGCAGTTAACATGAAGCTACACAATACAATACTCAGCTTAAATGCGTAGGCGTTTTTTTTGCAATTTGTTACTTTAGGGTTTTTCTGGGTTTGAAAGGAAATAGATGGCAACGTTTTGAGCCTCTCTTTTTTTTTCTTTGGACATTCTAACCTGTGGATTTATCAGGCTGTGAATATTTAACTTGTCAGAGTTCTTGAGATGTCCCAAAATGATATTGTAACCTCGAGTTTGCACCAGGATGTTGGTGTAGTTGAGGTTAGATGTCGCAAAAAGTCGGCTAGGTCTGGAAAATGTAAAAGATTGACAAATGCTGTCAAGTGTCTGCTGTTCATAGTATCGAATAGCTTTATATTTCACTGGAAAGAAAGGACAAACTCTTTTAACTGTGGGAGCTGCCACTCAAGCACTGGCCAGATCTGTGACCTCCTGTGAGTTCAATGGAGGATGAGGGTTTTGTGTCACACACGCTTAATCTACAAAGTTGTGTCGCAAGCGAAGCCTCGTTTTGAAATTTTTACACTGGGGATTTTCATGACGTGACGCAGCTTACAAGCCGCCGATGACCCGCCAGCTTTGGAGAATTTTCTGAAGAAAAGCGTCTTGTTGCCTAATACCCTTTTCACCAACTTCCAGCTGCGTCCATGAAATTTAATATTTGCACTGGAAGGAGATGTGGGGCCAAGTTTTTCAGGTTCCAGCCACGGGCTGCTGCTGATTTGTGTGTCTGTGCCTGCAAGCCCTTGCTTTTGTCAACATGCCCATGCCAATTGGGCTTCATTCTTGACAGTCAACAGTCACTTGTTGGAGATCAAAAGGGGGACAAAGTGCACAGGAAGCTGAAGTTGTAGACTCAGAAGCAGTGTTTGTGTGTCATGCTCCATTGCCTGCCTTGTGCTTTGAGTCCGGCCCGATTCCTGTTAATTTTACGAGAACAAGGCCGTGAGTCAACAGCTAGATTATTGGGATTAGGGGCAATTTCACAATTCACACAATCGGCTCAGTTCAAAATGTAGAAGTGACCCCAATAATAGGTTTTTGGGGTCTTAGTTTTCAAGATTTACATCTATTTAACACGTGTACAGCCTTTTGTCATCCACTGTTGGTCAAAGTCCAGCCGACGCAGTGCTTAGTGTTGGTGGGGGTCTTTGACCCCCGTGCTAGTTAGTGGTGGGTTGGTATTAAGGTGATGGGACTATGGAAGTGCAATGCTACAGTGGATATTGCGGGACTGCCCTCTGGTGCCCATCACATAGCTATCGTTTGTGAAAATGTGGCTCATAGTACAGGTCATCGGTTAGAGACAGTCACAAATCGGCTGCCATCACCAGTGTGGATGGAGTCAGTTGTCTGACTTGCATCTCCCACTATGCGGATTTTGATGAGCATTTCTCCCTTATTAATAATGGTGGAGACTATATTAAATGTACAGTCTTGTTTAGTTGACATAGTATTATACTGATGTAGGTTCTCACGGCTCGATTCATGATGGTTGCTCTTCAGAGCTGTTCTTTCGGCATAGCCGTTTCACTGAGCGTTCTCCCTCGCGACGTTACGCCTCCCACACTGGAAGCCTCATCAGGCGTTCTAGTTGTGTGTGGAAACTGACATACTATTGCAAAGTGAAAAGCTGCTTTATGATGACACTAATAATTACCTCACAGCATTTAAATTGTCTAATATGTAGGTCCAAAATCGTGAAACTGCCCTTTGTAGCAGCAGTTTTTTTTAATGTTTGGAAGTCATTCATGAAACCGTATCTTTTTTTTGATCTTCAATTATCTCTCACGACTAAACGCGGTAGCTTTATGGCATAGCTCATTTAAGTTTACAAGCTGGGTCACCGCGATGCGCCGTTGGCAAGCGACTCGATGCCGTAAATCACGTTTGAATTACTTTACATCTTTTACCCCCCCTTACCTTGTGTTACGTTGCAGTGTTTAACCACACGCCAATGCACGTGCAGTGGAAACGCGTTCCTTAAGCCGTGAAGTTAATTTGTTCGGAAGAGAATGGTGAAGATTTAAGAGATAGAAAGGAGGGTGTGGGGGGTGGGTGGTGTTTGGATTGAGATGAGAGTGGGGAATGACGCAGAAAAGAGAATTTGCCCTCAAGAGCTGTTATTTCGGGACGTTTCTCTATCCACATCGGCAAATGTCTAGAAGGAGAGAAGAGGAACGCTCGACTATCCTGAAAAAAACCCCAGTGTTTGAGAGCAATTCTCATGCATCGTGCCGTGAAAAATAAAATCATGACACTAAAAAAGTAGGCGTAGATCTGCAGTAGAAAGGATGAGCCCTCGTGCTTGCCACTTAGGTGCTGTAATTTGAAAGCAAATTGATGGCTTGCGAGAACCGTTCTCTCAAATTGCTGCGACTGAAGGATCACCTGTATACTTTCCAGTGATAGGATTTCATTGACATTGGCAGATGTAGGATCGAAGGGTTATTCCTTCCAGTGTCGCTTTCTTTCCCAGGCCTTTCCGTTGGCTTACCAACCACACCGCTCCTTAGAATGCAAGTAACTTTGTTCACCATGACAATTCGTTACGTCATTTGGTTACCACCTGACTTTTCTTGCTGGTCTATGGTTCTTGGAACAGGAAGCTATGGGTTTACATATGTACAGAATGTTTCGTAAGTATTCACGGGCTGTACATTGCGCAACCTCCGGCCAAAGGATTCCAGAGGTTTCTTGTAAACGTTTTTTGTGTTTGGACTTTGAAATTCGTGCAATTGTCCATTACAATTATTTTCCGTATAGTCATCTGGTTGTTCGGAACACCTTTACAGTTGCCGGTTCATCTGCGGCAGGAGGCACAGGTGTGGATTCTAAACTGGCAAAGGCTGCCCCCTTGGTACACAATAAAAGTGCATGTGACTTTTAAGTGGCCCTGGCAATTTTGGCCCCTCGCTCGGCCCTCGCTCATTATAGTTTACTGAGGGTGGCACAGTGGTTGCAGTTTGTAGCCCTGCCGCCTCACATCAAGAAGGTCCCCGGGTTAGATTTTCGGCTCGGTTGCCTTTCTGTGTAGAGTTTGCGTGTTCTCCCCCTCTTGTTGGAGTGGGTTTTTGCAGGGTCCTTCAGTTTTCTCTCAGTTCGAAGGCCTGCTGCTGCTGCTGCATAGGTTAATGGTCATGACTAAATTGCCCCCGGTGCCCTGTGATGGACTGGCGGCCCATCGCGGGAATAGCCCAAGTATCTACTAACTGTTAAAAACTCAAGTGTTGCTTCCAGCTTCAATACGAACTGACTGACTTTCTGAGGCACGCTGAGCTACAATGCGCAGGTGTGTGATGGCGGCAGGGTGGCGCAGTGGTAACATCCGCGCCTCACAGAAAGAATGGTCTTGCCCGAGGCAGTTCGATTCCCGCCTTGGGTGACTTTCTGTGTGGAGTTTGTGTGTTCTGCCCCTGTTCTGCGTCGGTTTCCTCCCGGTTCTCCGGTTTCCTCCCACAACTTAAAAAAAACCACTCCATTAATTCGTTGGCCGATAGCATCATAATATATAGGAAGCAGAGTGTGGCAATATGGCGCCGGCGAACCGCCTGGCTGCCTCCTCCGCCTCTCTGCAGGTTTCCTCGCTACGCCTCCGAGTCGTTCTCTCGTCGAATGAATACCTTCGACGTTGACTGAATTATGTGCCACGCGTTATAAACGTTAAATTATTATTGCAGCAGTGTGACTTCGTGGAACACAGAAGTGCCTCCGCGTCTTGAGAGACGTGTGATGTCATGGAATATTTCATGCTGGTGCAATGGAGTCAGGAGTGTGTGGCCCAACCATCAAGGGTACTTGTGTCGGATGCTTTCGGATTTTTTTTTTCTTCAGTGCCCGCGTCATCGGCGTAGACTTAACCGGCGGTTTCGCTCCGCCGTGGAGGCCCCCTCCTAACTTGGTGCTGTTTTGTGGCTCCTCTTGACGGATAGATGTTTGGACTGATGTAGGTTTTCACGGCTCGGATTCATGACTGTTGTTCAGAGCCGCCCTTTGGGAATAGCCGTGTCGAGAGCGCTAGATACGGCTACCCCGAAAGAACATGTCTGAAGAGGAACCATCAGATAGGTGTTTATTATTACGGCATAAAATACCCAGCGAGCTAGCAATCTCTGGAAGCGGGATACCTGCGGCAGTAGTAGCGGTAGCAGGCCTCCTTCAGATGCCCTGGTTTCCTCTTTTCTTTCTCAACACCTAGACCAAAAAGGTTTTTTCCCCGACCGTGGCTGGTTTTCCTTCCTTTCTTGTGGGCGCAGTGTTGTCTTGAAATGCCAACCCTTCACAGGGTATAAACCGCACTCTGCTACGGCAAGGTTGTTATTTCTTCTTTTTAGTTGCGTAACACAGAGGGGATACCCTGGTAGCGTTCGCGGTGCGTCGGTTGCAGTGCCGTTTATTTAACATGCTTTCGCCTCATGTAAAATGTAGGTGCCGTTAAATTTTTCAAGCGCTCATTCTGCCCGTTATCAAGGAGGCCTTCCAGGGTTTGAGAGATAATGTTTGGTGCTGAGAATTGCTCTCTGTAGTTATTTCAGGATAGCCGTGTCAAGCGTTCCTGCTCCCTCTTTCGCGACGTTTCACCACTCGCGTTAGAGGCATCGTCAGATGCGTTGCGAAGGAGACGGAACACGTCACACGGCAGGGTTGGCACAGTGGTAACATCTGCGCCTCACAGAAAGAATGGTCTTGCCCGAGGCAGTTCGATTCCCGCCTTGGGCACCTTTCTGTGTGGAGTTTGTGTATTCTCCCCCCTGTTCTGCTTGGGCTTCCTCCGGGTTCTCCGGTTTACTCCCACAACTTAAAAAAAAACCACTCATTAATTAGTTGGCCGATAACATCATGATATATAGGAAGCCGTGTTGCAATATGGCGCCGGCAAACCGCCTGGCTTCCTCGTCTGCCTCTGCGCTTTCCTCACGCCTCTGAGTCGTTCTCTCGTCGAATGAATACCTTTTACATTGAATAAATATGTGCGCGTTATAAATGTAAAAGTATTATTATTCCCAAAGAACAGCTATGGACGGTGATTCTCGTACATCGAGACATAGAAACCTACACCGTGACGATGCTTGTCGATGTTTTAATTTGGAAGGTAGATAGATCATTCTTGCAATAAGAGTATTCAGTGTACAGAAAGCTGCCCTCTCCTCACTTAATAACTAGCACGCAATTGCTTGCACTTTCAAACTGCGCCGTGCTGTCACCCACAGCTATGACCGAACGAGGACAGCCTGCACTGCGTCTTGCATGAAAAGTGGCTTGCACGTGGGGGGCGGCGTGCGTCATTTTGCTAAGTGGTTTATTTTTAATGGTGGCTCATCAAATTCGATCAGCCTCTGGCGAATTTCAGAAAAAACATAAAAGGCGGGCGGTGGGGGGCGGGGGGGAGCGAAAAAAACCCGCCACAATCTTGATGTCCAGATATGGAGCGGTTTATTTATTTCCTCCCTCTCTGTAAGCTGGTAATCCCCACCGTAAGACGCGCTCGCTTTATTTTTTGTTTGGCCGCTTTGCAGCCGGCACGTGATTCGTATTTTTTTCATTTGCAGTAAGGATCTCAGAACTCGCTTTAGAGCTAAAGCCTTATCTGCCCGCGAGTATTTTTGCTCATAGCATCTTTCTTTGTAGGGTGGCGGCATGGTGGGTAGCGCTGTTTGCTGCCTCGCAGCCAGAGCAAGGTTTCCTGGTTCAGTTTCCAGCTCTGGTGCCTCTCGCTATGTGGAGTTTGCACGTTATCTCAGCGTCCGTGTGCCTTTGTGTCAGCTACTCTGGTGTCAGCTGCTCTGGTGTTTACCTACAGTCCAAAGACCTGCTGCTGTCTGGGTTGGCCTGTTGACTAAATATGCCTCTAGTGCCCATGGATGGACTGGTGTCCCAAGCTGCGTATAGCCCTGCCTAGGGCCCTGTGTCTGACGAGATTGGTTAAGCGGGTATTGATAATGATGATGGTGACATATTTTTTCGTTGTCGTTGGGAATATGATGCCCACCTTGGCTTGCATATTGTGAGACAATGTCTAATTCAGGCCCAAGTGCTAGCCGAAATAGCGCAAGTTGAGCCATCACAACTCTTAATCGTGCCGTGATGGCTGGTAAATATTGACACGCGATTTGAGATGACCATTATATAACCCAAAACGGCCTATAAAAAGGTTGCTTGGGCAGAAAGCCACGATGGAAAGATGAAAATACTGACGCATGAGGTCCTACAGTGATTTTATATTTTCACCAGATTCTGCCCGAAATAGCCGTGCACTCTGCTTTGTGGGAACACGTGCTGTGTTTGTGAAGGGTTGGGTGGTGCGGAATCAAAAATAAAGTATCGTAAATGTTTATATTGAGCTACTTTAAGTAGTATAATTGACCCCGATTGTTTAAAGATGCTTCACGGTTCACAGCTGCGTTTTCCCATAGTTTATGGCCACCCAGTGCTAAACCTTATGACCTCGTAACATCCTCTCTATCTCACATGTTAACCCAGCTCGCGAGTTTTCTGCCCACTAACCCGCAAAAACTGTAATTCACAAGCAGAGACCAGCAAGTCCAGTTTGGCTGGAGGGCACTGTCCTTGAAAGCGTGTGTAAATATGACTACTGTGCTGCTGGGTTCCGTGAATTTAAGAGGATTTGGCTTTTCCTTTAGGTCAAATCTGTTGTCCCACGAAGCGGAACATTTTAGGGGTCGCTTGCTGGCAGTTAGGGTCCATTTAACAACTGCTGGAAGCCGCACAACCAGTGTGCGGCCCTACGATTGGCTGTTTTGTTAGCACTGCGGACGCTTTTCTGTCGGTGGCTCGAACACTTCGACTGCTTCCTTCCAACTTTGTTGTAGAATCATTATTTTTTTCTGCTGTCTTTATGTCCTATGTCCTATCATTTATCGCCATTGCTTGACTTTCAGTTAATCTGTCTTGATGTTATTGAGATGCCGTTCTCTCCACAGCCTTGTGCAGCGCTTTGTGACCCTCGGGTGAAAGGCGCTATATAAAACGCAATTATTCTTGTATTATTATTTGTCAGGTCGTGTGCGGCCGCAGGAAATGAACGCAAGATTCGCGACACGAAGCAGAGTCGAGAATGCCTGTGGAAGTAAACGCAGTTTTCTGGCAAAAAGTCGCCGGCTACTTGTCGGCCACTTGCAATTGAGACCACGGTGTGCTTCGCTGCCGCTTCGGCTCGGTGACGTTCTGTCGAACCTTTCGTGAAGTCACGGTTGCGTGTGTGTGTCTGTGTTTATCTCCCGTGACTGGTCTTAATGGCGAGGTAATTGTAGGCACCGTGCTGCCAGCTGTGGTCGTGAACTCTGTCCAGCTTGGCCGGTCCTCGAGCCCAATGGTTTCAACGATCAGCTTGTGCTTGCTTTGTGTTTAAGCCCATCCAGTCCGCGGTGGTTCTCATTCTATCAAGTCGTCTTTGGGCACCTCGCCCTTTCTATTTATCGCAACGGTGCGCTGTCAGACGATTGATTATTTGCTGGTTTTGTTGATGTGCTGAAATGACGGCAGTTTTAATTGTGTAGTAGTGGCTTGGAGTGGTAGTGATGCCCCAATTTGGTGGGTTTTTTTTAGCGCCGTTCACTGTAGCTTCGTAGTAGTGTAACGTATTCGTAGTGCCGAAAGCATTTCATTCTATTCCAAAAACCCAAAATAATAATAATAATATATTTTTTTAACGCACGCATATTCTCCGGGCGCGTTGGACCCGTTGATTCGGAGGCGCGGAGCCTGGCTCACTCGGTTTGTTGTGAGTCGGCGAAGAGTTTGGTTAACCTGTGAATTCTGTTATGTAAAAAACACTTTGCATGAAAGCTGCCGTTTTATAAGTTCCTCTATTGTTGGCTTTCCACAGCTGCTGTTTTTGATGGCAGTTAAACCACCCTGCACAAATATACGACCGCTTTCTTTTTTTAAAAGCAACGCCAGACAGGGTGGAACGCTTAATTTGACATTAGCGTGTTTACACTGTATAACCGATGAACCTCAACTGCGATACCCGTAACCGTACTGCGCGACAGACCTCGACGGCGCTTCCGACCTCCGAACCCCCGTGTCTCTCGACGCCCGTTAAATCGCCGGGGGCGCGTCGTCGACGGAGCTGGGATGCCTCGCGAAGCACTGTCGCTCGAAAAGGGGTCAGGGGTTCAACGGGCGCTCCACTGTACCACTCGAGCGATCGGCCCGCGCGTTTCCCAGAATGGCGCTAACGCGACGGTTAATCGATCGATTTGCGGGCTCGTCGCGCCGCGCGCGCCCGGGACCGGAACCGGCGCACCTGCCGTCGGCGCCACGTTGAGCCGGATGGATGCGGTACATAGCCGCCTTCCGAGCTGCCCGGTGAAAGTTGAACCCCCCCCTGTCTGCGGCGTGACGTTGGCACCCCGGGAGTCCGGACGGCTCCGGGTGGGCCAGCGGCCGCGGGGGTGTGTGGTGGGGGGGGAGAGACTCGCGCCGCCGGTCGGGGATGTTCCGTGACGGCGGTGTGCCGCCGCTAAAGTGATTTTGGCATTTGTGCACGATTGTACCCGCCGCGCGCGCGCGCTCGCACTTAGCGCAAGTTATTTTTACGGGCGGACGCAAGGCCCGCGCGCGAAATCGGCGGCGGAGCGATTTTGGCGCGACTTGGGAACGAGCGCGATGCCGTCCTGTCGAGTTCAACGCGCCCCGTGTAAACGGAGGCCGTCGGCGTGCGTGCGGCGTTTTTAATTGCCCGTTTTCTCGGTTAAACGCGGGTTAATGTTTGTTGGCGTAATTGTACCTCGAGTTTGCGCGATGAGAGGAGCGTCGCGCAAACTTGTGTGTTCTGCGTTTACGCACGCACGCGTACTTAATAACAGGCAGATGTTCTCGTGGAGCTGTAAACCCACCAGTTGCCTTTGTTGCAAAATTCTTGGTGGTTGTGTGTGTGTGTAATGCCATTGGCCCCTCCGACTAAATATTTCATCGCGGAGCTTCGCGCAAGCTCGCTCGAAATAATTGTCAGTTTTAGAAAGTCTGCCCCGATTATGTGTGCCTTGAGCCTCCTTCCCCTGGCAGTGAAGATGAACTCTACTTTTGGGATCGTGGCTGGTTATTTTTATTTGTTTGACAGTTGGGAGTTGAAAGTCCGTTTGCCCCGCGTGAGCGCACAAAAGCATGTGCTGGTTCCACGAGCTGCGGTGCATCGTGGGCAACTAACTCCAGCCAATCGGGTCACTTGTCGAGAAATTCATTGCGCCCAATGAACCACGCAGCGTGGCTCTACTCCCGCGTAGGTTGTCGCAGTTACCGGCTCGCTGGATTCCGTGCCGAGTAACGCATGGTTTAAACCCATCTTCTTTGCGATTCTTCGAAGCGCGATGTTAAATTACAGTTTCCCATTTTCTTACACAGCCCCATGAACATGACGGAAGGCTGCAGGGCAGAGTTTATGTTACCGGAATAAGCTTTGCACGGATGGGTTTGTGTGGACACAATGGTGGGCCCTATCCTAGGAGGGGTTGCACAATACTGCGGCTTAGTATCACCGCATTGTTCCGTTAGTACAAGTCTTAAAAAGACCTGAATTGGGATAGATAAATAATGCGTCAGTGGAGGTTATAGATTGTCAATGCTTGCGTAAGATAGGGTAGTCCTGAGGTGCGATAACTCCTGCTGATATGACTGCCCTGTTGGCGCTTAATAACCTTGTATTTTAGATGTCGCTTAGGATATTAATGGAACAGGATGTGTCTGGGTGGCTCACGGGGTCAGATATACAATGCAAAAAATTCTAACAATCCCCTGGGTTCGATTCCGTGTTTTGGCCGCTTGTGATTTAAACAGTTTTCAAGCGTAGCGAGGTTGATGGTCTCAGTGCAGTCATCAATTACTGTACCAAAACCCAATTACTGCACAAAAAACCCGTGAATTCAGTTTTTCGCTGAATGCAAAATTGAGTTAAGCGTACAATGGAAATGTATTTCTTGCGGAGCACATGGGAAAATGTTACTCCCTATTGTGGGGATAAAAGGTCATTTTAAGAGAGCTCGGGTCAAGGTAGAAGCGTTCACGTCGCGATCCCTGTCAGGTAATACTTTGGTATTGCCTGCGAATTCTACCAAACACTTCGAGGCCGAGCTGAAAGACAACGATGTCCAGAAGCTGACCATAGTGCTTCGAAGAATCGCAAAGAAGAAGAAGCAGTAGCTACGTAATAGCAGAGTTAGAATACATTTGAGATAAAGAGATACTACATATCGTGCAAATTTAATGATTTTCTAATGCTTTCTGACGTGTTCACACCCGCAAGTATTGAATTAGCATCACGGAAGCTGTCGGGTAGGAACGCGAAGTACGTTTGCATACCCAAAATGCTCCTTTTCAGTGGGATTTGTCTACGTTTTTGACAAGCCTCTTCAATAGGGGCACATCTCAAATAACAAGCATACTGACATGTCAGCCGCCTAACAACAACAATAGCACAACTTTGTACTAACGTGTAATTACCGAATCAGCCTTAGCAGAGTCGTAGTGCCACCCCTCCTGTTACGGATGGACCGACAGATCTAATCCCTTAAACTCGTTTCAACCCTGGTTCGGAGTCGAACCGATCCCGGACAGGGCTGAGCACGTTCGATCGCGGCCCGGGCAGGGTTCGTCCGCTTTCATCGTCTGTCTGGGCGCTCGCGTCGAGACACGCTGGCATTGTCGCACAGTGTGCTGTGCGCAGCGGTTCTTTGGCATCTGTGTTTGCGTTCTGCCGAACATTTGGCCCACGTCCTGGGCGCGCGTGTACACATTGCAAACCGCCGGGGCGGTTGTGAAACAAACTTACAGTATACGCGCCTGGCCTGGGTTCTATCCGGTTTGTTTTCGGGCCCCCTCGGTGAGAAAGATACATTTTTAGCGCTGCTAATAGTTTAAGTTGTCTGCTTTGAGTTTATTTTTATCTTCTGTCCCAGATTATATCGGGATTGCGCAATTGGCGTTGCGTCACTAAGCGAAGAATCCGCTCGGATCGCTCGCACGGTAGCACAATCCTGTGTGCTCGAGAACGGTCGGTGGAACGTTGAAGTAGATATCGCAGAGATAATTCTGAGACGCCTTCGCGTGACTTCCGCTCCACGTCGTAGGGGGCGGCATTTTTCAACTCCCCCAGTTCCGCCACCGACAGTGATGTCCATCACGCGTCCGTCAAGACGATGCTTGCATTTTGCAGAGCAGGAATGTCGCCAAATTAAGTGCAGAATCGAATTTAATGCGGCGTTCTGTTTTTTTGTGTGGTGGTTCGTGGGGCTGAGAGCCATTAACTCACATCAGTTGGTAACTCGTTGTTTAATCATGGACAGCTGCCCGGATTCGATTTCACGATGACCTCGGCGGTCACGCCACGACATGGACCTCTGAGCTAGCTGGCCAGCTCCACGGTTGTCATGTTTTACCCCTTTCTAGTTGCGTTTCAAAACGGGGAAGTTAAAAAGTAACGCTCCTGTTACAGTAAGCGCGGAGGTTAGTTATTACATCTTTTGGCAGGGGTGCTCATCCACAGGCCGTCGCATGTCTTGAAACGCCTGCCTCCTACCGCTAATTAATGCCCTTTGCTTCTAATTAATGCCCTCTCCTCGCTCCTGAGTGGCACTCTCTTCTGCAGGTTCTACTTAGCCATTCGCCCTGAGGAATTAAAACGTAAATTGACGCGTGCTGTCAGCTCTTGCAGATAGCTGAGTAAGTGTGTGTTTTCACGTTAACACTTGTACAGATAACGAAGGGTTGCCTTCCTTCGTGAGTCGATGAGAAGTGAGTTGGAGATCACGATTCGATTCAAGGATCAGTTCGATGTATTGTAGTTACGTGTAAAGGCTGTGGTGAAATGTAGCGGTCTCGAGTATTCACAGAAGGTCATGTGAACCCGTCGCAAACGAATTGTGACCCTCGGGTGAAAGGCGCGCTATAAAATGCTATTATTATTATAATACTAACGATTTGCGTCACTTTGTCAATCAGTTGCTGGATGAAGGTTTCCCCACACGGTGTCAGCCATGGGGGTTTGTTGGGCCATACTTCACCACCCTGATCAGTGCGGGTTGGTGAAGGGTGCTGATTGTGAGGATGGGTTCAGCAGTTGGCACCGCACGCCAACCGCTGTGGCGCCGCTCCGTAACAACGTTACACAATATAAAAAAAATCTAGATTCTCGCCTGCACGATTCGACACGCATCGTAAAATTAAGCGTCGATTGTAAATGAAGAATCAATGCTTTCTTGATGTCTACTAAACGTAGTTTTTAGAATGCAGTTGCTCATCGTTCCGCTCGTTCTTGTAACTGAGCGATTTCATGTTGCCATCTTATTGCCCAGTTGTCCTATCCTATACGCAGACTTGTTCTCGCCATAGGCATGTAGACTTTTGACCACTCGGGGCTGTAAATAGGAGACGAGCAGTGTGTCAAAATTCTTGAGCAAGATATTATTTTTACGTGACTTAGACTTTTGTTAAGTCGGAGAATGTTTATTTTGCTGCCCTCCCTCGAGCTCCCCTCTACGAGCCATCCGAAGCCCTTTTGTATAGAAACCTTTTAAAACTTTATTTTTTATTCCTGTTTCATTTTATTCTTGCCTCACCTCCCCGCCTGCCACCTTCCGTAACATTATTATTAATATACATATTTTCCCCCCACCGATATTACAAAATACAACAAAGAATTTCTATGTTTTGTTTGCACCCTGTGGGCCCTGGCTTTGCGAGCGAGTGCAGTTTTCTCAGGTGTGCCACATGTGTGTGTTTCATGCAGAGGGCCCTTAATTTTTTCCCTGGCAGAGGCAAACCGAGGAAAGGCCGGCTCTAAAGCGTGTCGCCATTTTATTGCAGGGGTAGCCTTGAACATTAAAATAATAAAGCAAGCAAACAGCCTCTTCATGGAAAAGCCATAACACTGTCGCCGTTTCACAGATGTAATAGCTGAATTCGCTGCCACCATTACGTCATTGATTTTCAAAAAAAGATATGTAGTGGCAAATGTTCACAGGAGACGAGACGTATTTAGTAATGTTAGTCTATAGTTGTCAGGCTTAGAGCTATTTGTTGTGTCTAGACAGAGCAGTTTGCATCTTGATATTGTCTACCAATTATTCCGACTCGGTAAAGCGAACCAGGCTCTTCCAAGGTCTCGCGATTAATTATCATCCCCTTGTACTGATGTAGGTTTTCACAGTTCGTTGTATGAGAATTTCTATCAAAAGCCGTTCTTTCAGGATAGCCGTGTCGAGCGTTCCTTCGCATCAGATAATGCTTCCAACGTGGGAGCGAAACTTCGCCTCACATAATCCTCTTGTCGAACTGTACAGTGTATCAAATAAATTAAACATTACCGTAATAACCTCCAGACCTACAGGCCTCCCTTACCCCCCCGAAAAAGCAATCTCAAATGTCCCATCGCCGAGTTGAATAAAGGACATTAATCAATAATTCATAACGTAATTATACATCTTGTCTTGCCACGGCTTGTTTTTTTAATATTTGGGAAAAGCAGTGGTTTTTGTTTGTTTGTCGGCACATGTTTTGGAACAACCGCCGGCAAAGCGATCTGAAAGGATGTGCGTATTTTTGAGTCGACCAGCAATGCATCGCCCGCTTGCCCAGCGTGCCTTGTTCATACGGGAGGCGGGGTAGGGTTACTGAATTTGTATCGACGCCTCTCATCCCGACTGCCGGTGGCTCGCGCCGAAATTAAGCCGCATGTCCCGCATAGCGACCATCGTGTTAAATCTTTGTCGTTTGCCGTTCGCTTAACGCGCGTTGTTAGCGCCGCGGGAACAGTTCCCGCTAGCGCCGGTCATTTACTTTGACAAAAGCTGTACTTTCAGCATAGCCGTGTCAAGCGCTCTCTCCCCCCCTCTCTCTCCTTCGCGACGTTTCGCCTCCCACGTTAGAGGCATCCTCAGATTGTGGTGCGTGCTATATGTTACCTGCAAGTCATTAACAACGGACTTACAGTAAAGACCTATGAGCTGATAAAATGAATGCAGGAAAGGCAGTGAACCGGCTTTGAAATCAGGCAACATACGGCGCACCACACTCATCTCTTCACTCGGTCTCGGAACGCCTGAGGATGCCTGCATCGTGGGAGGCGAACCGTCGCAAAGGCGAGAGGGGGAGCGCTCGGAAGAACAGCTTTGGAGAGCGATTGTCATGCATCGATCCGTGAAAACCTACATCAGTACGCTCATTTACTTCGTCCTTTTTACGCGAGACCCGATTCCTGGCTCCGCCACGGGAGACTTGCGCTTTGTCTGCCACCCTCGAATGCTACGGCGCTGTGCGACGGGCATACAGTGCGGCCAGTTGTCCCCGGTGAGACGCTCTGCGAAGCGCGTTTCGTTCCCACTGTGACCGCACGAGCGGTTTGCAGCAGCAGCAACACAGAGGACGCTGGCTGGCTGGCGGCAGGAATATTGTTTCGTACCGAGTGCTGATTTCTCAAATACTCCTTTGATGTGGGTACGCATTAGTTGACGCTAAACATTGGTCACGCTAGGACAGTACGTGACGACCGTGTGCCGAGAGTTACTTGAAAGACCGGTCACCGAGCGTGCCCTGTTGCCCAGTCAAAAATATTCCCCCCCCCCATCACCAGTTTCGTGCGGCTAAGGTGCTTGCCGTGGCAGGTGAGTATCGGTTGAGGCTGTTTCCAAGTGATAGGCCTCCTACCTCGTGTGGCTGTGTGCCATGTTAAATGATGTCTCGGACCGTATCTGACCCTTGACTCCGTAGGTTACTCGTGTCTGCTCTAGAACGTCTGCCCGCCACCGCCACTCGCGCGTTTTGCAGGATCCCGTAGGTTTTTTTTTTCCCCCATTTCATCCGGGAGTTCTTTGAAAGCATTGTCAAATGCATGTTTAAAAACGGCATGATTTATGCATTTGCCACGGTTTACTTTGAGGCTCTGCGTTAATAATGCATTCGCTTTTATGACCCATATTATTTTTACAGAAGGGGGGGGGCAAAAAAAATTATGAAATCTTATGTGGGTCGCGTTTTAAACGGGGCCTTGAGGCGTGTGCTGCCTGCATGCATTTGTCGCTTTGCATGGTAGAGCGAGACGGGTAGGAACATTTCTCCCCCGTGAAATTTGCCGATATTAGGAATGCAATTACCCCCCCCCACCCCCCCACCACCACTTCTCCCCCCCAGCGATTTGATGGACCGTCATGATTCAGTGTCGCAGTTTGTCAGGAATCAAGTGGGTTATTTTTTTTGTCTCTCTTCAAATCTGTTTAGTTTTCAATCTGCGGCATGTCGTTAGATGAGAAGTGTCCGTGCGGATCTGTCGCAGAGCGCTGTGTCCCGTTTAGTTTGTCACAGATATTTTCACGGGACATAATCGTTCAAGTATCTTTGTTACCCTTTATACAGTTGGGGGTGCGCTTTCCCACAAGCTCTGCTATGACATCGTTTCTCAATGGACTGTGAATCCTAATGTTTAATTCTCAAAGCCGAATCTTCGCCAAATTAAGTGCAAACTAAATTTAACGTGGATGCTTTTTTGTGCAGTCATCGGTGGCTGGGCTAAGACCTATCAACTCATAAAACTTGAGAACTACAAAATATGAATCTTACCATAATGGTGAAATGAAGCACACTCCAATGGCTACGTGGGTTTAGAACCCATTACGCGGAATGCCTACGCATGATAAACCAATCGATATTCGATGATTGCACGCGTCCATTTCATACTCCTCTCCGTAACAACAAGCACGAAGTACGCACGGTCACGTCTTTACGAGACTGGCTTTTGTCACCAGGCGCGCTGCCATCCTGCTCGTACACACTCGTAGATCATACGGCAACAACATTGCGTCTGTCGCACACAACCTTCCTGGGTTTGTGTTGTTTTTAAACATACAGAACCGGGCCCTCATTCGGTGGACAAATCTGGACGGGGGGGGGGGGTGGCCGGCGGTTGTCAAATAATTACCGCCACATTTACTGTCGGCCCATAAACATTTATGTTTCTCATTGCCGCCTCTCGAGCAGCACGGGTTTTATAGCGGCACCCAAACCGGCGGGCATCCCCTGGACTCTAGTAAAATGGTCTGCTCGGAAGGGCAGGGCCCCCGCCAGCGCACATCGGAATGTGTCTGTAGTTGATAAGTTGTCTCTGTTGCTGCTCTCAAGGCATCGCCGTCCCCCTGATTGTTAAACGCCGCGCCAGGAAGTGGTTTGGGGAAAAAAAAGTGGAAGAAAATTGATAGGAAGATTCCGCATGCGGCCCTGTCTGTCGAGCGTTAGTACCGCCGTACAGTTTGATGTCACGCCGTGCTCTTATTGCGCTGCATCCCCCGCGGGGCTTTTCGATAAAAAACGTGGGGGAAAGCAGTACGTAAACACCAACACTGTGATACATTTTACACTTCGCCGTACACCGGTCATTCATCATTCGATATTTCAGTTTGGCAGCCGAATTGTACTTTACGTTAATTGAGCCAACAGCGCTTCAATGCAGTTCCAGTGTGCGTGTTTATTGTTTTTCCGTCGTGCGTTTGTATTATGACGTTTTCTCAACCCGCTGCAGGATTAATTCTTCCGCAAGCCTTGTCGGGAATGCGGGTTGCTTGACCATACAATCAGGGTGGGAGTCCATGACCAGTTTAGATACCTCTCGCCACTGAGCGTTGGCTTGGTTTGGGAATCGCACCCAGGCGTCGAACTTGGCGGTGCGGTGCTAACCGCCTCTCGACCCCTTGACTGTATGCACAGTGCTCTAGTCGAATACCGTCGGTGATTACCGTATTCCACAAAACTAAATATTTCTCCATCATAGAATGCTGTACATGTGATTTCAATGACGGGGTTGGCTCAGCCTTGGTGAAATCCTGCCAAGTGTGCACTGCCACAGCATAATCATGACAATCACGTTTTATGCGCAGACAATTAAAACTTAGTGTGGCTTTGGTACGGCGCTATTTGAAAGCGTGTGCTGTATAGAATGAAAACAAAATACGCCCCCGCCCGGGTCCTTTTCTCTCGGGCCCCCAGACCATACTAAGTTGTGGAATTTGTAGTATTGCAGAAAAGTATCTTGGACTTGTAAGAACTGCGTAGAGCCTTTGTGCGCTTTTGTTATGAATTGTTGACAACGATTATCGGCATGTTTTTTTGTCAGATCAGTTTACTCTTCGGCAGGGCACTTTCCGTAGCGTGCCGGTGACGTCTGCGGCTCATAGCGATTGCCACTGTGTCTTCCTGTAAAATTAGTCAGAATTCTCTCGACTGGGGTGTTACACAAGGTGGCTGGTTCTCGTCGTACCTTTATTGTGTCAGGCTGAGCAATCCTTCCTGTTGTGAAGATGTGTCATTCCCACAAAATATTATTACTCGGCGAGTTGATTCTCACCGAAGAAGCCGCTTATTCGGTGATGCCTCCATTGAGGATTGCTCTCGAGCAGTGGTGGAATTTGGCGAGAATGCACGGGAACGCCGTTCCCAGAGTGAAAAGCCCAGAGGCAGCATATTAGGCTTTGGTGGTTTTAACTTTTGGATGGTTATTTTATATCTCAGAAGTTACAAAAGTGCAGGAGATGCGTTGTCATAAACTAAAAATGTTTTGGGGGACGACCTCTTGACCCAGGTGTGTTCTCACAGTGATTTTTTTTTTACCATTTCCACCCCTGCTCTCAAGAGATGGTCTTTCGGGAGTGCCGTTGTCGAGTGTTCCTCCTCCATCTTTTGCGACAATTCAATTCGACTTTATTTGTCAACTCTACCGTATGTACAGGACATGCAGAGGATCGAAATTCCGTTTCTCTCAGACCCCGGCGTTGTTTACTGTCCTTGTCTGGAATTATTTCCCTCCCCCCTGCGATCATCTTTGTGACCCTCGGGTAAAAGGCGGTCTATAAATGCTATTATTATTATCTGCACTTCCAACTCCCCCGATTCAAGTTCAGACTCAACACGTTTGTCTAATACTCCCTTACTTTTTGGCTGACTGGTCTGGTTTTTTGTTCTCGATGAAGCATCCTTAGTCTAACCTTGATCGTACTGGAATCTCAGGTTTTGCGCTGCCCTGGAGCATCGTGCCGCACCTCTACTCCGACTAAAGATATACATTCTTTGTTCTTCATTTTGCACAGCGTCCTTGAGACACCTTTATGCGCTTTAAAAAAATCCAACTAGGATCGTACTATTGACCGTTGCGAATCTTGCCTCCTGGATGAAGGCCCTCCCCCACGCAGTGTCGGTCATGGGAGTCGTTTGACCATACTTCACCACGCTGGTCAGCGCAGGCTGGTGAATGGAGAGGCATCGGACCGAATCGGATGCGACTCGCCTCTGACGTTAGTTGTAGCCAGGATTCGAACTCGCGTAGCCGCACAGAGCGCAAACCACTGCCGCACCGATACGCCGCTGTGTCATATTATATCCATCCATCCATTGTCAGAAACCGCTTAATCCTGTACAGGGTCGTGGTGAGCCGGAGCATATCCCGTCTTGTTTCACAAATACACGGGGGGGGCGATCCATGTATTGATACCCAGCCCATGCCTCGCGACCTTCTTTCAGATAATAATAACAATAGCATCTATAGAGCGCTTTTCACCCAAGGGTCACAAAGCGCTGCACAGGGCTGCGGAGAGAACGACATGTCAACAACGACAGAGAACGGAAAATCAGCAACAATTTTTTTTGGGTTAATAATATTAATAACATTTATATAGCGCCTTTCACCCGATGGTCACATGGCCGTGATAAGGGTTTTGAGATTGGAGGCTCTGCAATAAAACATAATTTTAGTGGGGCGTCTATAAATAGATCATAGCTCTGAAGCTTTGGCTGGGGGCTCGTAGCTGAAAGCTTGTAACGTCTCATAGTCAAGGCATTGGGGGTTCAGACTGTCTGCAGGAGTTGGAGGCGGCTGGGAAAACACACAAGTTTGTACAATTAACAGATGGGAGGGTCAAAGAAGGCATTCATGTACGTGGGGGCTGAAAGCCTGAACAGAAACCACGAAGGACAAAAGCAGATCGTATCATTACAGTTTACCCCGGAACATTTGTGTTGAAGTTTGTTGTAATATTTACTGTGTAATTACCCTCCCCCCCTATTCTCCGAAGCCCCCTTGAGAGCATATTTGCTGCCCCCATTACACAAGGTCACACTACCTGACGGATCACCGTGTAACGTCCACACGTCGCCCTGATTACGGAGTATCATCGCTGACCCTCGCTCGCTCTTGTGTCCCGACCTTTCCCTCCTGCACCGTCCCACCCCCGTGTGTCCCCTCGCTCACCCTCTCCGCCCCACCGTCCCCCTTCCTCCACCACCTCCCGACTCTCCCCGCCGGATCCCTCCGTCGCCGCGCGCCGAACGCGGTGACGACGACGCCAGGACCGGAAGCTGACCAAGGCGGAGCGGCAGCGCTTCAAGGAGGAGGCCGAGATGCTCAAGGGCCTGCAGCACCCCAACATCGTGCGCTTCTACGACTCGTGGGAAGCCACCGTCAAGGGCAGGAAGTACATCGTCCTCGTCACGGAGCTCATGACGTCCGGCACCCTCAAGACGTGAGTCGCGACTCCATTAATAATAATACATCCATCCATCCATCCATTTTCTAAACCGCTTGTCCTGGTGAGGGTCGCTGTGGCAGCAGTCCAAGGAGAGTGGACCAGACATCTATAATATATATATATAAAATCGTAAGCCCTTTTATAATTCCCAGTCCGGATAAGCGGCGCTGTTGCGCTTGTAACCGATAGACTCCGCCAAATTGCGCGGGACCTTTGCAGAACGACGCCACTCGGTCCCACACGGGTTTCTGTCAACTTACCGACCGCCGAGAGGCCAAGCCCGCCTCCCCTCAGCGGATATGCGCCGCCCCAATTACGCTCAGGCCCGCAGCTATTACAATCCGCAGTTTGCATAAGCATCGCCGCCGCTATCACAATTCCCAGTTCCGATCAGATTTACCCGGGCGATGCCAGGTCGACCCACCTCGTAATAATATATATTTGTAACGCGCGCATATTCTCCGGGCGTGTTGCACCCGTTGATTCGGAGGCGCGGAGTCCGTGAAGAGGTGACTTTTTAAACGTTTTTTTAAGGCTGTAGGGGACTGTGTTAGGCGTAATAGATGTGACAGGCTGTTCCAGGTTGTGTGGGTGTTGCGACTGAGAATCGGCGTTGTGCAAAGGTTGTGCGTGAGCGCGGTGTGTGGAGTAGGTGCTGTGATGAGCTGCGTAGAGTGCGGGATTGTGTTGGGCCGAGTGGCCGGAGTAGTGATGCGAGGTATTTAGGGTGTCCTGTGTGGATAGCGCGGTGGCATATTATTACTGTGTTGTAAGTGGATGGGGAGCCAGTGTAGAGTCTCCATGCATTTTGTGGTTCTAATCATAATTTACATTTATAACGCGCACAAATTCATTCACCGTCGAAGGTACTCATTCGACGAGAGAACGACTTAGAGGCGCGAGGAAACCACAGAGAGGCAGAGGAGGCAGCCAGGCGGTTTGCCGGCGCCATATTGACACACACTGCTTCCTATATATTAGGATGTTATCGGTCAATTAATTAATGAGTATTGTTTTAAATTGTGGGAGGAAACCGGAGAGGACGTGTACTAGCAGCTGGTTGGCAAGTTGCTTTGTGGTGGAGGCAGTGGCGTAGTTATTGACGGTGCAGGTGGTGCAACGACACTCGGGCCCACGGCTCAGAGGGACCCAGGTTGCTGGGCCATAAATATTTTTGGAGAAATTGTACAGGGCCCCCGTCAATTAATTATTGGTTGGAGGTGCCTCACGCTAAACACGCTGCTCCACTGCCAATCGCACTCCTATACGCACGGCTACGCACATCATCTGTGTACCCTCACGCACTTCCGTGACTGATATAGTTATCGAATGTCTGTTAAGACCATCACTGTTCACAGTTCCATCGGTCTATACCCAATGCTTGTGTTTCCACACCGTGTTTCAGGTAGTTATTTAAGGCCGAGCCAATCTACGGGGGGGGGTCTTGAACAGGTTCTGATGCCGCATTCCACTTGTGCTGCGCGTGGTTTGGGTAATGGCACACATTTGCCAACTGTACCGTAGTTTGATAACTACCGCCACCAAAGACAAAGACAAAGATCCCCCGTATAGCCTTAACAGACTGTTGGGGCAAGTGCCGTTAGCGAGCACCTATGCAGGTCGACACGGCACACGAGGGGGTGGGTGACCAGCACCACGCCCGGCCGCCTTTGTCTCCCTAGTGGCGATGTTTACACACACACACTGACACGTGAACGCGCACACGCCGCCATTTTTCTCCGTGCTCGCCCGGGGCATACACTGTCAATACTATTTAAAAAATTAAAAGAGAAGAAGAATAGCGTTGCGCTATGAGCTATTTAGTGTTCTTGAAAAGTTCGCTTGCTAGGAACTCTGTGTTCCCTCTCTCTCTCTCTGTGGACATCGTCTCATCACGTGGCCTGCAATGTGTTTCTCCGTACACATTGCGGGCCACGTGATGAGGTGTGCGTTGGAAGTGACGCGTGCTTGAAGCATTTAAGTAATGTTGGCAATTGCAGTCGCAGCGATCTGATTTGTTTTACACTGCCCGCCTTGGCAAAAACAAGTGCTGTTTGAATATGTATCAGACCGAATGGCAGTTGGTGTGTCATAGGTAAAGGCGCAGCCCTGAAATTGCTTGCAAATTCCAACGCTGGAAGAAGGACTCCGACTACAGGGATCTCGAGAAAGGGCCCCTCTAAAGGGTACTTGGCCTATTCATTGACGCTGGCCAGGCGCCTGGTTTATTGAATTACAATAAGCGGGACTTTAGTGGGCTTGTGAGTAATATACCAAATATCAGGACATTTTGACCGTTCCTAGTCATACATGGATGCATGAGCACTCGCGAAACAATGCCTAAATATTCCACTTGACATTGTATATAAAAAAAATCTGGTTTCAGTTTGGAAAGAAAATGTTAACTTTCCACTAGCGAGAGAGAGAGCGAGAGAGAGAAAAAAAACTTCAGATATACTAAAACAAATGTTTCAATACTTGCGTCACTGGCTGCAGCAGAATCGACAATCCGTATTGAAGTTTATTCAACTACTAAAACAGATTTTTTTTTTCTCTGTCTGGAATTATATGCCCAAAACTAATTTGGCCTTATCTCTATAATACGGACTAATCTGAATGTATTTGTGTCTAGAGAACTACTCGACTGCTCCAGAAATCCTAGTGAATTGCAGGAAAAATTCAGTCCTTTGAAAGTTAATTACGATTTAATTTAAGCAGATGAGCTTGAAATTACACATTTCTTTTTATCTTTGACCCAGCTAGGAAGCGTATTGACCCGAGCACTACTTAACCTTTCTGTCATATGTAACAACCCCAGGCAGTATTTGAGCCACATTTCAAAATCGTGCAACAGATAGGCATGTACTGACACCTTCGAAATGTAATGAATAATTAGCGCGTTATAAATTGTATTTATTATATTTAACGGGTGAGCGGTGTGCCTGTGGTAATTTGACAACTCGTGACTGATGAGTGACAGCTGATGGTCATCAGGTTTCTATTGGGCCCCGTCCCATCGACAGTGTCCATTGCACAATGGGTGTTTACCCTTGCCACGGTAAACACACAAACAAACCAACAGGGTGAACAGTGACTGTCTTGTCGAGAGTCGGGTGAGCATCGTGCGACTGTCACGTCACCCCGTACGTAGGTCAGGCTGTCCGCTAGCGCGACACGAAATCATTTGAAAGCAAAAAAAAACAAACGGGCAGCTCATTTAAAAGTGAAACGCGAAAGTTGCATAAACATGGCCTTCAGATGAACTGGGCTCTGTTGTTTTGTACGAGAGGAGTGGCTGGGCAAATTGACGTGGGGAGGGCTTTTATTGTTCAGCGGTTATTGAATATATGATGTTATTATTGTCACGATTTGACATTGCTAGTCAGGATTTGTTCTAACTAATGATTAGGAGTTGTCCACGATTGGCTCCCCATCACGGTTAGCTGTACTGTATTGGTTAGCACGCTGGACTTGCAATCCAAAGGTCGCCGGTTCAATCCAACCGCCTGGCACGTCATTTAAACCAATAGCGTGCATTTCTTAAATCCCCCCCCCACCCGTCCCCCTGCTTCTGTCCACCAAGCAGTGTGTATTCTTAAAAAGAGCCACATAGCACAACGGTTCTGTCCAGCTTAAATAAAAACTGACTGATTGGTACACCACAGTTAGCCAATCGATCAAGCGGTCGTGTATGGTCGGGTAAGGTGTTATTATGGCACTCCTACAGTCCTCCCATTAAGTTCGACCAACGCGAAACTGTACATTCGCCGAAGCCTCCTCCTCTTACAGAAGCCGCCGTGCCCGGCGATCGTACAAACACAACGGCGTTTATTGCGCGACGGTACGTCCGAACGCGGGGCTAGATGTTGTCACATTTCGACATCTGTTGGGGCCACATGTCTGACCCTGACCTCCTCGCACTCTGGGGCCCGGCCCGTCAGCCGAGCCGGTGCCGCGAGTGTTGAGCGCAAACAACTGTTGCTGTTTAAATACGGCGCGACCGAGCGACCGTGCCCAGCGCCGGCATTCCGGCAACCGTGGGACCGTCTCTGGACGCTCGCGTAAACCGATGTGTGGCTGGTGCAGCGAGCGGGGGGGCGCGGGGGGCCCGATGCTGCGCTCCGACCGCTAGCGTCTCCCGGTTCAAGTACCCGGGCGTTCGCAGCAATTCGCCAAGCGTTTTTGAGTTTCCGTGTCTGTACCCAAAGCCTTCTGAAACGCCAACTATCCATCCATCCATTTTCTAAACCGCTTGTCCTGGTGAGGGTCGCGGTGGCAGCAGTCCTTTCTGTGCAGAGTTTGTGCGTTCTCCCCCTGTTCTGCGTGGGTTTCATCCGGGTTCTCCTGATTCCTCCCACAATTTAAAAAAAAACGCTCATTAATTATTTGGCCGATATCATAATATATAGGAAGCAGTGTGTGGCAATATGGCGCCGGCAAACCGCCTAGCTGCCTCCTCCGCCTCTCTGCGCTTTCCTCGCGCCTCTGAGTCGTTCTCGATGAATACCTTCGACATTGAATGAATATGTGCGCGTTATAAATGTAAATTATTATTACTTCAGCACACCGGCATGTTTGTAGAGCGAACCCACAGCATTTACAATGAAAATCATTTACACTGCCTGGCCATTTGACCATTGGCGTCTGGTAGTTGAGAGCCGGGGGTCAAGGTAGAA